>VXBH01005212.1:287245-330118 GCA_013400035.1 Rynchops niger
AAACAATCTCCAGCCCTCAATGTGTCTTCTCCTTTTCAAAGGTTCAGGGGACACAGAAGAGTTTACAGTATTGAATAACATTATGCTGTTTACTGCCTCCTTCATGCCAGAGGAATGCTGTGTGCATCTAAGTGTTTCTCTTGCCGTCTAATGAGTGAAAGCTTTTGGGGACATGTTTTTTGCACCATGTTTGCACAGGACCTAGTCTTCCTCAATTTCTAGGATCCTAACTATTACAAATAATAATAAAAAAAAAAAAAAAAAAGAATAAAATTACCAATTCATTAATTTAATAGATTTTACATTACTTTAGATCATTTAATAGATTTTAGATGACGAAGAAAGGGAATATCAGAGATGAAATATTTTGGTCTCTTCAACTGCTTTAACTTGTACTAGGAACAGTCACCGTGTATCAGCTAACAAAATGTGTATTGGCTAACAATTAGCTTCACTATCATAGTGTTTCTGACCTCAGATTTCAAGACTTGACAGCTGGAAGCATTTTGCATTTCCTGGTACGGTTGGTAAGTAAGAATAGAATGGGAATAGATGTCATTCACATAAAGGCACAATTTCTCTTGATATTAAATCCCTTTATTTCTGTTTAGGCTTCATTTTTAACATGTACGAAAAGCAATTATAGTTACACCTAAAGGTATGATTTGAGTGCAAAGTTGCGGGAGGGAGTCACAATTTATTTGTTTTTTTAAATTATGAAAGATCTACCTTATACGTTTTAAATAGTGAGTAACCCTTCTTACTCTTAAAAAATATTAATAGTTTTCTATTGCATTAAAAATTTTCAGAGCTTACATCCAACACATTATGTCATACCCTTAAACCAGCATATTGATACAGAACAAATGAGTAGTTTACTAAGGAATAAAATTCATGGGTAGCATAAAGTATCTTGCAGATATTACTGAAAACACTTCTCTCCCATTAAAACGCTGTCGAGTCTTCACCATAGTGAGTTTAAAATAGCTGACATTGTAATATGACCTGCCATAATAGGTCTATTCCAAATGAATGGCTAAAGTAATAGAGATTGAAAATGGAGCAGTTGCCCAATCTCTGCAAAAATAATTTTTTTTGGCATTGGGTGACATGCTGAAAAATGCTTGCATTTTGGAACTGAAATGACTTTTCTTGCCTGTAGCCGGCTGAGTTGGCCCAGAGCCGGTGGGCAAAAGGGGCACTCGGGAAGTTATCTCATGGTAATCTCGCTGCAAGGCTGATGCAGAGGGAACTCGCAGTCCAATAAAAACAAATAAAACATTACTTTTTATGTACATTTGAATTGTGTGCAGTTTGCTGTTTTACAAAGAGACTTGGCAGGTTCTCACAAACAAACCAGAGACAAGTAACAGCATACTGCCTGTGCGTCTCTTTTAGCTGAATCCGGTGTATGACAACAGAGATGCAAATCTCACTGTTCTTCACAAGCAAAGAAGCTACAGAGGCGTGACAAGGGCACTTGATGCTGACAGCTAAGCTGAAGTGACACAAGGAACTATTACAACAGCAAGCTAGCTGAATCATGAATGAACTGACAACCAGCTCTTGGGAAAATTTTTGAC
Source organism: Rynchops niger (assembly GCA_013400035.1). Classification (NCBI taxonomy): domain Eukaryota; kingdom Metazoa; phylum Chordata; class Aves; order Charadriiformes; family Laridae; genus Rynchops; species Rynchops niger. The sequence goes on from VXBH01005212.1 coordinate 288,829, forward strand.
AAAACTTCTGGATCAGACATGCTGATTCATTAAAATCAGAACCATCGGTCTTAACAAGCTTTTCTGAAGAAATTGCTTAGGTCCAGGATGGCTTTCCTTGATTAAAACCAGCAAAAGAAGTCAGAATAACCCATAACCCAAAGGTTAGCAAGCGAGCTCAGAGACCAGATGAGCCAGGAGTTCAGTGGTGGGGCCGTCATATGGAGATGGCATAGGACAGTATAAAGCTTTGAATCAACTTTTATCACCTTTTATCTGTTTTTCCAAAACATTGGAATAAAATATATTCACAGCATTAAAAAGTCCCTGTATTGGGTTTGCATGGCAAAGTTTTGGTAGTGGGGGGGGGCTAGCTACAGGGGTGGCTTCTGTAACAAGTTGCCAGAAGCTTCCCCCAAGTCCGACAGAGCCAATGCCGGCCACTGGCCAAGGCTGAGCCCATCAGCGACGGTGGTAGCGCGTCTGGGATAACACAGTCATCCCAAAATTAAAAAAATCCTGTGTGGCAGCAGCCAGAAGAGAGGAGTGAGAATATGTGAGAGCAGAACCCTGCAGACACAGAGATCAGTGAAGAAGGAGGGGAGGAGGTGCTCCAGGTGCCAGAGCAGAGGTTCCCCTACAGCCCCTGGTGAAGACCGTGGTGAGGCAGGCTGTCCCCTGCAGCCCACAGACAGTGGAGCAGATACCCGCCTGCAGCCCATGGAGGTTAACAACAGAGCAGATACCCACCTGCAGCCCGTGGAACACCCCACACCAGAGCAGGTGGATGCCTGAAGGAGGCTGTGACGCCATTCAGAGCCCATGCTGGAGCAGGGTCCTGTCAGGACCAGTGGCCCCATGGAGAGAGGAGCCCACGTTGGAGCAGGTTTGCTGGCAGGACTTGTGACCCCGTGGAGGACCCACACTGGAGCAGTTCATGAAGAACTCCAGACCCATGGGAAGGACTCACGTTGGAGAAGTATGTGGAGGACTGTCTCCTCTGGGAGGGAGCCCACACTGGAGCAGGGGAAGAGTGTGAGGAGTCCTCCCCCTGAGGAGGAAGGAGCGGCAGAGACAATGTGTGATCAACTGACCACAAACACGGTCTCCTGTCCCCTGAGTCACTCGAGGAAGGAGGTAGAGAAATGAGGAGTGAAGCTGAGCCCAGGAAGAAGGAAGGAGTCGGGGAAGGTGTTTTAAGAGTTAGGTTTTTCTTTTTTCTTTATCCTACTCGGATTTGATTGGTAATAAATTCAACTGATTTCCCTGTGTCGAGTTTGTTTCGCCCATGGCGGTATCTGGTGAGTGATCTCCCTGTCCTTATCTCAACCCATGAGCCTTCCGTTGTATTTTCTCTCCCCTTGTCCAGCTGAGGAAGAGAGTGTAGAGCAGCTTCGTTGGGCACCTGGTGTCTAGCCAGGGTCAACCCACCACAGGTCTCTCTCTCATCCTGATGAAAGAAAAAGAAATTTAAAAATTCTTGTATTTGCACGCAAAAGAAATTTTCATTTGGAAAAATGGAAATGGAACTCTGTTCCTGTTAGCCCTAAGAACTCTGTGGATTGTAAATGTATTAATGAAATGAATGGAAGGTATAATAAAATATGACTCTGTCTTAGGGTTTTTTTCAGTGTCTTAAGCAGCAGAACATTATGTCTCTGTGTCCTTAGCTAGAATGCACATACATGGTGGCACAGTTCATCCTGCTAAAGTTCTAGAAATAACAGGGAGTCATACGTCTGTGTGACAGATGGCATAAATTCTTCATGTAATTTCTGCGATTTGTGATGCATTTTGTTAAAAGACAGGGGCTGAGAAGAAGGGTGGAAAGGTTGCCTCTATTCCTCATTCTGCCACTCTCTTTCAGATAAAAAGTGTCTCAAAGGAGGGGAAAAAGATGTGCCCCTCTTAGGAATAACTGGAAAAGCCCAACAGAATTGCAAGGCAAAATGACTGTTGAAAACCACAGCTAGTTTCTCCTGAGCAAAACCTGGAAACCTCTTTTGAGGAGTAGAGGTCTTTCTTCCAGCGGATGGATTGTCTAGCCTCAGGGATGACCATAAGAATATTTTCCCGGGTGTCCAGGAGGCTGGATTTTTCACACCTACAAAATCACGGTGTATTGCATGACAAGGAAGTAAGCTTGGGGAAAAGCGCTCATGCTACAAAGGGATGGGGAAGATTTGTTTCCAAACCAATTTTTCATCTGTCTCACAAAGTAAACATATGTTATGGTCTTGAGACCCAGTTTAAGAGGTGGGAAGACCTTAGTGGGTATTCTTTAAAGACAAAGTGGACCTATCATCAAATCAGTTTTGAATAATCGTTTAAATTTTATTATTAATTAGTACTACTTAAGGAAATCCCTATATGAGTGCAGACCACCCTTTTCTCATATTTGGCCAACTAATTAACATAACTGCGTTAATTGAGAGCAATTTCTTCAGTATCTGGCTTGAAATTTCTGACTCTCTCTCAGACCTGAAGATGATTTTGACTATTCGAAAGGCTCTTTTCCCTAAGCCCTGTCAGTTGCTTTAATAAAAGATTGCATTTCTCCTTACAAATCTTACTCCTCTCTCGTTGACAGTTGTTTTACCTTCTCGGTGGGATGTTCCCTTTGCACTGTGCTCCCCAGTGTACCATTGTGCCTCCCACCTACCTCATGTTCCTGCGATTCCTGCAACCCAGACAGGAAATACTGGGGTGGGGTTTTTCCACACCAAGATGGCCTTGTCCTGATAAGTGATCTGGGTGCTAAAGAGAAATGCTTTCTATTTATCATACAAATAGTTTTGACATGGCTGAGCATATATTCTTATATCATCCAGTCAATCACCTAATTCTAAATTCATCTGCTTACACGTAACACACAACTTCCAAAGTAAGGATGCAGTTCTGTGAGAACTTGCTTCGGTAGAGATGAAGAATTATGTGGCTCATTTTGACTAACTTCATCCCCTGAATCGACACCAGCAGTACATCTTGGTAGACACCGTGGCTTTCAAACGTGTGTGTGAAGCAAGGTCACCAAGTCTGCACCATTTCTTGGGGCATATTCAAAAGCATTTAGCAGTAGCTCAACTGTTTCAACGTTTTCACATTAGAAGGAAACAGAGTTTTGACATGGCTGAGCGTCCACAAATCTCGCTCGGAATATGGTAGATCATTTTTATGAGTAACAGTATTAAGTCTGGGTACCTTTCTTATCGTTAAATAGTGCATAATATATAGCATTTAATTTTCTGTATTCATCTTCAGCAAAAAAATCTGATATGAAATTGTTTTTCATCGAGTTTCGTCTTGAAAATCTGTTTGCCCTGATGATATCAATGCATCGTATAACCTTGAAAATACCTCCCAGCAATGGCATAGTCTAGTGCTTGTTTGGACATTAAAAACTTACTCTACAGTTTTATCCTATGCACATACTACACGTAAATACAGTATTCGTTTAAATGTCACCAGACATATGTGTAAGATGGCAAATACTCCAAAATAGATAATGAAAATGTCATTGTGATTACTTTAAAACAGCATCAGAAACTGACATAAGTGCAGCTAGACATGAATCGTACCAGAAAATGAAATGATGAATAAAATTCATAAACTGAATCGTATTGTCTGCTGCTAAAGTTGCTCTATTATTTGTAGTGCTCAGTGAAGTAACTTAGTAAACAATGTGAAATCTAAAAGTAATTACACAGTTTACTCTATATTCTGTGATTTAAGATGGATTAAGGCTCAATAGACAGCTACATCCACCACTTCTCTGCTACCTATATATTTCTGCTCTGCAAAATGCATTCTTTTTTTCTCACCAAAGTATATTGGTAATACTTTCCACTTCTCTGTCACATACAAAATGTTCCTACCTTCTTACCATCAGGGTGGAATACCCACCCAAGGCACATTTGTGCCATCCAATGCTGCCCACGCGAGTCATTGCTCTACACTCTGTTCCTCAAAGCGAGTCAGAAATCGTTCTTTTGTCTCTTCTTGTGGACTAATACCGAATTGCATGCTCCTGGAGTTACTCTGCACTTGTACCCTTTGCCCTGCCTTGCTGCTCCCTCCCTCCCCTCCCCATGGCCACTTTGCTCCACACCTCTCATCACAGAGCATCTCCCCTGGCTGTGTTCTACTGTCGCCAGTGAGCAGAATGAGCAGGGTCACCACGCCTCACTCACAGCTCTGCCAAGCCACAGGTACCTCCTGGTCAAAGGTTTGGAAGAAGGGGCAAAAATGAAAACCAGGCAGCTCCTCAGACGAGAAGGTGCGGTGGCTGGGAAAGGTGTAGCACCAAGGCAACAGTCCTGGTTTCAGCTGGGATGGAGTTAATTTTCTTTCTAGTGGTTGCTGTGTTTCAGATTTGCTAGGAAAGGAATGTCAATAATGCATACTGGTTTAGTTGTTGCTAGGTGATGTTTATAATATTCAAGGACTTCTTTCAGCTTCCCACAGAAGCTGAGAAGGAGCATAGACAGAAGAACGGAATGGCCAGTGGAATATTCCATACCATAAACGTCATGCTCGGTATGTAAATGGGAGTTGGCCGGGGGGCAGGCATCCGTAATCACTGCTCAGGACAGCCTGGGCAACCAGTTCACCTGGTGGTGAGAGTGACTTGTGTTGTGTTACTTTATCTTGGATATTCTTTTACCATTATTATTATTATTATTGTTGTTGTTATTTTCCCTGTTCCGCTATTGTTCTATTAAACTGTCTTTATCTCAGCCCACAAGGTTTTTTTTCCTTTCCTTTCTCCTCCTTTTCTCCCTCTTCTCCTGACCCTTCTTGGGGGAAAGGGGGAGAACTGCATGAGCGGCTGTGTGGTCCTAGCTGCTGGCTGGGGTTAAACCATGACAGCAGCAGGTCTGGGGAAGGCAGCCCTGCAAGGCAAGACCAGGGAGTGACTTGGGAAGACATTTACTAAACATACCTGAATGGACTGATTTTTACTGGACTGGTCTGTAAGAAAAAGAGGGAGAAATATCAGGGAGAGAGGAGGACAGGGAGTATAAAAATCTAGGAGCAAGATACTGAGACCAAGAAAAGCGGAAGAAACTTGAGGGATGGGAAAAGATCGTCTGTGATTTTGTGTCACATCGAATGTGGATGTTATTCCAGTATGCAAGAATCCAATGACAAAAATTATTCTATAACATGTCTCCTCTTTACGCTTCTGCCCTTTCAATGAGATAGCCTGTAGGAATAGGCAGCTGTTGTACATCTTTCCCTCTCTTCTTCTCTACTTGACAACATCGCCTTAAGAGGAATGATCCTTTCCAGCTCCCCAAGATCAAAATTTTTGTCTCCCATCACAAAACAGCGCAGTAGCCGTAAACAGCAATTGTGTTTCTCCTGCTGTTCTCACCATTTGACTTTCTGACAGCGTCTGGCAGGGCAACAGAATAGCTGAGATGCTGGGTACGCATCCTCTATCTCCCTCCTGTCCACCCAGTCAGCCAGTTAGTCCAGCAGACCTTTTGAGGAATCTATACCTTATATCTATTGTGTGGCTATAGGATATCCAGGCATTATTAATGCTTTGCATTTTGAGTGCCTCTGCTTATTTTTTATGTTTTAATACTGGCTAAATCAAACTGTATTCTAGATTATTAAGTACAGAAAGATGCAATATCTCTTTCCAGCACAGCAGTTAATCAGGCTAAGACACAATCTAATGCATAATCTCTGTATTACTGATAAAATATTGACACAAATGGATGGTATTCCAAAACGGTCTAATCCTTTAAGAGGCTGAGTGCCCTGAGAGATGCTCAGCAGACTCAACTCCAAATGAAATTAGTGAGCCTCTGAGACCCAGTACTTCACAGGACCAAATCCTTTAACTATGTTATAAATGCTTTCTACAAAAATAGCCATGAAAAAAAAAAAGAATACCAACTAACAACCAACCCTTTTCATTATGCTAATGTAAATGAGTAACAGATTGGCAGCGGTGCGCAGACAGAAGTCTGTGAGGCGACGAGTGAGACTGCTGGGTTACCAGGGCTAGGGGTGTAATTGAGGATAAGAGACTGCGGAGAAGCCGAGGGCTACACTCTAAATTGCTTACTCATGTGGCTAGTCCCGCTGCAGTCTTCTGGAGTTAGCAATCCTACCCGTGGGGATGAATACTCCTTCCTCTGAAGCTGAGGCTGTATGAGCCATTCTTTGCTAGGAGGCTGCACTCTGGCTCTTTCCCGGGTCACTTTACCAATGCCAAGCTTCCTCCCATTTTGTGCCAGTATACACGTGTGTGTGGCCACGTAGTGACTTGGCTTAACAGATCAGTCTCTTTAGGGGGAAGAGAGACCCAGACGTTTTATTTAGGGGTAGATCCAGGGCCCTGGATCATTTCCTTGACTTGGTTCACTGCATGAACAGCTGTATTGGCACCAGGGAGAGGATGGGCAGACCAGAAGTAGTAGATCCTACAATTTTGCAGGCAGCTTAATCGGATAAAACTGTAGACCAATGCCAAAAAGCCAGTTTCATTGTCCACTTCTCCTCTTCTCCCACTGCCAGCCATACATCCCTATCCTGGTTTGAGGTTAAACAGAACCAATTTTCTATTCAGTGCTTTTACTTTGTAGCTAAGCCTCTTCTAACTCTCTGAAACTGACAAAATTAACAGCATATTGTGCAGAAAGTGTTCACTCTCAGAGAGATAAGACCTGATTATGCCAAGGAATGGTACGCAGAGAGGCCCGGGCTTATACTTATTGCTGTAACAACCAAGGTCGCCTAATTTCGTTGTTTGCCCCATTGGAGGGTTGGAAGCAGTAAAGCGTAGAGGGGTCGCAACTGCGGGGAGGAGCGGACAGGACAGGAGACCCAAAATTGACCAACAAGGGTATTCCATTCCATCTGCCCCACGCTCAGTGTAAAAGCCGAGGGATCAAAGGGTCAGTCCTCTTTTCTTCGATGGCCGGCGTACAAGGAGGACCCAGTCTATTCTTCTGCCTTTGATCTCAATCCATGTGTTCCTGAATCCAGATCCAGAGTCCAGTTCCCGTCCGTTGCTGAGTCCAGTCTGAGACTTTCCCCTTGCCTGCCGGTGACACGATCGTCATCCTGGGAGCTTGATATGGCTTTGTATATATTGTACGTATTTCATTATTTTGGGGTGTATTAATTTATTAATGTTTTCATTAAAGTAGCTTAGTTCCTTCTAAACTCATAAATCTCTTTATCTCTCTCCCTTCTCTCCTTGGAGTTTTTGAAACGTAGGGAAAAGCATCTGTTGTTTGTCATCGGCCAGTCCAGCCCAAACCACGACAATCCCACATCTGCCTTCGTGAGCACAGCTCCTTCTACGGGTATGATTAAGCTTAAAAGAGGGATAGGAGCCTAGCCAGGACCACTCTTTTGGCAGGAATCTGAAACCACCTGGGAAACTGAAGAAGGAAGGAGGTGGAAGGTGAGAAATGTTCGAGCTGGCCATAGCAGTGTGGCTGCTGAATGTAAAACCATGGACACCACAAGGCTTTATAGCTTGACACTAAATTATTCCTTTGCATTCATCTTTAGCACAAGAATTCTTGGAATAGATTTTTGTCAAAGACCTTCACTTTCAGGAAATTAAAGGGAAATTTTATTTCGCTACCTCAATTTCTCCTAAGGGGGTGCTGTAAGAAACACAAATTGTAGTTAACAAATCATCAGGAAACACATCTCCAGGTTTAGGCAATATGTGTTCCACAGCTGTGGGAGAATAGAGTGTTCACACTGCTAACTACAATATTCGATCCTTACAATGGTGTTTACTACCGGGAGTTAATGCATACAAAATACTGTCTCTGCCACAGATTGCAGGTGTGGAACTCGCTGTCCCGGGGCAATACATGGCTCAGGAGCTTACGAAAAGATTCAGAAATGGATGAGGCATTTCTCACAGAATATTACCAAAAACGTGTAATTACTAACAGGAAGAAGGACTTTCTAGAATAATTTCAAATGTTCAAGTATGAAAAACAAAACTCTGACAATAATGCATCAGCCAGCACTGACTGGTACACAAAACATTTTACGATTTCTAACCTTGAAGCCGATTCTCACGGCAGCTCAGCCATAGAACTCCCCTGGATGAAGAAATATGCCTTCTGGCACATCCTTAGGTCATTACATGCCGTGTACTTTAGATTACTATGATTAGTAAATTCCAGGTTTTCCAAAAATTCTCCAAGTCAAACAGTCTGTCTTTTGATAATTCTTTATCTTACAAAGACAGCTCAAGGCTCAGTGCTTCCACTGGATAAAAATGTAACCCTTTGGCCTGAAAAAACAGCTGTTGCTCAGATAAGTATGTCCTGTATACAGTGATAGCCTTTTGTTGTTGCTGCTGATAAGGAGGTAATGCCCTAGAGGATAAGCAAAGCAGTGGCGAGCAAATTTCTGTGAAAAAAAAGATATTTTAAAAAAATCTTTTTCTTTTGAGCCCTTTATTCTGCAGTTGTTCAAGTCCGACACTCCTGCACCTTACCCTGAAGCATCTGGTGCTGGCTACCCTCAGAGGCTGGGCACTGACTTCCAGCTATTCTTAAAGAATTAATGGAATCTCAAAAACTAGTGTCTCATGTATGATGTAACCTTTGAGACTTTTTTTTTTTAAACATCCAAGCATATCTGTAGTTTCCACGCCATCATTATATAAAAGAGGACAAACCTGAGAGAGAATTTTGCGTGTGTGCAGAAGCAGCAAGAGACTGCTGAAGGTCATGTTACCCTTAATGACTTCTCAGAGCTTTTCTTGGCATTGATGGGATGATCTAGGCTTCAAAGGGCAAATTAAATCTCCTAAACTGTCTCATAAGCCTCCTATTATTGCCACAGATACAATCTCCTGCTTGATTATTTCCGTATTATATGACAATAATACAGACTTCCATAGATAAATAAAGCTCTCGGAACACTGCATTAAAAAATTGTGAAGAAACCATCATGGAAAATCAAAGCTATTGTTCTTTGCACTGCGAGTTATGAGTATGTCTCCAAGGGGACAACCGTTACTTTTGGGGAGACAGAAAGGACAAGAACAGAGAAAAGGATATTGCAAGACAGCTCTGCATAGCCCCCAGCTGCCCAGCTGGTGTGTAAGGCTCACAGCAGGACCTGGCCTGTTAGCTTTTGGGCATAGTGAAGAATACATTGGGGAGCCAAAATACTTGATTACAGTGTGCCAGGGTCTTAATTTATAGGCTTTCCACCCCCTTAGTTTGTCATCGCATCACCTAAAATGAGCCTGAACTCGAGGTGAGTGCACCCGTTTAATCTTTTCCCCTCTTCTTCCCTCCATAAGTAGGAGATACATCTATAAATGGTTTTCCCCCTTCCATATATATGTAAATATCTCCATATTAAACTAGGAGTTGTCTGCCACACACACTTCTGCTTCAATGAGATATATATAATTCTCCTTCTTCCCTTTGGTAGCTACTTAGCTTTCTCCAATAAGGAGAAACTTGTTTCCAGGACCAAGCATATGGAAACTCTTTTTCGTGTTTTTCTGCTTTTTAGCAGACAGATATTCACCATGGGTTTGGTATTAGTGCACTGCACTTGTGCTCTCAGGATGGTCACATCTTCTGTAAAGATGATGGTGACTACCAGCCATTGCAGTGGACTGTAATACTCAATCTTTACATCCTCTACATCTTTATTTAGCTCTATCAAGCGCACCTCTGGCATGCTTGAGTGGAGCACGCCATATGACTTGATCCACCTGCCCTCTGTAGACCTTGAATAGTTTCAACCCATTAGGGTCCAGGCACACCTGGACTTAACTGGGGCTCACCACTTATCACTCCCAGCCACATCCTTCTCCACTTACCATGCCGTCCTTACACACCTCCTTTGCAACACGGAACTAATTACCACGGGAACCCACACATGTTTGAAATGGAGTTAAACTCTGCCAACAAACTGAGAGTAGGGGAGAGGAAGGCTTTTTCTCTGACATGATTCATGATGAATCAAAAGATTCAAATGAAATTTGAATTTTCATTTCAAAATGGAAGTTCAATTCTGTATGTCGCTGCCCAGCATCCCATTTACTTGAAAAGTTTACAGAGCTCTACTTCCAACACACTCAGCAAAACTAATAATTTTTATTAAACACAGAAGATGGCTGCATGTGGGAAAATATCTAACGACTAGCTGTCTACTTGTAAAGCCAGCTGAGCTGTTTAAATTATCTGAAAGGCTACTACTTCACCTTATGTTGTAGCAGAGAATTAATCTGAATACACATGTGGACAGACATTGCACAGTCGATATCCAGTCCTTAAATCCTCAGATTACAGAGTTATGGTGGTATTATCATAAGTTAATATTTTTGCTGAAATATTTAGAACCTAGTTTTCTTTACTCTTGTCCCTCACACCTGAATTTTCTTATTGCAACAACTGAGCAAAGTTGCCATTTTTTTCCAGAGTCTATATTATGTTAATCCTCTGATGATTCAGTTTTAATAGAAACTGACAAATATTTTTGTGATTTCAAAATATAATAATGGATTTTTCCAAGTTCTTATAACAGAAATGTACTTGCTTGAGGTGAAGACTTTGTCTCTGAGCAAATGCACTGAATCTAACCTTTGTTTGTGTTTTCAGCTTAAGTACACATGGATTTCTTGACCCAACTGATTTCTACAAATGAACTGTTTCTGAGAAAGAAACCATTGTGAACTTGTTTTGAACCAAATTTGGAAGGTAAATCCAGTTTCAGTAACTCCTTAATGATTTCTCTGAGGAAAGTTACCTTTTGGGAATGTTTTGTAAAAGACAATAGGAAAAGAATGAGAAGCTGCATTAGGTGTGATTGTGGTTGGGGAAAAATGGAAAATACACGGATCCCTAGTACTGTGTTTACCAAAAAAAATTGACAGTACAATACTGTAGCCATATCAAAATTATCTGCTTATGAACAGTAAATAAGAACCAAATGTTACATATATCACCATATTTGAAAAATATAGGAACATACTTACAATGTTCTGAAGACTGTGGAGATAATTACAGAGGATTTAAATCACCTGTTTAATACTGGGGAAAAAATATCTGGCTTAAAGCAATCCTCCCAGGTTTCTCAAGATCACAATACCACCACTTTCTTACAGTGCCTTAGACATTGTGAGAAAATGTACCTTTAGTAGACTCCAGGTTAATAACACTGGTGTTTATGTTTGGTAGCTTGTAGGGAGGTGAAACTCATGGAAAAGATGGAGCATCGTCTTGTCTCACCCAACAATTTCCTCCCTCCCCCCTTCCCCCATCCTCACTTTCATGATAAAACTTGTTTGACAGCAATATCAGCTTAAAGAACAAGAAACTGCTCCAGGAACTGCTCTGGAGTAGAAACTGCTGCTGCTGGCTGCTGTATTCCAGCTCCAGACGTGGCTGATCTCTTCTTCAGCTACGCTGACACAGTTCTCAGTGCAGAGAATTAATGGATGAGATCAGGGAACACATCCAGATTACTTTTGGTTGGTTGGCTTTGGTTTTGATGTGGATCAGTTCCCTCTTTAGCTCATACAACTGCCCCAAAATTTGATCTGTCAGCCTAATTTGTTCCTTAGCATGTTGTAGAACATGTACAATAGTAAATGGGAAAGAATGGGCTGGAGAGAGAAATACCTTTAAATAGCAATTCTCGAGACTGACTATCATGAAAGTGGACCAGAGAGTTACCTGAATGCTTTTGTTGCCTACTAGAAGTACTATTGACTGCTTGCCATAACAGAGTGGATAATAGAGTCATTAGGAAGCAGATATTCTCATTATGGCCTTAGAGAATAACCAGGCAAGCTAATTAAAATAAATCCCTGCTCCTCCCCTCCTCTTCCTTCCTCTTTCCCCCAAAACAGAGCCCCAGAAGTCTCCCAGTTGCAAATGGGTCTCTTAAGGTCACTTCCTTTCACTTTGTCCCTTTTCTTGGGAGTAAAGGCAAGAAATGAGAATGAGCCTTTCACATTTCAGATGTCACCTCAGTAACTCCTGCAATCACAAAACCAAATCATTTTGATAGATTTCACAGGCTTTTCTTCTTAGACAATCATTTCAGATGCAACCATTATTCCTACTACTTAAACAGAGGATATGGTTAAAAACAAAAAGAAAAGCCATTTTCAGGTTTTCTGAAGTCAAAAGGAGTCACGTACCATTGAGTTTCTTGACAGCAAACAGTAATGAAACTATATTTGTAGCTTATATTTTTGACAGGACAAATGCCGGTGCTGCAAATAGCTCTGAAAACACTTCAGATGTGAAAATATACAATTAAATCTCTTTGAAGTGTCTGGTAATGACAATGAAATGAATTCTGCAGTAATATAAAATCTACCCATAGGTCCTTCTATGTTCTATGACCCCTTGAAAAGCATTTATCTATGTGAGTGGGTACATCACAGCCTCGCTGAGCGTAGCATTTCATCAGAACAGTCCTCGCGAGTGTAAATGGACCTTAGAGTAAGAATGCTTAATAAATTTAAAATGTATGATTTTGAATTCAGAAGAATAGTTGGATTATAAATAGAAACTGAGATGAAAGATAATGATTAATTTGAAGTCAGCTACAATACGTGCTGATTAGTGTGGAGTTTGGCATGCCTGGCCATCAAAAAACAGGATTCTTGAATATGAGAGGGATATACAAGGAAAGGAAACGTATGAAAAGCTAATACATAAAAAATGAAGACACTTCTGAGAGAGCGAACAGATTTGGAATTTATTTTTGAAGTGCATTGGAAAAACATCACAAAATCAGACTCATAGGAAAGAATAAATAGGAAAGAATAAATACAGTTGTAATTTATCTAGTGAAGGTCACTTTACATTTCAGGCACTTTCTTTTATATTTCCTCTTCGACATACCTAGACATTTATTTTGTTTTATTTGTAAAACAGCAGTGCCAAAATAAATATACCTTTTAGCTTTTCTTTCAGGCAAGAATAGGGCAGTGACATTTTTGCTGTCAAGCTAACAGAAAACCTGAAAAACGTACTGAAGAACAATATTAAGAAATATATTTGTAAAATTACAATTATTGCAATTTTTTTAAGAAAATCACATTTGTAGTGAACAAAACCATAGATTCTTCCTTTAAAATAACTTATGCAACGTATCATTTTGTAATTCACTGTCTTTGATACAGTTGAACATAAAAGCTAACTTCTAAAATGTTCTGATTATTCAAGCTATGTACAAAGGATTACGTGGAAAGTTCTGAATGAACATAAAAAGGGTAAAAAGTTACTCTAATTTTTTTTGCGCTTTATTCTAAATCACCCCAGTGTGACATAACCGATATTTGACGTGCTGTGTGGCTTTAAAATAGTATACTCCTGTTACTTACTGTCATCTTCAGTTTTTCTTACAATATGGGTTTCCTAAAGGAAAAAAAAAGGAAATGTGAAATCGGTGCTTGCTACAGTGATTACCATTAAAAATTCAACAGTGTTAGCATATTCTTCACAGTTTCAAATTGTTTTGCATTCAGAATACATGAAGAAAAAGCGGCTCAGGTGACATTTACTGGAACCCTTGTTAAAAACTGGCTTTTTGATATATGACTACCATACTTAAAATGCTACAGCCTTCCATGAAGGCTGTGTTGAAACTGCGATGAAACAGTGTTGCTGTTGTGGCAACAGCATGAAAAATTTAGGGCTAGACCTAGAGGATCAGCTTTGGGACAAGAAATGACCTCAAAACAGAGTCACAGAAATGCCCTTTTAATACCTATTTAACAATTTCATTTTAATATCTACTTTTGCACTGCTCAGACGCCTAAATTTGAGTGTTTACGGACAACTCATGGTTTCAGGAGCTAAAGATTTTAACCCTACTGAACTTCTGCTGTGATGTAGCCCTGAGTCAGAGGGATGTTCTCAACGCCTCTGTTGAGAACACACAGGAATCTGTGCACGTCAATCACCACACACGGATAACAACACTGAATCGAGGACAAGCCAGGCAGATTCTGGAAGTGGCAGAAAGGTCTGCCTGCTGCTCACATCATAGTTTTGTGCCCGTGTGAACTCTCTTCCCCTCTGCCTTCCCCCAGGGATGGGGAAACAATATTTACTCTCTCTTCATGCTGGGAAGATTTCATACCTATTACTGCATCTTCTGGCGAGAGCAGTCTAAGGCGGGTGTAGATGAAACTGAGTATGAGACTTTCTACTTCATGAAGCTATCTTATACATTCAAGAAGATCAAGTTTGTGGGGAAAGAAAAAAAAGGCAGAGGAGCTACTCTTCTGTGTTGCAGAATTTCGGGGCTCTGAGGTAGAATACAGAATCACAGAATCTGCGTGGTTGGAAAGGACCTATAAGATCATCGAGTCCAACCAAACAACCTACAATCTCTGCCACTGGAGCATGCCCTGAAGTGCCACATCTAGACGTTTCTTAAACACCTCTAGGGATGGTCACTCAACCCCCTCCCTGGGCGGGCTGTTCCAGTGCCTGACCACTCTTGCTGTAAAGTCATTCCTCCTCATATCTAACCTAAACCTCCCCTGCCACAACTTCAGACCATTTCCTCTGCTCCTGTCATTCTTCACCTGGGAGAAGAGGCCAACCCCCACCTCTCTCCAAGCTCCTTTCAGGGAGTTGTAGAGGGCAATGAGGTCTCCCCTCAGCCTCCTCTTCTCCAAGCTAAACATGCCAAGCTCCCTCAGCCTCTCCTCATATGACCTGGTCTCCAGACCCCTCACCAGCCTGGTGGCTCTCCTCTGGACATGCTCCAGCACCTCAATGTCCCTCTTGTACAGCGGGGCCCAGAACTGAACACAGCACTCGAGGGGAGGCCTCACCAGTGCTGACTACAGAGGCACCATCACTTCCCTACTCCTGCGCGCCACGCTATTCCTGATACAAGCCAGAATGCTGGTGGCCTTCTTGGCCACCTGCGCACACTGCTGGCTCATGTGAAGCTGGCCGTCCACCAGCACCCCCAGGTCCTTTTCTGCCGGGCAGCTTTCCAGCCACTCTTCCCCAAGCCTGTAGCGTTGCTTGGGGTTGTTGTGACCGAAATGCAGGACCCGGCACTTGGCCTTATTAAACCTCATACAGTTGGCCTTGGCCCATCGATCCAGCCTGTCCAGGTCCCTCTGTAGAGCCTTCCTACCCTCAAGCAGATCAACCCTCCCACCTAGTTTGGTGTCATCTGCAAACTTACTGAGGGTGCACTCAATCCCCTCATCCAGATCATCGATGAAGATATTAAACAAAACCGGCCCCAAAACTGAGCCCTGAGGGACACCACTGGTGACCGGCCGCCAAGAGGATTTCACCCCATTAATCACAACTCTCTGGGCACGGCCATCCAGCCAGTTTTTAACCCAGCGAAGAGTACACTTGTCTATGCCATGATTCGCCAGCTTCTCCAGGAGAATGCTGTGGGGGACGGTGTCAAAGGCCTTACCAAAGTCCAGATAGACAACGTCCACAGCCTTCCCCGCATCCAGAAGGCGGGTCACATGGTCATAGAAAGAGATCAGGTTGGTTAAGCAGGACCTCCCTTTCCTAAACCCCTGCTGGCTGGCCCTGATCCCTTGGCCACCCTGCACTTGCCGTGAGAGCTCACTCAAGATGATCCTCTCCATGACCTTTCCTGGCACCGAGGTCAGGCTGACAGACCTGTAGTTCCCCGGATCCTCCCTCCGACCCTTCTTGTAGATGGGCGTCACATTAGCCACCCTCCAATCATCTGGTACCTGCCCTGTTGACCAGGATTGTTGATAAATGATGGAGAGAGGCTTGGTGAGCTCTCCCGCCAGCTCCCTGAGTACTCTTGGGTGAATCCCATCCGGCCCCATAGACTTATGTGTGTCTAGGTGCAGAAGCAGATCAATGACTACTTCCTCCTCGATTACGGTGGGTTGTTCTGCTCTCCATCCTTATCTTCCGTCTCAGGAGGCTGAGCACCCTGGGGATAGCTGGTCTGACTATTGAAGATGGAGGCAAAGAAGGCATTCAGTATCTCAGCCTTCTCCTTGTCCTTGGTTGCAACTTTCCCCCCCACATCCAGTAAAAGATGGAGATTCTCCCTGTTGTCCTTAATGTCAGTGGCCAAGTTGAGCTCCAGCTGGGCTTTTGCCTTCCTAATTTGCTCTCTGTATAACCTAACGAGATCTCTGTACTCCTCCTGAGTTTCTTGTCCCTTCTTCCAAAGATGGTAAACTCTCCTTTTATTCCTAAGTACCTAGTTTTCAGCTTCTGAACTCAAGAACACAACTGCTTTTATCTTGAGATTAAGTAATATAATTGAATGAAATACTCAGTGAAACCAGTTTCTGCTCTGTTTGAGGACTTTCACTGAAAGAAAAAATTTCTGATTCATTTTTCTGAAAGAAAAAATACTGATTCTTTAGAAACCTTATTTGAAGACTCAAGCCAGACTCCTGTCCTTGGTAGACGACTACTAGGGGATGCCCAAATTACTAGTCACATGAACTAGCATTTAGAGGCAACATAATTTCTGCATTGCCTAAAAACTTCACTCTGGCACCTCCAGATGTACCTAGGATCAAACAGTTAATTTTTGGTACTTCAATGACATTGTTGTAAGTGTTTATGTAGCTTTTTTTGGATCACAAATCTCAGGTTCAGGGTTGGATGCAATGTCTGAAGTGCAGGTGCTCAACTGGACCAGTATCACACATCCATCAAGGGCAAACGAAACCAACAAATGTTGCCCTCTAACTTTAGGTGCACCCAAATGACTGTGTGGGTATAACCACAACATGCCACCAGAGAAACCCAAAGAGATGGACCCGAGCAAACCTTATGAAGTTCAACAAGGCCAAGTGCAAGGTCCTACACTTGGGTCGGGACAATCCTCGTTATCAATAGAGGCTGGGGGACAATGTGATAGAGAGCAGCCCTGCGGGAAAGGACGTAGGGGTACTCGTGGATGAAAAGCTGGACATGAGCCAACAATGTGTGCATGCAGCCCAGAAGGCCAATCGCATCCTGGGCTGCATCAAAAGAACCATGGCCAACAGATCGAGAGGTGTTTCTCCCCCTCTACTCTGCTCTCCTGAGACTCCCCACCTGGAGTACTGTGTCCAGCTCTGGAGCCCTCAGCACAGAAGGACATGGACCTGTTGGAGCAGGTCCAGAGGAGGGCCATGAAGATGATCTGAGGGCTGGAGCACCTCTCCTATGAAGACAGGCTGAGAGAGTTGGGGTTGTTCAGCCTGGAGAAGAGAAGGTGCCAGGGAGACCTTATAGCGGCCTTCCAGTACCTGAAGGGGGGCTACAAGAAAGCTGGGAAGGGGCTGTTTGCAAGGGCATGTAGCGAGAGGATGAGGGGCAATGGTTTAAACTAGAGCAGGGTAGGTTTAGATTAGACATTAGGAAGAAGTTCTTTACACTGAGGGTGGTGAGACACTGGCCCAGGTTGCCCAGAGAGGTGGTGGAGGCCCCATCCCTGGAGACATTCAAGGCCAGGATGGATGAGGCTCTGAGCAACCTGATCTAGTCGAAGATGTCCCTGCTCACTGCAGGGGGGTTGGACTAGATGACCTTTAAAGGTCCCTTCCAACCCAACACATTTGAGGATTCTATGCTTCCTCCGGAACAAGATAAATGGCTATCGCATTGAGGAGAGCTGCAGTTAAGAGTGCTTGTCCTCCCACCTCCTGCTTGGATGCTGAGCATGCAGCCATACAAATTACGGCTGCCTCCTGTGTAGGTGCCTACATTTGGGGGGGAAACATCTCTCCTCCATTTAGCACATTTGTTCAAAGCTGAGAGAATTTGGCTGACTGCTGTTAACCGTAATCCTTAAAGAACAAAAGAAGCTGCATGTAGCAGGTACTATCTTTTATATTCAGAGTAATTACAATACATGATAATATAGGCAAGCTTTGGAAAAGAATAAGCCTTGAGTTGAATTCTCCAGAGATTGTTTTAGTGGAAGTAACCAGACTAACAATGTATCTGCTGTCTCCTTGGCTTCATTTTTGGGTTATTTTATTATGGTTTATTTTATAAAGACTAGAGTAATTAAATTAATAATTTTGTCAGAAAATAATGCAGATCAATCATACTTCAGAACAAAGCCAGCATAATTTTTTTCTTTCAAAGTAATATTTACATTTGAATATCAGTAGAGCTCTACATTCTAGAATATTAAATTTGCATTCAAATACCTGATTATCCATAATGTATATCTTTATGGCTTTACACAGAGTGTTGGCATAAGCTTTTCATTATTAAAGTATAGGAGCATTTGGCAGAAAATATTCCCTTTAGTGATAACCGAATTTTAAAACAAGTAAACATAACAGTCTTAAGAAAAATAACTAAATTGTACTTTTCCAGGGAAGAGGTGTGGAAAAGCACAGATAACCTGGAATAGTTTTATTGTGCTTTATTAACGTGACAGTTGAGCAGTGAGCTGTGCAGTATTATCACTGTTGAGTACCACCTTGAGATTTTACAAAAAATTGCATGTTACAGTGGCAGCATTTCATATTATGATTTCAGATACGGTGTTTTTAATAGCACTTTGCCTCATTCTGTATAATTATCAGTGGCCTTACATTTTCATGACAAACTACTTATTGCACTGAAAGACAGAAACAACTATAATGCAAGATATTGCCCATTAAATTTGAAGTGAGGGGCCTGAAGGCATCAAAGATTGTTTGATCCCATGAGATTTTAACAAAGATCTTTGATTTTCTGCAGAGTATTGAGGAACCACCTTTGAAAGATATGGACGTGCTGGAACGTGTCCAGAGAAGGGCCACGAGGATGATCAGAGGGCTGGAGCACCTCTCCCATGAGGACAGACTGGGAGAGTTGGGGTTGTTCAGTCTGGAGAAAAGAAGGCTCTGAGGAGACCTTATAGTAGCCTACCAGTATCTTAAGGGGGCCTACAAGAAAGCTGGGGAGGGACTTTTTAGGATGTCGGGTAATGGTAGGACTACAGGGAATGGATTAAAGAATGGATTAAAACTAGAGATGGGACAATTCAGACTGGACATTAGGAAGAAGTTCTCTACCATGATGGTGCTAAGACACTGGCCCAGGTTGCCCAGAGAGGTGGCGGAAGCCTCATCCCTGGAGGTGTTCAAGGCCAGGCTGGGTGGGGCTCTGAGCAACCTGATCTAGTTGGAGGTGTCCCTGCCCAGGGCAGGGGGGTTGGAACTACATCATCTTTAAGGTCCCTTCCAACCCTAAGAATGCTATTATTCTATGACTCTATCAACAGCTAGGAGGGAAGGAAAAGTGTAGAAAACGCTTCTTCATGTGTCCTTATTACCATGCTCTGTTATGTCTACTCACCCACTGAACATTTTCCCTATTTAATTGTTCAGCGGGCTGCATGCCACATTCTTTTTGACGTTGAGTTTTGTCAAATATTAATATTCTTTTTCCTGCACTGTGTTTAGAAGCCACTGACCCAGATGGATTTACATGCCTTTTCTCATGACATCATGTGATCCTTCACTACTGTAATGTTTCAAAATAACTACTGGACATCATAGATGAAAGTCTCAGCATCATCAGGCCGTTCATACTGGCTAAGAAATTTTAGGAATACCTGTCAATTCAAGTCATTTCAGTGTGTTGGAACTGGATTTAGGGTAACTTAACCATGGTTGGTAAACAAGATACAGCTACATTTATGCTACGTTAAGTATATAAAGTATTTAAACTATTTAATTTCTTAAATTTAGATAATCTTCTTAATCTCTGTAGAAGTCCGAATGATTAGTAAAAGAAGATTTTTTTAATTGTTCTACCAGAACAATACAGAAGCACTAGCTATGTGCTTCATATACGCTCTGAAGAGATACAAGTCAGTCATCGTGCAACTTTCCTTAGCATTTAATAAATCATACAAAACCAGAAATAAAAAGATACTCAAAAAAAGGTATTATAAACTGTGAAAACCATATCATACTGCAAGTGTTGCTAACCTGAAGGTACTTTTGAATGTAAATTGTTGCATTGGAGACAATGCTCCACCACAGGTTATTCTACCTGCCAAGGCTGTTTTCTTCCAGGCTTTTGATGAAATAGATGTAAGCACACTGTTTTCAATCAATTCCCTTAAATTCATAATCTCACAGATGCAGAATGCACCTCTGAAGGTTTTTGGAAAGTGTTGAGTGTTGGAAAGAAGAGCTCTCTAAATGCATGTTAAATTGATCCAAATAAAATCAAATGTATAAATCTACCTCTGTCTGTCTGGATTCTAAAAGGGGAGAGGAACAATAACTAGTCCAAAATAGAGGGTGGCTGTGACGGTGACAAACAATCATCCATAATTTTTAATATTTTGAGTAATGAGTGAAGAAAAATTATTCCAGTCTTGTGCAGAGTACTTCACAATCCTACATTGAATATAAGTCCAGGAAAATCTATTTTTAAGTGATTTTGACCATATTTTCTACACAGAGGTGATTTCCACCATTGGGATCTATGGATTAAATAAATTATGACAGAGGAAATATTGCTATACCTTAAATGTAAATATAAAGGAGTTTTGCCCCAGGTTCATGCTTCACAATTCATATGGTTATTTTTGTGGCTAATTTCCTATTTAATACAAACGTTTAACTAAAAAAGCACAACCTAAATTATAAATTGAACTATAATACCTACTTGTGATGTGCATTGGTCATAGAAAATAATTCCATAGTTATTCTTGGAAATTTTATCATTAATTTCTTAAAAAAATATTACTGAAGTTAAGACTTTAGTACAACTATGAAAGGATTAGAGATTTATGAAAATGAGGAAAACTTCCACAGTTATTTATATACAGACACATATTTTAGGTCTCATACGCAGCACCAATTGCATGGGATATGGAAGAAACTCTTCTACAAGCAATTTATTCTTCTTTTGAGTTAAGGAGTATCTTGCACTCCATATGAACCAGTGAATACTGAGAGAAGATACTTGACATGATATTTCCAGTGGTAAATCTCCAAAATCAATAGAATAACTTTAGGCATGAATTTGACCCAGTGAGGTTTATTGATCCACTGAAGTTATTGACCTAACAGAACAGTGCAGTCTTCCTCTGCCTGGAAATTTCATAAAGGACCCAAATTTTCTTCGATATTGAATATCAATTTGAGCTGATAGTTCAGATCACAGCTTATTAATTGATTTTAAATAGCATATGTTACCAATTAAATCTGAAGGCTTTAAGCAACAGCAGTGCATGTAGGATCATAGGATAATGGCATCCTGGCTTGTATTAGAAACAGTGTGACCAGCAGAAGGAGGGAGGTGATTGTCCCCCTGTACTCAGCACTGGTGAGGCCACACCTTGAGTATTGTGTCCAGTTTTGGGCACCTCAATATGGGAGAGATATCGAGGTGCTGGAGGGAGCGCAGAGGAGGGCAACGAAGCTGGTGAAGGGCCTGCAGAGTAAATCTTATGAGGAGCGATTGAAGGAGCTGGGACTGTTTAGTTTGAGGAAGAGGAGGCTGAGGGGAGACCTCATCACTCTCTACAACTACTTGAAAGGACATTGTAGAGAGGTTGGTGCTGGTCTCTTCTCACAGGTAATTAGCGATAGAACAAGAGGGAATGGGTTCAAGCTGCAGCAGGGTAGATTTAGGCTGGACATTAGGAAAAAATTCTTCACAGAAAGAGTGGTCAGACACTGGAATAGGCTGCCCAGGGAGGTGGTGGAGTCACCATCCCTCAATGTGTTTAAGACTCATATAGATGTGGTGTTAAGGGATATGGTGTAAGGGAGAACTTTGTAGAGTGGAGTTGATGGTTGGACTCGATGATCCCAAGGGTCTTTTCCAACCTAAATGATTCTATGATTCTAACTTGTGTTGGGAAGGAACTCAAGAGACTGTATTGTCTGACTGCCTGCTCAAGTGGTGGTGTCAGAGCAGGTTGCTCAAGGCCTCTCAAAAACCTCCAGGGATGGGAATTCCAAACCTCTTTGGGCAACCTGATACAATGCTAGACTGTCCTCGCAGTTTTTCCTTATATCCAGTCTGATACTCTCTTGTTCAACCTTTGGTCATTGCCTCTTGTTCTCCCATCATGCACCACAGGTACAGTAGGGCACAAAACTGGATGCAACACTCTAGATGTGGTTTACGGAGTGCTGCATAGAGGGGGATAATCCCTTCCTTCAATATACTGGCTTCATCCCCCGCTAATACAGCCCATGAGGCTGGTGGCCCTCTCTGCTGTTCACATGTTCCCCAGCACCCTCCATGGCCCCACAGAGCTGCTCCAGCCCAGCAGTCCCCAGGCTACACCTTTCTGCAAGGAATCATTCCTTCCTGGATATGAGAGGTACATTGGCCATTGGTTAGAAGGGTGGATTGGCATCAAGAAGAAATCCGATAATTTTTTCTTCTGTCTTTTTTGACTTTGACACTTCCCAGTGTCTCTTCTTTCCATTCTTCTGGGGTCTGTTTCTTCTCAATTTATTTGGCTGAAATGTCAATTTAACATTCATTCTCCCATTCAGCTGTTGCTTGGATTTTCTTTTACTCAGTAATGAATTTTAAACAAATAACCATTTCATTAATTATATATGTTTGTGTATGTATGTATTTATGTACCTGTAATCCATATGATCAGTGTTGTCAAAATGTACAAGGAAAAATATGATAGCAATTTTTTTTTTAGTAGCAGGAAGAGCTTTAAATTATTTAAATTCATTTTCGTCTTGAGCTGGGTGCACGCTAATGAAAAGCCCGAGGTGTCAGGACTTCTGGGAGTGAGGAATGTGCCTGGGGAGCGCTGAAATATATACACAGGAGATCACTAAAAGGAGCAGGTTTGTTATCTCTGGATACCTAGACTAGGATTCTCTTTATGGGGGTCTGAACCTCCACTGGCATTCTCAAGGTCCCTGAAGACTGAAAGAAAAGTGTTGACAACCACAAGATAACTCAGATGAGAAGTTCTGTCACTGCGATCCCATCCTCCACTGCGGTAAAGGAGACCTTTATTCCTGGCTACCACAAATATCTGATGTATTCTCCTGTTATTATAAGCTAATGCTCCCCCCCCTTTTTTTTTTCTCTTTAATCATTTTTAAAGTATCCTCTCTCAGCTTTAATTTTTGTTATAAAAATTTTAATTTTTTAAATTCTGTAATTTATCCTGAATTCACAAAATATTACCTCAATCACACAGCATTTGCTGCTGCTGTGGGAGGCAGCACAGATTCCACAGACTTGCACATAAAAGCAGAATTTGTTCCTAAATTTGCTTGACGGGGGAGGCTGGAGGGAGTGGGGTCCATATTAAACGAAATACCTCAAATACTGCAAGTATATGTGCTAATCTGAGCTTGAGTGATGTCTTCTTATCTTTCTTTTTTCATGCTGCTTATGTACGCGTCTAAACTTGAAAAGGAATAACCAGTAATAATAAAGATGAATCTATCTATTAAAGATCTAATAGGATGGCAAGAGTTGGAAAAGCTGAAATATTTTATGCTAAAACCTGCTACACTTACTTTTACCAGAGTACTAGAATTACTCTTAGTTCACAATAGTACAGCTATTTCTTCTTTTTGCCAATGTTCTCTGTGCCGTTCAGTGTTACCTGGAAATGTGAATGTCCCTGCATCAAAGAAGAATATATTGTATAATGTTTATATTTACTAAAACTCACCTCTGGGCAAATTAGTCAGCTATGTATTCACTCTTGAAAACTTGGGTTTCTATTTGCTGACTCATAATGACATTCAATTGCACTAAATATCCATAGTAATGTCAAGAGGAAAAAAACATAAATATTTCTTTGTTCTAAAACAGTTTTCACCTCCATCTGAAATATAGAGTTGTTTTGGGTTGTTTTTTTTTTTTTTTTTGGTGACAGAAATAACTACTGGAAGAAGAAAGTATTGGAAGAAAGATTCTCATTACGGAGGGAGGTTTTTTTTTCCCTGAGACTGCATTTTGACAAAGTATGATTTTTAATCCAGTTCTAAAATGTCGAAACTTATTCCATTTCCAAAACTTCCTTGTAAGACTTTTCAAGTAGTGTAATTGCAGTTTGGTTATTACCGTGTAAGAATATTGGATTAGCGCTGAAATTAACTGTGTCATTCAACAGGTTTTTTCTTTCTTACCCCTAGTACTCTATTATGACAACCTAGGATAATATTTATGCTCACAAAGAAGAATTACTTACTTAATGGGCTGTCTTTAGTCTCCAAAATTGTCATTTATTGATGGAAAAAATTTGATAGATAAAATTATTTTCTGCTAATGTCACACTAGCCATATGAATATAACCATGTCTGAATCCCATTCTTGTGTCCTTTACATTCTTTCACTGGGCCTAATTCTGGCTTTCTCATCCCAACCGATCATTCTCATTACGTTTTTTTTTTTTTTTTTTTTGGAGGGAAGCCAAAGACTAGTGAGAGAAAGAATTATTATTATATTTAAACTTCATTGTTATAATGCTATGTGGGGAAGAAATATCTGTATTTTTCCCAGTGTTGGGCTATACAAATGTGAATGGAAAGAGAGAACAGACTATCAAGTTTATTACTTGTATTCCTTATACCCCTTATTCACAGGAGCTTGGAGTTTCTTGGGATTGTAACAGAATAGGATATTTAAAAATGACTAAACAATGGCTTCTCGTTATTCTTATAAATGTCCACAGTAAGTTCTTTGCTGACTTCCATGGGAGCAGAGACAGACTTCGGAAATTCTACCGCAATTAAACAATTCACAGAAAAGCAGCAGCTCTTAGGATGGAACAGTTTTTTTAAAAAAGGAAAAAAAAAAAAAAGAGGGATGGGGAGTACCCAAGAAGAAATACAGTTTTCACATTTATCTGTACCCACTGCCGCATGGAAGGGAGAAGCCAATTATGAAAAGAGATCCTACATCCTATTCTCCCTCAGGGGAAAGCGGCTTTCAAACAGAGCCCCTTGTTTGAAAGCCCCCCCTCCTGGCGGATATTGATGCCTCTCTCATCCAGCCCCGGTTCCCCCGCATCCCTGCCGTCCCCAGGCGCTATGTCGGAAGAGGGGCTGTTGGCAGAGGTGAAGGGGGCAGATGCCTCTGGCATGCAGTGGGTGAGAGCGGTGAATGAAAAGAGGTGGCATGAGAAAAGAAGAGACACGTTGGAGAGAAAGTACGTTGCCATCTTTGCAAGTATATCAAAACACCTACCGTAATAAAAAAAATTCATACCATATTTGACCTCACATAGTCTAAAAAATCCATCTTGGTCTACACAATTTCTTGCTATTCTTAGTGGTCTTTTTTTTTTTTTTTTTTTTTTTTGTCTAAAGAATCATAGCTATGAAATACCTGCTTTATTAAAAAAAAATAAAAACTTTCACATACTAATTTCCAGTCCCTGGACAGGAAGTTGTTAAAAAGGCTTAATCAGACAGTGACCTATTGGCTACAGCATTAAAAGAATCAAAGGCAGTATTTCAAAACTCAATTAAAAGTTTCTCATTCCCTTGTGACATTCCCTTTAACAGAAAAGAAAAAGGTTAGGGTTTTTTTCTTTTTAAATTCAATCTTAGCATACATTAGCATGTAGACCACGATTACTGAATTGAACATCTCAAACTTGGTCTCACAAGTTCTGAGACTTTCTCATAATTTTATTTATATTTAGTTTGGGCTCAGCTTTGATCTACAAATCGGTATGGATGTCCATGCATAGGTCCAGCTTTTACCAGTTCTAGGAAGAATGTCCAAAGGACAGAAGCGTCTGTCTTATATATATAGGTCAGAGACTGAAGTTATAGCTGCGATGCAAAATCTTAGCCTTGAAATCTTTCTAAGCCTTTGATAGCAATTTTACTAGTACTTATTGAGTGGTGGTTTTAAGTCAGCTTTTGAAAACTTTCTACGGGTACCTATTCTTTGGGAGGCTCATGGTAATAATGTTTTTCAGACCCAGTGACAGAATTTTCAACGTTGTCATTTACGTAACAGATAAAGCAGCTCTAAAAATGTTCCTACACATGTTTATACCAATAGCAATACGATATGAAAGAAGTAAACATATTGAAGGAGGTAAGATAAATCATCTGATCCATAACGCCAAAAATAAACCTTCTGAAGATCTGGCATGTCACTGAAAAAATACATTTTAAAATCTGCTCATAAACTGGTAAGGAAGAAGAGGGCAGGGAGCAGCAGTATTTATTCTCCTTATCTATGCTTTTCTCTAGCTTCCAGTTTCTCTGACAGGGAAAGAATGAAAACAAGCTTTTTGTAGGTTGCCATAAGGTAAGAAACTGAATTGCTGCAAATCTGTACTAAATCTTCTGTGAAGCGTCTAGATTCTGAAACCAAAGCCTGGTAGGAGATTTTGTAAGGCCTAAAAAGTCTAAAGGGAAATGCTGAAGGGTTCAGGAAGATGGAGTCGGATGCGAGGCGATGCTGGGCTAAGCTGACGCTTAGAGCTGCTGAGGTAGGGCTGATGTGTTGTGAGAGCTGCAAAAGCCCAGCTGCAGAAACCCATGCTACCAATAATTTGAAGAGACAGAAGCCATTATTCTCTTCTGTTATTTTCTTTCCTTTGATAAAACCTCTATTTCCCTGTACTTGCAGGCTCTTTGCTCTGCTATTCCGTGTCAGCTGGTGATCGAGACCTCTCCCAGCACATATGAAACTACCTATTAGAACAGCAGTCTGTGTACGCTGATTTAGTGTGGAAGTGGTTGACCAACGTGAGCTATTTTCTAGAAGACCTTTTGTTCCAAATCAGATTAGGTCGTTAGCAGAGGAGATTATGTTACATTACGGCATCATATCTACAGGTGAAGGTTTGAACTCAGAACCTGGGAACCAATTTCATGCTATTCTGAAAATACCAGCTTGGGACCAGTGGCAGGAAATTAATTTAACACAAATAAAACCAATAGATGTAAAACAAGGCAAGCGATGAATATTCACATTTTTAATTTAGGCGACCGCTTGTAAATGGGAAATGTAGGGCTTTTGTGTTTGTTGCACTGGGCTCCCTAGGACTATTTGAAGTTGCTGGTCTATAACAAAACAAAACAAAACAAAACAAATGAACAAAAAAAATCAACTTTTTATTTTTCTCAGGTGAATAAAAAAAAGAAAGGAGAGAAAACAAAAAATAAGTACTGTCTGAAAAAGGTAATTTCAGGTGCTAGGATCTCTATAAAGAATTGCAAAATATGACCTAGAGTATTAAAAAGAAAATACAACAGAGAATCAAGCCCTCATGCATGTATTCAGCTCTTCATTATTCAGTGAGCTGAAATAGTCCTGACCCCAAATGATAAAGGTATGGAGGTCACTGCAGAAACTTTCCAGTTCCCCATAATGAGATAGTTCAGGGTCAGCTGAGCTTGTTAACTCTGGCTCAGCACTTTCCTCGCTAGACTCGCGTGGCTGCTCCGAAACCTCAGTGGGGCCCCTTGCTCTGCACCTGAGTACTCCAGCAGCAGGGTTTATTAGGTTGAGCGCAGAAGTAGCCTGGATCCAGACCTGGGTGTCCCGCAGGGCTAAGCCAGTCTGATAACCCTCCTGCAACCAGAGGATCAGTGGACCTGTGTAGTTGGCATGGCTAGAGATAACAAGTCTACCTGAACTTGGTGTCCTGAGCAAAATTGCTGAAATGTTTCTGGAGCACAGAGACATTTTGCCTATTTAAAAAAAAAAAAAAAAAAAAAAAAAAAAAAAAAAAAAAACCAAACAAACAAACAAAAAAAAAACCAAACAAAACCAACAAAACAACCAAACGAACAAAGCTGCCTTTAGCAGCAAAATACCCATGTTTGTATGGGGTTTGTCTCATCTAATAGCACCGCCTGGCCTAAGGAGTCCTCGTAGCTCGAGAACAGCTAAAAAAGGGTGTCAAAACTGAGTGTCATTTCATTATGTTTCTATGAATATAAAAGCTTACAGATGCAGAGTGATACATTATAAAGAATTGAGCCCATTCGTGAAAATGTGGTTAAAACCATTTCTCTTCAGAACAGAGATTAAGGATACACCTAAATAATTTTTTTTTTCTGATAAACTGCCCCAAACAGGGGTACTTTTATTATTATGGTTTAAATATTGGACGTGTTTGAATTAAAATTCAGCAAGTGAAACACGATGCCGTTATATTTTAATTCTTCAGCTATCATTCAAAAAGGATCATAACATCCTTAACAAAATAATGACATCTCGTATAAAATATATGTAAGATGTGGTGACTTAATTACAAATAATTGATTACTACTAGCTTTTTTCACAGCACAGGGATTCAATATAAAAGATTAATTGCACGTAGGTGGTATATGACAATATCAAAAATTTCTCCAAATGCTTTTGACAGATATGAATTTCAGGTTGTTTGCAAAATGGTAAATATGAGTGAAAATATTTCAGTGAGATGCACTAATAGAAATTCATTTCATGCAAGAATCTGTTTACCCCGGGCACCAGCATATGCCACTATGTTTTAACTGATGAAAAGAAAAGAGTGGAAAACAGCCCTTCTAAAAGACTTGAATCAATGGATGTAAACAGGTTCCTTCCCTGAAATGACTGAAACACATTGTGATAACACTCAGCTGTCAATCATGAAACCTCAACGCTTGATCTCTTTAGTGCAGATGATATATCTGGGGTTGTTTTCTAAAGAGCCTTCCATGCTGTTCTAGCTAGAGGAAAGCTTTTGGATACATCCGGAAACATGACTTCCAGGAAAAGCTAGAAATAGTCCTCTCCTTCACCAAATTACTTTGAAATAAATTTACGCCTTAGAATAAAAGATTTAAAAAGAAATCAGTTACCTACTTCTTAATGTATCAAGACATCAGGAAAAGGCAGCCCAAAGCAGGATGCTTCATACTGCACCATTCATGTAAAACTTCCAGTGCCATCTCTCTAGCATTCTGGGTTGTTCTTTTGTGTTTATTAGGACTATCATACTTAAAAGGTAAAATATCGTATATCCTCAGATAACAAAGCACTATACTTTCCCTGTGAATAGAATAAAACAAATTCACAGTCATCCTTCTAGGTGCTTCTCTATATATCAAGATATGAAGGGATTATAAAACAATCAGTAACAGAGAATCCTGCAGAATAAGACAAAGAAGAACAATCTCACTTTGAAGAGAAGATACCAGAGTTCTCTAAAGAGCTGAGATATCTGACAGCATTTAGTATAATGAACACTCTAGGTATTTGTTGGCTTAGCTTTTGTCCTGCATAAGAAGTCACCCAAAGGGACAAAACCCCTTGTGTATGGATATCTCCTTTTCTCTAGTTCTGGAAAGGAGATGGCAGCAAGCCTGTATCTCACCAGGAATACAAAACTGTGCTCCAGACCTAAAACTATATGCAGTATGTGGAATCCTCAGAGCAAAACAGGAAAACACCCAGTGCTTGGCTGAATATTAATTCAACAGGTTTTCTGAGAAATGGTTTGGAATTCCCTTGAATTTCCAAAAATTTCTGAGTGCAGCTGAACTTCAACAACTCCATTCCTCAAAGAATTCCGTGTGTCCAGCAAAAGTGAAACATTTTAAAAATATTCTTGAAAGTAACTGTTGAGTAGGAGGCAGGTGATCAGGGATTTTGCTTGACATAAGGGAGAAACTCTCAGAACCTATTTTGTTCTGTTGAGATTAATATTTGTCAAACCAGATCAATGAAGCGGGAAGAAAAAGGACATCTTATGTGAGTGTCCAAAGCAAAACATAATTTTCAGCTTCCTTTCACATCTTAAGTTAGAGAAACTTTCCTTATGGATCAATAAGTAAATGATCAAAGTCCAACAAGTCCAAAAATAAAACAAAATTCATTTAAATATCCGTTTTATTTAGAAAAAGCCCTTATTTTTTCTTCAAACAGCACTATTACAAATGATCTTTCAAAGTTAGGTGATTTGCAGTAAGACAAGCCTGTTTTGGTTCTCAGTCATCAGTAACTAGGCAGATGAGAAACGTCAGCGAGTTTTGCACAGTCACTTTTCCTCATTAGCACAACTAGATCAGTTGCGGTCTCTTTAAAGAAGAAGCCTGGAAAAAACATTAAAACTATAAATTCTTAGGCAAATGGAAGTGTAACATGCTAAAAAACAGAAAAAAAGAAGTAAAATGCTCAGCTAATATGATTGGAAAAGGAAGTATAGGTTACTGCCACATCTGCTGAGGTAAGTGCAGAACGTGAGAAATTTAGGTTGTTTCACAGAGCAGACCCTTTCCTGGCATACTTTGAAACATGAAGCAATCATTTGAATTTCTATTTTAAGTCCAGTCCATGAAATAAGGAGGAAACATTAAGGAAATACAGGACAAATGTAACGAATAACTTGAAATATAGAGGATGGGAAAGTGTTGAATTTTCTACTAAGCAATATTTGCAGGATCTTGACATGCCTGAAACTTGGATCAATCTCTGCATTTAGGTAAGTCATAGATTTTTCTGCCTTAGAGGTCTACCAAGAGAGAAAAGGCTAACTGGAATAAATTCTTCCTTTATCTTAGGCTTTGGTATTTCACTGGTGCCATGACCAATTCCATTGAATAGTAGAAGAGGCCCTTTTATGACGTCCAAAATGTTTGTGGATTTGTTTTGTTGTTTTTTGTTTTTTTTTTTTCTTTGAGACAGGGTATGCCAAGACAGATCACAGTGAGCTGTCGGAGAGAGAGACGAGCAAGACAGATTAGTCACGTGAAGCCTGGAGGAACGATTCGTAATATCCTCAGCTACTGTGGGTACTGCTACATCCCACCGCTGTCTGCAGGGGCTCACAAAGTAAAGCAGCAGCAAGGTAATTAAACAGCGTTTAGCAGTAGCATTTGAAAACGTAGATTACGGCAGGAAAAAACAATAGGTGTAAGTTAGCTCAGACAGCGGAGATAGGAGATAGCTGACATCTGGACTAGTTTCTGCTTTCTGATGAAGGCAATTTTAGGGACCAAATTCAAGAGAAAATTAAGAGAATGAATTCAAACCATACGTGAATGTTGCAGAGAGGAATACTTGAGTGAATCTGGTGGGGGTTTGTGTGTTCTTTTTATTTCAATTAATTTCCTTTCTAGATAGCTATGTGATGTCTGGGTCTGAAATTATTAGTTGAAATAGGATCTGAAAGCAGAGTCTTCACATCTAGTAATAACTCTGCCTTCCAGCTCTTTTGGCAAATGCAAAAGAAATGCAGCATGAATTAAATCTAGGCTGTTCCCTTCATAACTGTAAACAGTTCTGACAAAGTGCAGATACCAAAACCACTGACAAAGCAAAATCTGGGCAGATATCGCATGCTAACCAGCTCTGCCAAGATGAATATGAACAAAGATGCTTATCCTAATTTCTGTAGAAAACTACAACTAAACAGTTACAGAAAGAGTGGGAATTTAAAGTGTTAAGATGAAGCCCAAATTTATTTCTAAAATGTTAGAATAGGTGCTCTGAACTTTCTAAGATCTTGGGGGTTTGTTAACAATTTTCTGATTTATTGATTGTTGTCCAAAGAAAGATTCAGCTGAAGAAAAAGGAGGCTACCCTCCTGAATACAAAATCAAAGGACAGATGTTGATAAAGTAAACCTATGACAGAGCAAGAAACCAAATTACCTTGTTTCAGGTGCAAACTAATGATAAATAGACAAAAGCAAGACAAAAGAAGCACCTATTGGTTTAAACAGAGTTCCTCCTCCCTGAAAAGGAGGAAAGAAAAATCCCTAAACCCTTGCTCACATTTGAAGTGAAAGACAACAACTTTTCTTCTCTCCTTTTCTATTAAAATCATTAATACCATATTTTCTACGTAATTAGTTACCTCATTATAACATTATTATAGTACAGCAATTCTTCTAACAATGCTATTCGATGGAAGAACACTGCTGTATCATGATTTAAGCGATTTATGAGTGTTAAAGGAAGAAGGACATTAGAGAGGGGTAAACAAGGAATGGCTTTAGGATGGAATTTACCTGTGGCATTAGCACTGTTTATAAACAGCAAATACAAATTATATCAAAGGCCTTGAGAAATAGGCCCCGGTGCGGGAAGGCAGAGTGATGAGCAGCAGAGAGATGGTCAGAGGAAACTATTTGGAGTTCGTAACAGGTCATGTTGTTACTGCAAGGCACAAGGACCTAGTTACCTGTTCCTGTATGATAATTGCTGGCATCTTATCTGTCTGCTTCCACATGGGCCCTGCATTTACAGAGCACCTCAGCCCGCGGAGATGGATTGCTGCTCCGTTAGGGCTTTGCAGCAACTTTCCCAGCAGGAGATGTATTTGACCTATCCAACTTTTCACATGGACCCAAAAGATTAAGACTTTCCACAGATGCAGTGAATCTCACCTGTAGTTGCAATTCGCATCAGTATTTCCATTCATTCTGTGCTTTAATCTTCAGCCAAACTCTGTTCTCTGATGTAGGGAAAGCGAACTATTTTCAGCTCACCTCTGGAGTCATATACGGTGCTAAATTTCCTCCTTGACTTGAATGGAGTCCAGAATATTCCTATGTTTTTGTGAAATGCCTTCCTACCAGTGTGTTTCTCAGACACTGGTTTTCCCCAAAGGCACCATGATTAATTATTTGATGCATTATTTATACTGCAGGCCTGTAAGGGAAGACAGAAACACTACCTTTTAGCGCTTGTATTCTAAGATGTATAAAAGGCAGTAAAAGTAACAGGATGAGAGCATATATTAATTTGAGTTTAGAATACATATTATATAATATTGTGAATAATTTTATTGTGAAGATGTATTAATCAGAATTAAAGAAGCAAATATGAGTGACTGGATAAGATTAGTTAAAGAAGAATGACGCATGAGAAAAAAGACAGAACTGCTAGATCAATTACATCATGATATATAGATTTTATTCCTGGTGAGGAAACGTGCATATCCATCTCCTGGCTGCTGAAAAAGATTGCATGACATTCTTGATTCAAGGAAAAAAAAAAAGAGATGATGATACCCTAAGGAGAGAAAGTTGGCAACTGCCAAATACAGGACTGCAGGCTCCAGGAACGCCTGGCCTTAGCTTGTCTCTGGGATGCAACTATAGCTCATAAGTGATGGGCAACGTAGTTTGGCTTGAAGTCTGAATAAGAAATAAAAAACCAAATAATTTCTGTAAAGGAGGTGACAGGCAAGGGTGCACTGTTATGACATGAAGAAACGCTGTCTTATTTAGATCATTAACTTCAAGGAAAGGAAGAAGCAAGAGCAGCTGAACATTGACAGAGGAAGGCGTCCAAGACTCTGC
The DNA here is from genome assembly GCA_013400035.1 of Rynchops niger. Taxonomy (NCBI): domain Eukaryota; kingdom Metazoa; phylum Chordata; class Aves; order Charadriiformes; family Laridae; genus Rynchops; species Rynchops niger. Next base: position 322,030 of record VXBH01005212.1, read on the forward strand.
AGCTGGGGCGTTACAGGGACAGGCTGGGAAGGAACAGTTGCGGCTACCTACAAAATGAAAAAGCTGTGAGTCTTTTCCGCCCACGCGTGTCACTGGCTGTTTTCGGGATTGCTGTGTCAATGCCTGGAGATTTCTACTTTTTGTCGCTGGAAGAGTAGAAGGCAACGCTGTGTTAAGCAGCCTGCATGGTTCCAGCTGCAGAGACAGTAAGATATTAGGAAGCCTTGGCATAGCCATGCTGCCTTTGGCTAAATCTGTGTGTTACTCGCAACAGAATAATACCTTTTCTTTTTTCCGTGTGTAGATTGTTTCAGAGTGGTAAGTAAAGTGTCTTCCAAGAGCTGAAACACCTTGTGAAGATTTTAGGGTAAAGTACGTGCCCCCTTGCCGTCCAGTTGAAGAGCAGTGTACAGAAGATGTATAAGGTGGCTCTGCAGTATTCTTATAGGAGGATGTGGTTGAGGCGAAGAAAAATCTATTAACTTTTACAGACATAACAATTTGCCTTTGCGCTTCTATATTCTGGTGAGAACTAGAACAGTTACAGTAACAGCTCTGAACAGAGCTGTGAAACAGTTAATAAGAGAATCGTTCAAATAAATTGAAATATGACTGTCCCCATCAAAATCCAGAAAGGCTGGAAACGTCGTGGAAAGCAAGGCACGTCTCATGAGACACCCAGTCAGGTGCTGCATCCTAATCAAAGCTCAAAGAACAATACTTATGAGGTTTGACTGTCACTAATGCTAACTATTCTTAATTACTGTGTTATTAAAATTTCTTTTAAGTACCCTTTGATTTCTAATACCATTAGAATGGCAAGTTTCTAATAAGTTCCTATCTCTATCTTTCAGAGATTTCAAAGGGTTATGACATAACAGATTGCCGATTTATCCAGCAGTGAAGTAAAAATGCAACGCAGAAATCCAGACTTCAAATAAGTCGGATGACCTAATTCTTTATCAAAAGCTACACTATGAAGCAGAAGTAGGTGTTTAATTATAACACTTCCACCACCATTAAGGTTGGAGATTCAAATACAAACAGGAACTACAAACACTTCTTCCGATACTTTTATTACCTGAGCTTATTTTGTCTCCTGTAATACAATGCTATTAATGCCTTTCCCACAGCTGTACATATTATAGGTAGCGGTATGAAATATTCACATGAAGCACGCTTTGAAGTGTCTACATTACTTAGCAACTTCGTGTCACGGGAAGAGGAATGTAAAAGCGGAAGACCATGTAACCTTTCTGTTGTTCTATTCACTTTGCTGCGTTACTCTTTACCCTAGGTTTTCTTAGCATGCATTGCAAGTGCCCAGCTATAAACTGGATTTTACTTAGGCTTTTCACATAATGATCTTGGAAATTTGTATCTTAGCATGGCCATCTGTGGTCTTGAAGCCTTGCTGTTTTCTGCAAGATTTAGGTTCTTTATTTCTAGCGTATCTTCTATCCCAAACACACGTTGCCTGAACCCACACAGAGTAAGTTTTCTCTACTCAGAAATACATCTGAATTCATTAGCCTTCCTAATTTATCTTGGCATACACAAGTAAGACAGCCTTCCAGAGGTGCAATACACGGGATGAATCATTTATCTGCAAAGTAAATGAGCTGAGAATATAGGTCATCAAACAATATTCAGCAAATACTCATTACTTTGTGCTGAGTTCTTAATATCCAGTATATTGTGTGGTTAGATTTGTTATAGTTTTACTATTGTTTCATATGTATGTATGAATAGAACGTATTTATCTTTGTAATGGACTTTTTACAACAGCAACAGAGTTGTATGTTTTCTGATGTTATTTATGTATATCTGTGTTGCATGATATGTATACATTAGATGTAAACCTTATCATAACCAATAATGGCTTAGAACAGAGGTTCTATACATAATGTACACAGAACCTTAACTGTCTTATATATGATATACTTGGAACCTTAACTGTCCACTATTATATAGAACAAATGGGTCCTACCTGCTGGAAATCAAAAAAGTGAACTCTATCTGAAACTGTTCCTATCCAACCTAATGTGTTGTCTTCCCTCAGGTACTCAAATAGATCCTAGACAATGTACCTTGTCACGGTGTCTGCCTTCTGAGGTCTCCAAAACTAAGCCAAGAAATTATATCCTGCTCTTTTTTCAGCACTCGTGCTCTCTGCAATGCACAAATGTACTTGCAGATCACATAGACATGCTCAAGCTAGCCTGGACAGGCTACTTCAGGCAAGTGGCTGTGAAGCAGCACATACTGAACTCTGTGGAGCCGTAACCACACTGTTATCAGGAACTACACTGATCGAGGTGTACCTTTACAGGCTGCACGCTGCACTGTAGGCATACCTGTGCTAAACGTAGCCATTCACTTAGCACTGCCTGTCATCTTCACCGGGAAATAAAAACTGCGAGCAACTAGAGTAGTTTACATGTCTAAATCTGTGATAACTTTGTTTCCCTATATAAAGGTACATTGGGAGGTGTAGGACTCATCAGATATTTTAAGAAAAAAAACCTTTGAAGCATTCTGATCTCAGAGATTAGTATCTCATCTCCATCCTATGCAGGTTTTAACCAAATATTTGCAGATTTTCCCAATGGGGACCAATAATATTCCTGTTTATTCCATGTAGGTTGTTAGCTGTAAATCTGTTTCCAAAATAGAATCATAGAATCACAGAATCATGGAATGAGTTGGATTAGAAGGGACCTTAAAGATCACCCAGTTCCAACCCCCTGCCCTGGGCAGGGACACCTCCCACCAGACCAGGTTGCTCAAAACCCCGTCCAACCTGGCCTTGAACACCTCCAGGGATGGGGCAGCCACAGCTTCTCTGGGCAACCTGGGCCAGGGGCTCACCGCCCCCACAGAAAAGAATTTCTTCCTAATATCTAATGTAAATCTCCCCTCTTTCAGTTTGAAGCCATTCCCCCTCATCCTGTCACTACATTCCCTGATCAAGAGTCCCTCCCCACCTCTCTTGTAGCCCCTTTAGGGACTGGAAGGGGCTCTAAGGTCTCCCTGGAGCCTTTTTTCCTCCAGGCTGAACACCCCCAACTCTCAGCCTGTCCTCACAGCAGAAGGGCTCCAGCCCTCTCAATATGTTTTTGGTCCTCCTCTCAACCTGCTCCAACAGCTTGTAATGTATTTTTATAACTAATATTAAATAACTACAGAGTAAGGGGTGGGGAGACACCTTCCTTTTACTGAGAGGCAGTACTGCTTTCGTCAGGTGAAATTTATAAAAGATTGAATCTCAGTGTCTCATCTTCAGCCATCTCTCTCTAATACGATTTTAATGTCTCACATTCACCAGTGTTTGCTCTAAGACCTCAGAGATGAATAATGGGGAGGAAGCCTACAGATGTCCTTCAGCATCACTTGGCTCACAGATGCCACTCACCATTTGATCATAAAACTGCTTCTTGTAACTCAGCTGAATTGACTAGGATCAATAAAATATAGTTTTAAAGCTACTAAGAATATCTTAGTGCAGGAGTGGTATAGTTGCATCCTGTTTCATCTTTGTTGCAGTTTAGGTATGAACTGGCAAACTTGTACTGAAGAAAATATGGAAGATTCAAAATTCAAGAAAAAAGCTTTCACTGAACTAAATGGTGCAAAAAGACACTACTGTTGGTTTCAAAGAATGATTCTGGGATTATATCTCATATAATGTCTTTCTTTCTTTGAAGGAAAAATACAAAGCAGTAGTGGTTCTTCATTTTTACGAAGGAATTTGAGAAAAAAGCTGGCTGTATAGAATTAACTGGATATTTTACCACTCACTTCAATGGATCTTGTTTTATTTCTGTAAGCCTGCTGGGGTTTTAAGTAAATTGTTTTGTTCTATTATTAACTCTGAAACAAGATAGAAATGCTTGGAAATTGAAATTTCAATTTTAATGTTTCTTTTTTGAAAAGAACAAAATAAGAATTCTGTGTGAAGGGCTGCTACCAAACGAATACGTGTCATTCTCACTGCTTCATTCAGTTCATGCAGCTTTGTAAAAAAGTTCATGACAAGTATTCTTCCCCTAATTTGAGCCTAGTACTCCTTTTAAGCATTAAGGCAACAAATTTAACTCTCCTCTGATGATGACTTGCCAATTTGTTTAAGGATGTTCTTTCCCCCTTCCTTTCTCATGTTCCATGTATGAAATTTTGTTATGCATCTGTTAATATCATGCTTTTCAGATATTTTCTAGTGTCCCACCAAATTCTTTTTACTTATATTTTATCTTTTGTTACTTGTTTTAACGAAGAGCATGATAATTTTCTATAAGTTCAAACCTTAATTAGGTTTTGGTGCACTGTAACTGTCTGATTCCAATAAATACCTTTCTTCTTCATGTACCAGCACATAAAAAAGGATAACATATAGACTCTTTCCCTGCTAGTCAATGACTTGCTGTGTAAGGTATCTTAACACTTGAAAGACTGAAAAATAAGTGTGAATCTCCCTAAATCCACATGCAAAATGACTTAAAATTGGAGAAAGGATACATTTTAAGATACAGTTATGCAGCTCAGATGCATTTTTAATGCCTGAACTTATACAAGGGTTCACCACCAGCTTCCATTTGAAGGTTTACCAGAAAGAGAGAATGTTCTTTTCATCTCAGATACAGAATTAATTCAGGTTTTGTTTTAACTAACTAACTAAGAGAAAGCATGACCTGGTTGTCATGGTTACCTGTCTGTGTTAGACTTATCACTGACTGAACCATTAAGAGTAATTCTACCAACATACAAATGGACTGGACTACCCCTTTTGTTACTTTAGCAATAATAAAAATTATAAAGTGGAATGGAGACTTACATTACACCTAATTATTGCCCTTTTCATCCTGACAGATTATTGTTTATAACACTAACGGAGCGATACATAAATCTTTATGATCATCTTCATTGTTCTTATATTGATCTCCCAGAAAATTTGAAAGGCTTTAGAGTAAGTGGACTGGACAAAATAAGGGTATGACCTTGGGTTAAGCAGTATCCATAATATGTAGTGTGTAGCAGTTTTGTTCTCTAGTAAACAGTTGCTCCTTCTTCTAAAGCAAGAAGCGGATTACCTTAAAATAAAGGAATATAAAAGAAAAATAATATAGAACATCACCAATTAATTTAACTGACCTTCTGTTATTCACATTTAAATATTCACATTTTGTAATATATATCTTCAAAAGGGCAAAATTTGACTTGCAGTAATTAAGAAAACTTAAGTGCTTCTTCTCATCTGTATCTTTTAATGCCTTACTAACAGAAAATCTGGCAGTAACAGAAATATCAAAACAAATTATTCTTGAGATAAGTAGCTTACGTAATAGTGAATCATTAACTGCATTTCTTTCCAAAGCTTTTTATAGTCTTGAATCCTTCTGTGGAGTATAGTCTGAAAAGTCATAGAATCATATAATGGTTTGGGTTGTAAGGGACCCTAAAGACCATCCACAGGGACACCTCCCACCAGACCAGGTTGCTCCAAGCCCCGTCCAGCCTGGCCTTGAACCCCTCCAGGGATGGGGCAGCCACAGCTTCTCTGGGCAACCTGGGCCAGGGGCTCACCACCCTCATAGTGAAGAATTTCTTCCTAATATCTAATCTAAATCTACCCTCTTGCAGTTTAAAACCATTACCCCTTGTCCTATGGCTCCCCTCCCTGATCCAGAGTCCCTCCCCATCTTTTCTGTAGGCCCCCTTTAGGTATTGGAGGGGGCTCTAGGGTCTCCCCGGAGCCTTCTCTTCTCCAGGCTGAACAAATCCAATTCTCTCAGCCTGTCCTCACAGCAGAGATGCTCCAGCCCTCTGATCATCTTCATGGCCTCCTCTGTTCCAGCAGTTCCGTGTCTTTCTTATGTTGGGGGCCCCAGAGCTGGAGGCAGCACTCCAGGTGGGATCTCACCAGAGCAGAGTAGAGGGGCAGAATCTCCTCCCTCGACCTGCTGGCCACACTGCTGGGGATGCAGACCAGGATGCCGTTGGCTTTCTGGGCTGCAAACACACATTGCCAGCTCACATTTTGCTTCTCATCCCCCAACACCCCCAAGTCTTTCTCCTCAGGGCTGCTCTCAACCCATTCTCTGCCCAACTTGTATTTGTGCTTGAGACTGCCCAGACCCAGGTACAGGACCTTGCAAGGTAAATAGGATGTATACGTATTTAAAAATCAACCAGCAAGATGTTTTTAACAATATTTAGGAAAGCTTTTTATTTGAAATTCAAGAAGATATTTAGAATACTTACATGGGGCCTTCCACAATGGTTCTACAAATAGGGTTTGTTCACTCTCAGAAAGAAGACATTGGTTCTTCATAACCAATCATAGATAAAAAAGCGTACATTTTCAGTACACTCTAAATCTGAGCATTGAGCAGATGTCCCCCCTGCTTAACGGGTCTGTCTCACTGTTTGAACAGGGATCATTAAGCCTGGATCACCAGACTGTACTGTAGATCTGCACAGCATCCTCTGTGCACCTATGACTCACATCTGTGAGCTTGGTGGGGACAAAATTATTTAAACTGGTTAATTCACGAGAGTTAAAATTTTGAGTTCATAAGAAAACTGGAGCCGCGTTTTACAAAGTGACAGCGTGACACCTCCTCCCAAGGACATTAGCACTAAAGCACACTCATTAGCTCAGAACAAACAGCAGATGGCCCTTGGAGTGTGGGATGCTTATTTGGAAACAAATTGAGAGCAGGGATACAGAAAATCAACAGTTCTTATCCAAATAAAAAGGTATGGGGCCAAAGAAACAGCTGGCATAAACTGGCGTATCTTCACTGAAGTCAGTTCAGGAAGACACTCCCATTTCTATTAGTGGAGCCCTGGACACAGAGCTTTCCAGGGTTTGGAAAGGTTGCAATTAGAAGTGAGCTCAGGAGGAAGAGAGTATAGCCATAAATTGAACAGAAAAAGCCAAGCCCTAAACAAGCAAATTGCAAGCTATGCTCTGGAATAGGTTCCAATCAAATTCATGTTGGATTAATCAAAAAAATGGTTTGTTTTCTTTGGAAAACCTTAAACTACTTAAGTCTGATTTTGTCCCTTTAAAATGTGGGTGTTTTTATGTGAGTGATACATGAAAAGATATTTCACTCATTGTGAAATCAAAATTCCAAACTTCTCAATTCCAAAGGTCACAATTAGGAAACAGGGTTTTATACACAAGCATAATTTCAGGGAACTTAATCTACTTTTGGAATGTTTAGATTCAACAGCTGAAAAAAATCCAACAAATTTTAAAAATAACTTTTAAATATCCTTTACTTTCCCATTTATAAGGAATATATAGTGTTTTTCTTTTGACTCATAAAATCTGATAGGCATCAGCTGCTATATAAAAGCAAAATATGAAATAAGGGTGGTCAAAGGACATATTTTCGATGTTTAGATAGTGTCAAAAGAAATCTTGTATAAAACTCTGCCAAGAACTTGAAACAAACCAAAGTGTTGATGAGATCAGCTTTAATTACTGATAATTTTTTGAGAGGGGTTTGGTGGCTTTTTGGTTAGTTGAAGACATGAAACGGCCCATGATATTTCGTATTCTTTCTTCCACTTCTATAACGCCTCAGTGTACCTTTCCAACATTACAATCATTATAGGCTCTTTCCAAAGTGAGCGTTGTGGCCCTGTGAAGATGTGGTGGTGGTACACACAGTGGAAAATTTTGAGCTTTCAGTAAGAAATAATGGCCTGATACTTCACTCCTTCAGCAATGTAGAAATCAGTAAGAACATACAGCTTTTATCCCATGAAATGATTGATCACAGAATCACAGAATCACAGAATCTTCATGGTTGGAAAGGACCTTTAAGATCATCGAGTCCAACCAAACGACCTACGATCTCTGCCACTAGAGGATGCCCTGAAGTGCCACATCTAGACGTTTCTTAAACACCTCTAGGGATGGTGACTCAACCCCCTCCCTGGGCAGGCTGTTCCAGGGCCTGACCACTCTTGCAGTAAAGTCATTCCTCTTAATATCTAACCTAAACCTCCCCTGCCGCAGCTTCAGACCATTTCCTCTGGTCCTGTCATTATTCACCTGGGAGAAGAGGCCAAC
>VXBH01005212.1:330209-417617 GCA_013400035.1 Rynchops niger
ATCCAGATCATTGATAAAGATATTAAACAAAACTGGCCCCAAAACTGAGCCCTGAGGGACACCACTGGTGACCGGCCACCAAGGGGATTTCACCCCATTAACCACAACTCTCTGGGCACGGCCATCAGCCAGTTTTTAACACAGCAAAGAGTACACATGTCTATGCCATGATTCGCCAGCTTCTCCAGGAGAATGCTGTGGGGGACGGTGTCAAAGGCCTTATCAAAGTCCAGACAGACAATGTCCACAGCCTTCCCTGCATCCAGAAGGTGGGTCACATGGTCATAGAAGGAGATCAGGTTGGTTAAGCAGGACCTCCCTTTCCTAAACCCATGCTGGCTGGCCCTGATCCCTTGGCTGCCCTGCACTTGCCGTGAGAGCTCACTCAAGATGATCCTCTCCATGACTTTTCCTGGTACCGAGGTCAGGCTGACAGGCCTGTAGTTCCCTGGATCCTCCCTATCCTCCCAGATAGATCTGGGGCAGGAGCTCACAGTAGTTCAGTGTGTTCCGTAACCTCTTAGAAGCTTTAAATCTCAGTGCCTATGTGGTTCTTCACTATTTTACCAACAGTTGGATCATATTTACAGCTTGATAAACTAAGAAGCTTTTCCTTTTAAGTTTTTATTACAGTAACCTAAATTTTACAGATTGGTAAGTTTTTTTTCTGCTAAGGTTTTGGTTTCTTACTGAATTTATTTTCTTAAAACAAACTTCTAAGGTTCTAAATTCTTTTTACAATGCATATAACTATAGCAGATTAGGAGCTGAAAATTATTCATTGAAATTTTCTGTGTTTTCTGTAGTACAATATTTATGTAAACGTTATGAAAACAAATACAAATATTTTGGACACTAAAATTACATTGCAATGTCTCTAGAAGGACCAAATATGGAAATGAAAAAGTGTTACAACATATGTCTATGACATCTGCCATTCATTTTTATTATGTTTAACTCCTCAAAGATGTATTTGAGCAAGTAGAATATGGATTGGCATCCAAATTGCTCATAGAATGTTTGTTGTGGTATTTTTACTATAGTAACAATTTTTAATGATGTATTCTGTATGTCTCATCAGTGATGTTTATTACTGAAGATTCATAAGCTGCTACAGCATTATTAAAAATATCTGAAGAAATAACCTTCTGAGAAACCCTCCTGCATTATTTACAGGTATTTCAACAAAATGAGGGACTTCGCATAATCTTGTTGTTGTTTTCTGGTGCTAGAAGTGGGAAACCTAAATTTCATTAGACTAGTTTTGGATCTGAAGACCAGAAGAAGAAGATGCTTCTTTTACTGAAAATATCAATCCTTTTGACTAGGTCTTGTAAAGCAAATTCGACATGGAACAAGCTGCCCATATAGGAAGTCACTTCTCAGATCTCAAAAAAGCATTCTAGACTACTCACTCACAATCCTTCATTTCCCTCGATTTTCTTAGCTACTTGGAATAATAAAAATCTAGTCACTTTTACTTTACAAAAAAAAAAAAAGAGAATCAGAATGTTCACATGACCAAGCCATGCTTAGAAAGAAGTCTTGTATACAATTTATCAGTATTATCTGGGTCAGACCTAATAATCTGTCATTGCCTCAAAGCAAAGCAATATTTTGAGCTGAAAATATCCCAGTGTTAAAGATATAGATGCACATCTGTAAGAATGTGGACAACTTATTAGCTATTCTGGACATTTAATATAAACAATATGAAATATCCCCCATCTGCCAGATTCCCTTCCCTAGTACTAAATTTCACTCTGGTTTAACTCTAAAAAAAAGCTCTGATCAAAGACTAGATTAATTTCATCTGGTTTTCAGCTGCAACACAAAGAGAAAAAGGCCAGTTCGCCTAAGAGGAAGGGACTAATCGTCTGAAAAGAAGTACCAGTACTTATTCAATGTATTTATCAATGACATGGAAAATGTTGAGCAATGAGGTGACAAAACCTGCAAATTCTATTAAATCATTCCAGGTTTCAGTTTTATGAAGCACCTCAGAATGATTTCACCAAACTAGGTATTTAGGGAAAGTGGTGACAGGTGTGAATACAGGAGAGAGGGTAGAAGTGGGCATTAAGTAGAGCTCTTCAAACTACATGAGAGTAGCAAACAGTAGAGCCTATGCCGTCTTAGCTCCAGGAATACCCTCGCTTTACCACTTCCCTACCACAGAGGGAGGAATCTATGTTTTAACCCTTCTTTTCCATAGTTTTGTATTACGAAGCAGCCATAGCAGAGTTTTTGATCTACTCTTCTTATCAACTTCTACTAACTGAGGGAAACTAAGTCCTACCAATAGACAACTCATTCACTTTTTGCTACTTACATGTTTTTACGTTGTTTTTCCTCTTTACTATGCGAGGTTCCATAAATACAAAATCTGCTTAAGAGACAGATTTGACTTTGAAATATTACATTTGTGTGATCAATGTTAAGGAATGCCACCCTTGTCTGATAGACACAAAATATGTCATATTCAGGTGGAATATGGAAGACCTCTGAAGCTGTAATGAGGCCAAATGATTTTGATATTAGCAAAAGTAGGATTATTGTGTCCTAATTATATGATATCTCTAAGTTCCTGTGGAACTTTTGGTTCCTGCCTTCTACTGAGTTGCCTTCCATCAACTACCATGTGAAAAATTATTGCAAGATTGTGTTCAATTCTGCTGTTTAGGGTAAGTTTCTCTCATGGCTACCTAATGAAAGAAAGCGCTGCTGTCACTGGGTATATAAAGGACTTCTCATAAGAGTTAAAGCTGTATAGACCAATGTTCTCTGTTCCCATAGGTAGAGATTTTGTATAAGGATATGTATTTTTTCCCTTTTTTTTTCATCCTATGAGATGAGATTTTTAAGATTAATCCACAGAAATGTAACCACAGATTAAAAGAAAAAGGCAGCATTTTGAAATAGTAATGTAAGTTATTTTGAAAGGAAAAGCTGGAGTTGAAAGCAACTCTGATAAACATTCGTATGAGAAAAGGAAGTCACTCAGTTCCAGACAGATACTGTATAAAATCGGTTGTTTTTTCTTGTCAGAAAATGTCATTTTGATTTGTTGAGATCAATATTGTCCTCATCCTCTGCAGTTATTACTTTTAGCATGGGTGAGGGGCATTGTTTTGCTATGTTGATGGAGGTTTATTCCAGTAGAAACTTGAAATGAGATATAAATGATAGCTCTTTTACTGTCAGAGTCACAGATATGATCAGAAGGCCTGGTGAGTAATACGGATAACACCAATGATAGATATAATTAACTGCTCTGAAATGTCAGAAAATGACAAATCTAAATTACATATCTGTCTGGCTCTAACATATTTTGTTGCATTGACTGACCCAGACCACTAAATATTAAAGTTGTAAGCAGTTTTCTGGAAGGATGTGTGAAGTCCATGCAGTATAAGCAAAGCCATGCAACTCCTATCTTCAGCATACCTGTGAATTCATTGTTTGCTAAAATTATTTCTGGGACTTACAGAGATAACGTTGTGTTGAGAAGCAAAAGAGACGATTATAGTACTGTAAGGCTTCTGCCAGAGGAATCTCTACAGCACTTAACCCAGATTTCCTCTACATGGGTTACTGGGCTCAAGACAAACCCAGAAATCGCTGACTCTTTCTACATTAAACCACTTGTTGAACTCAACTCAGCATTCAGAGATGGAAAAGGACTTCAGCTTCGGAAATTTTCTGTTTCAAAACGCGAAATCTCTTTAAAAGCCAGGTTTATCGTTCCTGTCCAACTGATTCAAATATGCTTAAAATGTTTAACTTTTCTTCATGTAAATCCTGGAGGCAGGCAAAAGACAGAAGATATTTCTGCCTCCCCTGTACGACCTCTATTCACGCCAATTCTACTAACCCCACCACTCCCCTTTTCATATAGGAGAAGGCCAGCAGACAGGACAATCACCGCTGCTTAGGTCAGTGCAACTTGATCTGCCACCCAGAAAAGATAAAGCAATTCTGCAGCAGTTGATGAGCTTCCTCATGCTGCTTTCCCCGGCAAGAAAGGAGAAGTTCAGGGGCTGAATTAGGACTCTTACAACGCTGCCTTTTGGTGCTCTTGGGAAAAAGAAGTTCCACACCGTCTCTTAATCAGGTTACCAGCTGTTGTCTTTTAATCAAGCTGGATTTTTTTTGTTATTTTCTGATATGGAAGGAATTACTAATACCATAACAACAACTATTTTTAAGGACAATAGTTTGAAATTCCAAACAGTGTGGCTTAAACTACTTTGGACTTTCTATAAAGACAATACTAGTTATCTTTTACAGATATTTTTACCTCAAATTCATTTTTGGATTATATAAAAATAAGCATAAATGCTAAAAATAATGACATTTACTTTTTTTATATACTACCCTTCTGGGAAAAAAAAAAAAACAGTAACATTTAAACTACATGACAGAAAAACATGTTATCCAAAGTACAAAAAAAAAATTCTAGTGAAACAATTTCTAGTAAAAATGGTGTGTGTCTTTCACCATAAATTAGGCTTTTGAAAAGAAATATTGTTTCTGAAGATCAATAAAACGGCAGTCTTCCTTGCTGCCCTGTGCGTTTCTTCCTATTTTAGGTGTGATCAGGCCCGGCTGCCTCTTGATACATCCCTGCTATTAGATGTCAAACACCATTTATCCTACTCAGTGGAGAAGAGAGGCCTCCAACGAGTGATATAGAGCACCTAAAGTTAGCTACCTACACTTTATCAAAACCCAGAGAAGCCAGACTCACTGTGTTGACTAATGAAAGAATATCCTGCCCAGACAGAAGTTTGCAGGTGTTTTCCACAGAGGCTCAATGCCCGAGAAACAGGATTAGGACCACTTTGTCGGCTTGATTTTTACCAACGAATTGCACTGAGATTAGTAATATTCTGAAGTCCCAGTTGGATTGCTGCTCGAGGCAATCTTAAAAAATTATTATTGTATGTATAGGAGCAATTACAAGATTCGGTATTCGATTTTTCAGGCAAATATGCAGATTAGATAATAATGGTCTGAATAGTATTTGCGGAAATAGGGAAAGAGAGAGAAATATATTCCACTGACAATAGGGAGGAATAGACTGGTATTTTAGGGAGCAGTTTGTCTTTTATATATGTATGTAATATTTTGGCTGGTGTCTGTACTTTTTCTTTTAGGATAGAGTACTGTCATTACTCACTGAAATATCTGAGTCCTTCTTGCATAAAATAGGTTAGTAATAACTCTTACAGACTTCAGAGAGCCTTTGGCTCACTTATATATTTAGAGTTTATATATTTAGCCAGGGCTGGAATAGAGTCTCAGCTGCTCACGTCAAATATTTTAAATCAGGATCGAAGCAATTTATTGATTTACAAATGACACTAATTAACTCATAATCAGTGAACTATACAGTCAGGATCAATCCGAGCAGCAAATAATATATAAATGACAACTCTACACACTTATAAAATGTTAATAAACACCTATACATTTCTAAACACCCTGCTAGAACTAATTTTAAAAAGTTCAATCACACAGTTGCAAGCACCCTCCCACCTCTCCTAGAAGGGCAGGTTTCCATGATTCCACATACCTCCAGTTGGAAACACGGGTGCTGAGGCTTTGTGAGTACCAGCGCTGCTCACTGCAACCCACTAAGGCACAAGTCAGGAAGAAAACACCCCTTGAGCTCACACGCATGCGTCCGCAGAGCGAGTCCCAAGTGCTGAACACCAAGCTCTAAGTGTTGGCTGTCAGCCCACGGGGTTCCTCAGGTGATCTTTCGATCTTCTCTTGCAGTGGGAAGGACTTTTCTCCTGCAGTCCATGCCTTGCGGTCCATCCACTTGAGAGGTGTAGGGGGAGAGGGGGCCAGTGAAGACTGAGGCAAAAAAGTTGAGTACCTCAGCCTTCTCCTTGTCTGTTTTTACCCGTTTGCCGGTCATACATCCACAGAATCATAGAATCGCCTAGGTTGGAAGGGACCTTTCAGATCATCTAGTCCAACCATCAACTTAACTGTGACAAAAACCACCACTAATATAAACCATATCTCTAAGCACTATGTCTACCCATCTTTTAAATCCCTCCAGGGATGGTGCCTCAACCCCTTCCCTGAGCAGCCTGTTCCAATGCTTAATAACCCTTTCAGTGTAAAAACTTTTCCTACTATCCAGTCTATACATGCAAACACACACACACACTATACCATACGCTCTTCATTTACGTTGCTTATCTCCAGGTAAGAGAAAAACAGTGTATTTCAGCATTAAGATGTACGATCAGCGTTGTTGATGGCCTGACTTCTGAGAGGTTGGCATTTTTGTATGTTAATATCATGTCTCCACATGCTTATTTTTTTCTTAACTCTGAACTTTACTTTCTCTGAAGGAATGATTTTTTGTTACTGTAAGCTTTACAAATGACTGTAGAGTTTTCTTGTGTTGAATGCCCCCAAATAGCTATAACTCAGTAAGTAAACCCTGTGGTATATGAGATTTTGGCTCATATCGTCTATAAGACATGCATGGAAAAATGGAATTTTCATTCCTTATTGATAACTCCATACTTTGTTGAGAGTTATAAAAAAGACAGAACTATAAATTAGCTTTAATCAACCAAGAGGAACAGCAAGTGACAGAACATGCATTAAGGTGTCAGTGAACAGACTATCTTTCAGTTTGAAATAAATGGAAATGAATGTAACTTTTGCTATGGAATGAAAGATAACTTACTGCCATTTTGGCAAAACAACTTGGTTTATATGCCCATGACAGATATGACAATTATTTACATGTGTCCTTACGTTCCTTAAAGGTGTCTCTCTCATTTCACCCTTACGTATTATTATTTACATTCCAATTCATTTGCAACAGACAAAATGCATTAGATTTTGCAGGTATTGTGGTTTTTGTCCACATCTGAAGATTCTTTGGGGATAAAAGCCTTTTGGTAGAGGCTTGTTGGTCATTGTTCATCCGCTGCCCAGCTGATAAGGTTCACCTTCTCTCTTTTCTCTGTCTGAGTTAGATTGATCTGCGCCTCACCAGTTTGTTTGTTTGAGGTCTTTGTTTTGTTTTGTTTTGTTTTAACTTTCTTTTCTATAATTTTAATTTTCTTTTCTATGGGTGATTGATTTTCAACTTTGCAATATCTAAATTGGACCTCTAAGACCCTTAATTTTCACTACCAATATGGACAGTGACTACTATCCATGTCTTAGATGGAGCCTATCAATGCCAGTATCGTAAGCTGGAGGCTTATGTTTTGGAAAGTATTAAAGGATTGTCTGTACAAAAAGGCTATATCAATAAGGTGCCATATCAGATATCTGAGTCATAGATATTTAAATCATATTGTATGGTTTTCTTGAACGGTATTTCTAAAGATGTACAAGTGTTTATTAAAAAATATGCAATCTGTAAAATCTTTAGCCATAAATAAGAAATATTTCCTTGCCTCTCGGACTCCCTATCCACAACTCTATTGACCTGGGAAATGTATTACTGCTAATACGAACTATTTAATTGCTTTTATGGCCTCATATCTTTGTTAAGGTTAAATAAGGAAATTAGATTTACCATTGCCATAAGTAACAAAGCCTTGATTTATTCCATAGTACCTATTCTGATATAAATTTTCATTGACAGGCTCTGAATTTTCAGCACAGGAATATAATAATTTAAATGTATTCTCTGAGGAATGTAAATGTAGCTAAGTAAAAAGTTAGGGGAAGTACTAAAAAGAGTCAAAATAAATAGAGGAAGGAGATCAAACTCATAAAATACATAAAATAAGTCACAGATTGCTACTTACTTTCTCCTAAAGATTTGCTAAAAAAGGCCAACAACTCCAATAGATATAATTCATAAAAATCTATCAAAGTCAAGGCTATTGTTTTCCTAAAAATATCTCTCAGACATGTGTTAAGATTAAATACATCAAACCACAGTAAAGGAAAGCACCTGGCATCATGATATGAGTTCCTCAGTCAAGTCAGATCCAGTTGTATGTGCAACACAGCGCCCAAGTGAGCTCTACACAACTGCAAGAACCACAGCATTGACTCTCTTCACCTAAACTGAATATCCCCCAATGTAACCAAAGGTCTTCAGGTATAGCAAGTTAACTTGGGTATCTCATGTGTTTGTGAGTGCTGTTACTTAAAGATAACCTCAATTTTCACTTCAGTTACCTGAAGTTTCACTTCATACGCAAGGGAATTCTAGCAATTCTATGATTCTATTCTATGATTGTATGAATGTGAATCACAGAATGGTCAGGGTTGGAAGGGACCTCTGGAGATCATCCAGTCCAACCCCCTGCCGGAGCAGGGTCACCCAGAGCAGGTGGCACAGGAACGTCTCCAGGCGGGTTCGGAATGTCTCCAGAGTTGGAGACTCCCCCACCTCTCTGGGCAGCCTGTGCCAGGGCTCTGCCACCCTCAAAGTAGAGAAGTTCCTCCTCATGTTTAGGTGGAACTTCCCATGTTCAAGTTTGTGCCCGTTACCTCTTGTCCTGATACAAGGATTATGTTACTGGAGTTAGTTTATAATGAAACATTTCAAAATGGTCCTCAGAAGGAAGGCAGAATGTGTACTATAAATACGAGGGATTATTGCAATAAGAGAATGAATGGATGTGCTTTTTACAGGCTCAGTCTGAGTTCCCTTAAGCTAGCTGAAAGATATCCATTAGGTGAAAAAACTACATAGGCTTTATTAAATGGCTTTTGCATACAGATATAAGGTAAAGTAGAACTAGTACCTTAATAAATTATATAGAAACTCAACTGTCTATCCATTTATCTGCGTTATCTGTAGGTATCAATCAAATAAATTTTTAGAGCAAAGTTGCCTACTGGAATACCTAACTTTGTTAGCTGCATAGTCTGTAGCTTTTCCATCGGTAAACCTGAATGTTTCCAGAAAAGATTAATAGATACTAATGCCAGTCAGGCGGTGAGCCTCATTCTCCATTCTGTCTTTCCATCTTGAAGGAAAACAACATATGCTGTTCAATTTGAAAACAGTTTGCCCATTTTATTTTTCTTATTCAGCCATCGAACTAAAAAAAAATCGATCATTCAAGTTTTACTCTTGGTGCCTGGTCACCAAAAAAGGAATAGTCAATTTAAAACATATTCAGTCAAACTTACCTGTAAAGTAAATTAAACACTCCTCTCTGCAAAACATAACAATTTCCAGGGGGCATGGACTGAATTTATCAGAACATTTTTTCAAGCCAGACACATTTTTTTGGGGGTAGCACATTGAAAACATCACGATACAGAAGGTAATTTCTTTAATTTCCCCTTCTACTCCAAGGATGGGGTTTTTTTATTATGTTGATCACAATGACTTTCGTAGTTCCCCTCAGCCTACAGCAATGCTGCACATCATTGAAAAATTACTTCCATTTTCATAACATCCTTCAAACCCAGACGTTGCAGCAAGCAGATTTGTTGCAGTCTCTTCCTGATTATTTTACTGCTCTCACAGAATTTATACTTCCTGAGGAACAGTGACTTCCGTACTATATCTTTTTCTATATCTAAGTTTAGTTCTGTCACCTTTGAGTACGTGCAATTGTGTTTAATGTTGGAAAAAATTCTATGCAGTATCATTTAAGTAGCTTGTAAGATGTAGCATCTTTAATCATGCACCTCACAGGGCAGGCTCACTATCTTCTATTTTCCATCTCTCAGCTCTAAGCTCTTTCTTAGTAAAACCTTTTCTTCAGCTAACAAAATTCAAGCATTTTGGCCCTGTTGAACTGTCTACATTCCGAGGAACTTGTGAAAAATATAGACTACATTAAAAACAAAAAGTACTATTTTCGGTTTATTAAACCGAGTATATAGGTAGCAGTATGCTTTAAAGGTGAGGAAAATGGTGATTGCAAGCCCAGAATTTTTTACAGCACAATAAACACTTGCATGATGTTATGTTAGTCAAATAATATATATCATAAGTTACACGGTCAAAATGTAAAATCGACTGCCTTGTTTAATAACATGCCGGTGAGTAACTTTAGGTTAGCCAGCCACAGTTTTGTTCAGTATAACAGCATCTGCCCTTCAACGCTCTCAAAAATCATCATTCACTTTCATTTTGAAAATCAAATTTCTTCTTACTGGTCCTCTGAAGTCCATTCTCAGTAAAAGTAAAAAGCATTTCTTAGCTCCTCTCCAATCATTATATCCTCAAGGGGATGAATTTTTCACAGTTCTCTATCTGACTAGATATTTTTTATTCAGTCACATGTAAGTGAATGTTAAACTACTTCTCCAGAAATTAGTATATGCATCTGATTCTTTATGCAGAAGAAATCATCAAAGCACCTTTTCAAGGCAATTTTTAAATAAATTATCTTCTGCTTTGACCTGTTTTGCAGTCGGTGATGCACACTATTTTACCTTAAATTTACTGACTATTAAATTTACAGTCTCTAGAAAAAAACTGGAGCTCATGGGACAAGCAGAAGTGCCATCCTGTTTGGATAACCAAGAATTATGTTTATTCAGATAATAAATTTTGAAAGATGGAAAAAAGGTAACTTGTTGCAGGGCGACCACATGGTTCTCGTTGTGGAAGTCTATTTAGTTTACGAAGATCTGTAAATGCCTCAAACATTGCTATCTTTTGAACTGTCAAAATGTTACCAAAGAAAAGGAACAGTGGGAATACATCACAGTAATGAGAAGGAATGGGAAAGTAGATAAGTTTAACTTCGTAATTTCTGTTCAAAATTGTATTTAAAGATATCTGAGTACTTTGCATACTGAGAGCTTGTACATTAATGCAGACACCATGGTGGGTTTTGCAAGTAGAGCCTTGGATTTTTTGTTATTCTTCTTATCGTTATTAGTATTTTATAGAAATTTGTATCTGAATGTGAATCTCTAAATCATTAGAATCTTATACAATTTGCTAATTTTTGGTGAATTGACAAACATCATTAATGTTCCTTCCCGTGTGGAGTAATCTGTCAGTCATTATGTATTTGCAGGGGCAATGGCTGCAGAAATAGACAACAGTTGCATACTGCTTACTAGATATTTTTTTTAATTCATATGTTTAAGTTTAGAACAAGTGAGTTCAAAAGCTGTACTATATCACAACAATAAAATACATACAGCTAACATCAAAAAAGCCAAATCCAAAATCAAATGCTGACATTCACTGTAATTTTCGTATTTCCTTAGTCAAAAAAATAATTCAAAGGTTATATATGGAAATCTACCAAGCTGTTAGCACATTGTATCATCTCTAGTAAAATTATTCACCCAATAAAATACTCTACACATTTTTTGTATGTTGTTTCAAACTTTCCTTTCATGCAGCTTAAGAATTCTTATTAATCTAGATTTCATATTGCACGTTGAACAGTCACTAATTCATAAATCATTGAACTGAACAATATGGATTCATCGTATTTGAGCGATATCCTTTCCTTTGGCATCATTAGCCTTTCTTAGGGACCGCATCCTTTGCAATCATGCTGTATAAGACTTCCTAAGATATATTTAAGGTACAGTTTAGTGCAATAAAACAGTGCCAATTTAGTTCTGAAGGTTGCTTCAGCAGTACTTCATTCCTGATTCAGAAACTCTGGTTTACCATGAAATTTGACAGAGACAATTACTCAGTTCCTTCACTAATAGGACCCTGTTTGCAACACAGTGCATACTGAAAAGGATAAAGTATTATACTAATTCTTGATAATGCTAGGAATCCCAGCACATGTATAAAAGTCTGCGTCTATCGAAACAATTTATTTTATTCCACATTGCAGTTTTGGTGGAAATTAGAGAAGCTATTAGCTGCCTAATAGAAGGTTCAGATGCCGGTATACAGCAGATCAGGCTCATATTGAACTGCCTTGTTCAGCCATGACATACTTTTAGTACTAATTAAACCTTATAGATGTATTTGTTAAATTGTGGGAAGCCCAAACCTTAGTCTTAACAGTATAATAAACATCTGCTTATAAGTGTTGAATCACTGGTCCTGAAAAAAATTGCAAGAAAATAGTATTGTATGTGTGTATAGCACTGAAGTGATACCTTTCTCTGATAGAATGTAAAATATCGGATAATGATTTTTTCTTCTGTTCTTGGGGTTTTGCAGCTAAATAGCTACAATTTATGAGCCATGTATTGAGCAAACAACAGTGAGATCAACAAGTAAGCAGTTAACCACTTGGCAATAAAGTCTATTCACAATACGTGCACAAGTAAGATTTAGATTTGGCTGCTTGACAGCAAGTGGAGAGTAAAAAAATAGTTTGGTTATCCCCAGACCTTCACACTGGTGACCTGCAGGTCAGTAAGGTAATCTTTCAGCAATTATGATATTAGTCGGTAACATGCCATGCATGTTCTCTTAAGAACAAATCCCTGACTTCGCCGGAAGGGCTGTAGTCTGTTCCGCCATCAGTTGGAAGGTACTAATTGTGTATGAGGCTGCGTGTGCTGATTAGATCCATACTTCTTGGCATGTGGACTCCAGGTTTACAGTTGGGTGACCGCACTTAGTTGATTGAAGTTACCATGTAACTTAGATCTGAATTATTCTCACTTTCACACCGATGTCAAAAAAATACAGCTAAGTACCCTGGAAAGTTGGTGTATCCAAAGAATTTTCTGGATAGAAGACTTAAATTAATCTATTATATTGCCAGAGTTTCATGGTTTTTTTTCCATCCATTTCCACTACCGTTACACTTGGGGTTCCTTGAAATATGTATTTTACTCTAGACTTTTTAAAATCTTGTTACATGAATGACAGTTCACTCATTTAACCAAATCATTGCAGTGGATTTAAACATGACTTTACTCTTGACTGAAGTATCTTAGTCATGCAAGGCCATTGTAGGGGGCCCAAATACTCACATACAGCTGCTTTTGAAAATTAAGTTCAAGGAAATGTGTGATATTTTTAATCTCTGTTTCTAAATGCAAAGTTCAGTTTCATTGGGTGCCTCCAAACCTGTGATACAAATGTCTACTCGACCATTTTAATCTATATGCTTTCTCCTTTCTCTCCCAGTTCACCGTTCTATAAATTCACAAATTCGGGATGAAGATGAGAGCGAGCACTCTTCACACAGCTGTCATATTTCTTTTGCAGTAGACTGCTATAATACCCAATACAACGCTTCGCAGAGATATCTAGGCAAGCACAGATGCCAAAAGCAGTATAACTGTGTTATTGCAATACCCCAGCTAATGTAACTCAATTACTTCCACTACAGCGTCACAAAGTGGTACCACTGAATTGCATAAATATATCCAAGTTTAATATGCACAAAGAATTCCAGTTAATCTAAAATAAATGGCATATTTCTAATAAAATTGAATAGTTCGAGGATTTCACGCATAGACTATATAGTCCCTGATATCCTTCAAGATTGAAAATTAAATTTCTAATAATATCAGACCAGACGTTTTCCCTTATTCAGTGTGAATTAGCCCATACAGGGGACAATTTAAAGCTGGCCCAGGGACATCCGCATATACCACAGCCATTTCTGGGGCATAAACTGAAGTAATTCAATTTTATGTGAGTATACAGTTTTGTGAGTAATAATTCTCTTTGCATTCTCACTTTCAGTAATTCATTGCTTTTAGCCTGCAGAAAACAGAAATAGAAGTTCATGTTAAAGACATTTTACCTCATAGAAACAAAAAATATGTGTATTTGACTTCAAATATATGCATGTAGCACAGTCTAGAACAAAAGTAGAGTACAGTATTCTCTGCTAGATATGATATAAACACAGAATGCTTACTGAAATCTGAGGGACATTTGCCCAAAATAAGGCAGTGATTCTTTCATTTTTTGATTCTAAGATTTTAAAGAGTAGCCACGGAAGATGGTCTTAACCTTAAAAAAAAAAATAATGTATTGGGTAGGAAATACTGATTTCCCGAGTGGGAATTTTAGAGGTTTTCATGAAAGATAAGCAGGGAAATCCTGTTAAAAGTGAATTATTTTCTTAATATTCTCATATATATTAAATAATGCTGAAAATTCCCACCTTCCAGATCTTAGCAATGGTACCTACAGCACTTATTTTCTAATTTAAATTGAATAATAAGAATATTAAATTGAGAGATCAATGATTTGTGTCTATATCTTCAAAAACAAACAAACAAAAACCCTTCGTAGACCTAATACTACTCTTTCTTTTGCCTTTGGGATGTAAAATCTTTCTTGGCTCATAAACTTGTCCGCTTTTTATGCAAAATCTAAGACAGAAAAGAGAATATTATTCTAAATTGGTCGAAACATTGTTAAACATCATTTTGCTGGTTAAGAAAAATTCAAATTAGAAAAAATTGATTTAGAACAGGATAACCTGGCTAGTGGAACATTATACTCTTTGTCTCACCAAATAAACTCCGAATGTATGTGATCTGTAGGCTATATTCTTCACCACATAAGCTCCCTTTCTTAACTGTTTCTATGATCACACCACTTTTCCATGTTTAATGAACCCAAAGGTTCATATCCTTTAAAGCACAGTATTAAAAGTATGGGAGCTCTAAAAAATGGAATAAAATTACTATTTATTTAATATTTCTAGCAAAATAAAAATGACGGGCTATCATCATGAAATTGGTCAAAAAGGAAATACATTATTTTTGTTATTACTTGTTGAAAAAGTTGTTTGTTGAATTTCTCTCTTTATTTGGCTACAGATGTACGTGTGATGAAAATATGAAAGATTTTCTGTCAGCTGTTCGATGGCTCACTCAGAATGATGGCTCCTTTGTGTCAATGACAATTTGAAAATTGTCCCTGACCTCCAAATCATCTCTGGGAATGATGGCATCAGTAGCATATTTGTGAGTTGCCGGAGACCAGGTAAGCAATCACTGCGTACACCCAGAGAATTTCAAATAATCGAACCCCAGAATTTTGTCAAATGCACCTAGGATTCAAGAAAGCTGAAGAGCCGCCGTTCTTCCTTTGGGGTAGGACTCACTCCTATGCTTAGGTGCCGATGCCAGGAATTGTCAGTCAGTCTCACATAACAATTCCTATCTCATTTCGAGAAATCCGTAAAACAATGCACACCAGTTAGATAATGCTGTTATAAGCAGTAAGTTTGACTTTAGACTCAGAAAGGGGCAAGTGTGGGGTGAGTGACTAAACTAGAATGGTCTACCTCATCTATAGAATAAGGAGGGAGGCTTCATGAGGTAAGATGAACTGTTTAATTTTTCTTGGGAGGTTGTTTTTGTTCTTGTTTTTGGAATGCTATTCCTTGTGTTTAACAAGATATAGGCAAATAACCATAGCAATCTGTGCAAAGAGAATGAATTAATCTAATTAATAAAAGGTTATGTGATGAATAGTACTGCCATAACTACCCTGAATCTTTTGCATTTAATGCTGTACCAATACTAGCACTGGGTATGATATCTGCACATTTTTTAACTTACAGCCTTTACAATCAAGGTTTTTGGTTTTTCATGGCGTAAACTCTTTTATTGAATGCACTGGGTCCTATTCCAACCCATAAACTCAACACAACTGGATTTGTAGCAGATGCTTTCTACTTGTCTGGTGTCTGTTTCAGTATCTATGACTATTTCATACAACTGCTCATTACTCTTACACAATAGAGACAATCTGATGTGGTGCTAGATTTCCTGTTAGATAATCAGAGGAAGGAAAAAGTCAGAGAGAGGGAAAACTTTAAAAAGAAAAAAGGGGGAAAAAAAGAAAAGAAAGAAACAAAAATGTCCTAGAAAGCCCAGCAAATGCTAGCTTCACCACCACTACGATATTAAAACTACCGTAAAATATTTTAAAGCTAAAGAGAAAAAATATTGTAGCAGCAGATGTGAATTCTGGAAGAAGGGGATAATAGGAGACAGCGGAGCTATGAACAGAAAACTATTTTGCAAAGCCACTCTCATTGAAAGACCACCTACCCTTGGTGGTGTGTGTGCCAAGGAAATGTTGCAGACATTTGACAGAGTGTTTTCAATTTTGGTCCAGGAGATATGCATGGGACTTCCAAAGCCAAAGAAGTTGACACTGAACCACATCAAGACTGAAACCGATGCTTAGCAAACCTCTACTTGTGTCTGGCGTATGTAAGTCATCTGCTACGGCTATTAGACACCGTCTGGTCAAAAACAGTGGTACCAAACACACCACCAAATTCCTCACCTCTTATTTCTTTTACTATGCCAGTTAACTGACTTCCTTCAAATCAGTGTGAAGACGACAAGAATAAGAGTCAAAAGGTTATGAGGGAAAGCGGAGTTTTAAACCAGGGTTTTGAACTGCAACTTTGTAAGGAATGACAGACTACAGGCTGAGGAATTGTTCTTGGTTTTTGGAGAGTTCGGTGAGAGGATCACGCTGAGCAGACTTTCTTTCTGGTAATGTACAACAGCAACACATGAAGAAATTACGGCTGTTTTCACATCTGTCTGTAAAGCACTCATATATTTAAAGTCTTCTATAAACAAAAGGGTTTCCCTGAATGACTTCACTGTGAAAACATACTTTTCTATTTTGCGATCCATATTTAATTTCTGACAGAAAGTCACAATCAAATTGACTTCAATGTCCCGTAAGAGCTCACAAAAAACTGTGAGTTCATCACTGTTGTAGGTAGAATCCTGTGCTGCGAGGCAAGGTCCCACCAACACGTTTATTCTTGTGCAGAATGCGTCAGAGAGCAAGGCACAGTTTCTATATTCAGTAATTTTCCCTGCAAGGGGGCAATGGAGGATAGCTAAAAGGTACTATTTACCCTAAAAAATCATTACTTATTGTCTTTCATATGATTGTTTCCTGTAGTTACAGCAAAATACTATATTTATCCTAGTGACATCATTTTCTGCCATTACACGTGTTGAAGATCCTCGATAATTTGATTGTTGGTAGGAGGAAAGAATATTTAGTCATTTTCTATGCCCTTAAATTGAAGAGCAACATCATATGTACTGGTTCTTATTAGGCTTTACTTGGCTAGCTGAGGTCAGAGTTAGGCCAATTAATTTCCAGATTTTGGACTACTAAAGAAGACAGTATAGATAACAACCTCAGGTTTCAAAGCTCAGGATCATCATTCCAGGACATTGAATCCAGTGTCTTTTGCAGTGCAAAGCACCACCCTAATTATACATTGTGCCTAACATTAAAAAATTTATATCTTATTTTATTGGAATAGAGACATGCCACATGCTTAGTTAAATGCCACATCAGCTTATTAAGATGGCCATTTTAGGACACCGTAATGCGTTCATCCTAGTTTATGTCAGTTTAGCATTACTGTTGATGGTGAAAAGACAGAATAAAGCTATACTGAGAAACAGTATTTAAAGAGTTGGTTTTACCTGAATTTTGTAGCTTTGGCGGCTACCCAAATCATGTGCAGTGTGGTATGTTTGCTCCTGAAGAAAGCCTTTCTTTTGATAATCTTTTCTGTAATATCGCTAAAAGCAAACTACCTCCTAGGTAGGATCCACTGGACAAGAATGAAAATCAGCAGTCTTAATTCTCTATTGTCTTGTACATTATACTGCTTTGGTTTTGAATGGTGTCTTTTTGTTTATGTTAATAGCAAAGTAGAATAGAAGTAAATTGATTCTATTCTGATATAACGTTTCGTGCCCACTTTATTTTTTATTTATGTCGTTGCAATCAGGAATAAGGGTCTAAATCTGAAACTCAGACTGGTTAAAACAACTTCGCTTCAAAAGTAAGCTAGCTTAATGTTACCATCTCTGAGTTTTATGAGTGTCATTTAGAGAAACTCACCTTCTAGTATAAATTGCTTTGAAATCTAAGGAATAAAAATAGCACTACTTTTATTTTAGCTCTGATTACAGCAAAGTAGAAATGCTTGAATGACTGACTAATGCGTTGCCCCAATAGTTCTTTAGCAGCTCAGAGAGAGGGATCTCTGCTTCCTGAACTATACAGCCATTTTAGGCTGATACCGTGTCCAAACTAACGAGCCTAATAAAAAGCAGCTTGGCTGAGCTACGGCATCTTACTAAATAAACAGCTTCTAGATGGTTTATCCCAAGCTGACTAGACACTCACTCCAACTACCTGTCACTGGTACTAAGGACAATCTTTCCTACTTTAGGAGTAATTTCGCAAGAATCAGTGCATGAATCACTGTAGCAGTGTGTCTTATAGCTACGAAATCTCCTTTTTTATCTTTATAAAAAGACATTACTTTTTTTATTGAAAATTCCTATAAAAGTATAACAGGCTAATTTGAATTTTAGTAAATCACAGCTGAAACATCTCTGATCTTCTATTAACTTTCCTAGCAATAATTCTTTCAAAAAAATGTTTATGTGGTGATTATGTGGAGCTTTAAACTGATGTATCTGCAGTTTCCTTTCAGAACTACAGGCTATTGTGCTTACTTAGCCTTCAATTTGACTTATAACTGCTTTTATTCATCTTCAGTACAGCGTACCAGGTCTTTTGTAGTTCTAGAGCAGCAATTCTCCCTTGTGCAGTGAGAGGCTGGAACCTCAAAATAATTGTCTCAACGCTTGCTTAAGCTTCTGCAAATGCACGGCAGGCTTGCAGGCCCATAAGAAGCTTGCTTGTATCTATTTAGCACCTTCTGCAGACCATTCTTTTGCTTATCAGTCACCAGCCAAGATAGATTGCTATCAGCTGAAAAAAAGGGTGTAGGCCTTTGGTTATCAGAGTGGCCAGACCCTGTTAACCCCAAACTTGCTGAGGCATGAGGACTGTGCTGAGCCAAGTGCTGCCCACGCAACAGGGGACAGGAAGACCTCATATGGTGACAAATGACAATTAGCTGGGCGAAGACCACTGTTATGCTGTTTGGTCAAGCTATGGACTGACCTGGACTTATAACTGGTGCAGTGACCCACCACAAATTGGGACTGAGATCCCCGCTATTGTCAAACATGGATCAATGGGATGCTGCTGAAATTCCAGAGGACTGCTGAGATGTCGTTGGGCCTGTGGTGGTGACTATGCTGTGTAATACTGCTTCTCCATTCTGCCTTTCCTCTACTTCTGCCTTTACTCTATTGCTTGTCTCAGTGACTATTGCTGGGGAATAGCAATAAACCTGCAGTGAGCAGCATCTGACCTTGTTTGTGTCTTAATCTCATGCTTGGAAATCATTGTGAATCTCTCCCGAGCTCAATGTAGTCGGACTGGGACGTAACAAGCGCCCAAGCCAGGCACAACAACTTTGGTTATGTTTACATCTTGGTGTGATAACACCCTATACCCACCCCCTTGCAGAATTACTACCTTTATTTAGATTCAAGGCAAATAAAAAAATCATTTTATTTTGAAGTATTTAAAATATTTAATCTGTACCTCTTTCTCACCATACAAAGATGGCTATTCTTTCCCTCAGTCCTTTCTTATTTATATCACTGAATATGATTGTAACTTCCTGTACTACACCAAGTTTATGTAGCCTGTCTGAAACTACAAGACATACCTTGTTTTCCATCTCTGTTTTCATTCTAAAAGCCTCCTTAATGCAGTAATTAATTCATCTAGTTCTTTAGCCCTCTTCTACAGGAGTTGTTCTTTTCCTTTCCTTGAATGGCAGATTTTGGTGTTTGTTTCTTTTATTGCACAAGTATATACTTACATGATGGAAAAACTCTTTTTAATCATATGTGTATTGGAGCTTTAATAATTTGTACTGCTTCCCCCTAGGCTCAATGTTATTTCTAAACTCCATGAGATGATAAAGTCATGAAAATATGGACAACAAAATTAATTCTGTTAAAAACAACAATAAAAACATTTTATCATTCTTTAGAGAGCAAAGAAATGTGTGAAAACACGGCTCTAAATGACACCCTTTATGAGAAAGAGCTTAATTATAACGAACTAGTGGAGAAATCACAGCAAGTATCAAATAAAAAGGACTTTAGCATTTGAGGGAAAGAGTAAGCTTTGGTCAGTCTTGTCAGAACTCCAATAAATAATGAACATACTTGCCTAAGTTAATGGAGTCTAAATGGGCACTACGTAATAATGAGGCCAGAGATATCGCAGGTGGGTGGGCATTCAAGCTTAGTGATTCCTGCTGAACATATTACTACTGACCCCTAGTAACAGACAGACAAACCAATACAGGTATAAACCTAGTGGTTCAAGGCCACCTAAGATCAGCAAAGGAGGGAGTTGGTAGGTAAGTAAATATCTGTTTCTTTTCGTAAGAAAAGATTATTATGGAAGTATATAAACTCTTATAAACACTTATGAAAAAAAGGCGATGAAGATGGCATCCCCTAGGCTCTTGCTGAAACAAACCATTTCAGTTTCCCCGGTTTTGGTCACCTCTGTCGATGATATTTGCTAAAGGTGTCCAAGATCCACCAAGGGAGCGAGGTCAGGCACAAAAGTGGATGGGGGAGTGGTGGGAAAAGGCAGGGCTGAAGGCAAGCTACTATATACGTTGAAAGTGGTCCATCCAGGAGACAAGCTGCCCACGGCACGGAACAGAGGTTGGTTCAGGAGGCAGCTAGAGACAGGGATGGAGACCAACACTTCTATGGAATCTCTGGGGCAGGGACTGAGGGCCCCAGGCTGGGCTGAAATGTGGTCCAGGGCCAAGGGCAGTTTGTGGCCGCAAGGGAGTCTGGTCAGGGCCATTGAGGGCTGGTGGTGCCCTCAGGACCCTGAGAAAAGAAAGTAAAAAGGATACGGTGAGACAGAGCATCAGATCAGTGATTGTAAATTTGAGATAATTGGAAACAAAATGAACGATGGAAATGTCTACAGTGAGAAAGAGGAAGAGTTAGCAGAGAATGCAACCTTAGCAACACCAAGAAGAATTTTATTTTTATCAGGAGGAGACATTGAGCTGACCACTACACTGATCCAAAGAACAAAAGTGTGATTTATCTTCCAGCAGCAAGGATATTTAGTGTGACCTTGAAGCTGAAAATTATTTTTAAGGGAAGTCCGCAGTACGTACAAGGTGTCCTTCATGTCAAGAGAGATTCTGCTGCTCTATTCTGCAGTGAAATGATTCAAAGGCAATCATGCTGAGCAGGGTATCAAAAGAAAGGGGTGGGGAGGATTACAATGATCTGAGTGGAATTCTTCCAATCCTTAGAGAAGGTGGTAAAAGATGACAGGATATTAAAGGTCACTAGGCAACAAAAAAAAGAATTCTGTAAAACTATCGTGAGTTTAGAATGCACAATCACTGGTAAAAAAAAAATAAATATATATTTTAATGTTACGTAGATTAAGATCAATACACAGACCCTCCAGCCACTGTTAGATTTCCCCTGGGCTACTAACATGCTTTGTCCATTCTTTTCCTTTAAGCGATCTAGATTAGGACCACACAATCTTTTCATGGTACGGTTCACATTATAGAGATTGTCTAGCAATATTTATCTTTTTTGTTAAGAGCATCACTTCTGTGGGAAAACGTAAGTCTTTTCTCTATTGACTACCAAGGAAATAAATAACAGAGCGAGTTCTTTCTGGATAGGATTTCTGATCAGCACCATTAAGAATGATACTATACTAGCACGGGTTTTTTTCATGTGAATTATGTCAATAACTTCTGCAGTTTAACTCTGGGATCCTGATGAGCAGTGTCTTTGGATGGATTAATTACAGCAGACCAAAAGCAATGTTGTCGCTCTCTTTTCCAGGTGATCTCATGCTTTGTTTTTGTCTCACCTGGCTCACCATGGTGGGCTTGAGGACTACCAGAAGCTCATAGTGTAAACTTTCAGGTAAAAGTCATCCTTGAACGCTGATAAAGGACACTTCCGTCAACGTACTCTAAAACCTTTTACTTGGCTTCTGTAACTGGCTTGGTCATTCCATAAGCTCTTCCTTGACAAGTAAAGCTAAGAAATGCAATCTAGCAGTACAATGTTAGAGTACGAGCAGAAGTGATCAATCTGTCCCTCTTAATGATAGTTTTTGAATGACAAAGGTGGTCATCGAAGTGATCTGCCCAGTGCTAGCATTTGCTATGCCATTGGTGAGAGAGGAAGCTGTGCTCTGGCATTCATTACAGGGAAGGCTTGATGGGTTTTTCCCTTGAGGCTAATATTTGATTTTGTGGAGTTCTTCAGAGGCAAAGAGTCCGCATCCTAGGCTCTCTTGTGAAAAAGGAGTTGTGTCAATTACAGTGAGAGCTAGTTCCTGCGAAGAAGCACAGAAAAGGTGATGAAGTAGCAAAGGAATAGTTCCGCTGGCACTTACCAGGGGTGAGGCTGTTTCGTATCCTAGGAGCCTAGAGGTAGCCTACATCGTTTGGGTAAGTGTATCCAAAACACTCATCGGCACATACAGAAATTATTCATGTGGCACGGAAGAACCACAGCAGAGCTAAATTTACGTGCATAATTTTGGGAAATCATCTAATGATGCTTCAGATTTTCAACTCAAGACAGTTATGTGCCAATCAAGGAGTGAATAATTGCTCTCTAAAGCACCAAATGAGCCTCGTTAGATACAGAACATGGTATACATAATCACATGCTCACATATTCTAACAAAAATTCATCAAATTGGAGTTGATATTTCCTGGCTGGAAAACAACAAAATAAAGCAATTGGCTCAGATCTCTTCAGCAGGCTATATAGAATAGGAATGTGCATTACTTTCTTCTCCTCTCTGAGAGATGAAGTAGAAAAAATCCAGTCCATAAGGATGATAAAACAGCTCTGAAAGTGACTTACTCTGTAATTCTAGTAACGATTTTCTCTGTTCTGCATCAGTCTACTTTGACAGAGATTGTTTTTCTGGTTAACTTTTAATATCAAAGAAATAAATACAACTGTTTATGTGCAAAATGTTCAGAATGTGCTAATAACAAACCTTGACTGTAACTATACTAAAAACCTTGTGCAAACCAGTGAAAAAGTTGTTTGTTTGCCCTTTTCATGGATCAGCAATATCTGTATGTAAGTATGCAACTACTCTTCATTTTCCTTTTCTTCAGTGGAATTACAAAGACAGTATTAGAAATAACATTTTAAACAATTGCACTTGAAGAATGAAAAGGAGAAAATATGGAATTATTAGGATATAATATAAAGGAACAGAGAAGAAAGACGAAGACTGTCAAGAAGAGCAGGTAGATAAACTGTGCTGAAGTGGGCATAGAAGAAAGAGAGAAGTGCTAGGTATGGAGGAGCATGTGCATGCATTTTTTTGGTTATTATTTAGTCAGATATACTCAGGGCATTGTCTCACATGTTCAAAAACTTTTCTTGGCCAATTTTCATCTCACCATGGTGGCCAGACTTGCAGGTACACACCACGGTTTTTAGTTTATGCCTCCTGGGTTTCCACTGTTGTCTCTTCACTATTACTACTCCTCAGCTGAACTCATGTTCTTCATATTTAATCACATTCCATTTAGCATCCATCACATGTAATTTCAACCTACATGGCTAGTTTGTAATCCAAGTTGTTTTTTTTTTAAATGGTGAAAAAATGAATTCTGAAATGGAGTTGAGCCCAAAGCAAATGGACACAAGAGCTCTTCTAAACTGTAGGGATTCATTTATCACCTGCTGACCCACAAACCCTGAATTTGTCTGATTTAGTGACGTGTATTTTAAGTGAGGTGTGGGGTGGGGGGAACATGTCCTCTGTGTGATTAAACAGAAACAGAAGAAACAATTCAGGGATGCTTGCTCGTCTTTGTTTCCAGTATTTTATAGGAAACAACTAAACTACACCACCCCCACCCCCATCCTTTTCATTTTTAAGAAATCCATATTTCATTCAGCTTTGCCTTCCAGGTAAGAATACGAGATAGTTCTATAATCCTTATTTAGTAATCTGGTTAACTCCTGAGACAACTGAAGTAGCTCAGTTGTTCTTGGGTAACTAGTGCACTAGAGCCACATTAAAAATAGACAACATACAGAAATTGTCTACATTACTCTTCTGAGTCTTTAGATGTAACCATTCTCTCAAAGGCATCAATTGAAGCTAACTGGTTGGGGCTCAGGACAGAATTGCTGCAGAGAGAAACATCCATTTATTCTAAATTAAATTTAGAATAGGTGAAATGAAGGTCATAGTCTTATTTAGTAGACCTAGTGCAATATCTACCCCTGATTACCCTAACACTTGGTTTGAGTGACACGTACATAAAGCTGTTCCCTCTGGTCTTCTGCAAAGAACTACAGGGGATACTATTTAGCTGGAGATGGTAGCTGGTACAAAAGCAAGACTAAGAACATGGGATTGTGGAAGGTATTAAGCAGAGGGAGAGTGTTCTATCATTTTCCCTCAAAAATCAAACACATTTGTTAGGAGTTGCCAAAGCCAACAGCCCAGCAGAGGTGAGGCTGCCACAGGCCCATCTCCTCAGGTCCAGCCAGTAGCAAGGCTGAGTTTGTATTCCCAAGAGATGCGCTCACATACATGTGTGCACACATAGAATAATTTAGGTTGGAAAAGACCTTTAAGATCACCAAGCCCAGCTGTAAAGAAACATGTACGTGCATAGCCAGCCACACACGTCACCACAGACAGACACACTCAGCACTCGCCCAAATGGCACCAATGGCCTCATCGTGGTACTTTCGCTGGCTGATGAGGATGAAAGCCCATTAGTGGGAAGTATATACATAAATTACGTATATACAAAAATATACATGTATACAGTATGGATCCCTCCAGTAGCTGACCTTAGACACTCAATCTACGCTGGCTCCCGGGTCCCCAGTCTTCCCAGTTGTAGGTACCTGGACACATGAGCCCCGGAGGATGCAGCCCCCCCTCCAGCTGCGGGTGCTCAGACCTATACACACGTTGGATCCTTCCATCACCTGGCCTTAGACACCCAAAACACAGCTCTTTATGAACAACTAAGATATGAACAGTACGAAACTATGGTCAAGAGCCAGGAGGTGCCATTCCAGCCTATATTAAAAGATCATTCTTCATGTAATACCTTCTGTTTCAAAGGAATTAAATCAGAGTTAAGTTGGTACATTACATTTGATTAGTTACGTGGCATGTGATTGATGCAGTAAACATTTTAACAAAATGCATGCTATGAAATAATGAAATCATTAGTAGTTGCAGTTCATTAGAAACAATTAGTTGTAGGAATAAAATCATTTGATCTTGAAGTTTGACATGATCAGCTCACAAAAGAGGGTAAGAATTATAGTATAATTTCTCTCCTACAGAATTTAAATAAAGTCACATACTTCGTTACTTTTGTAATCATACAGAAGAAAAATCTATACTTAATGCTTACATGGACGCATGTTCACGAAGTG
Source organism: Rynchops niger (assembly GCA_013400035.1). Classification (NCBI taxonomy): domain Eukaryota; kingdom Metazoa; phylum Chordata; class Aves; order Charadriiformes; family Laridae; genus Rynchops; species Rynchops niger. The sequence continues at coordinate 355,476 of VXBH01005212.1, forward strand.
CATATATTATTGAAAATATTTGTTCATTTATCTTAACTTATAGTAGAACAAGTACGGAAATCTTTGAAAACCATATCCATTTATTGTGTTACTATGTGGAATATTAAATCGTATATTTATGTGGCAAAATAAAAGTTTCACTACTAATTTGGTATGAAGGCCATGAAGGGAGCTCATATGGCAGGTTCCACTGAGAAGTCCCCAAAGATTACCTCCCAATAATGAAGAAACATAGTAGCAAAGATGACAAATTATAGTGTTTGTGAACATCAAGATGAATAATTTTATTCATACCATCTTTTCTATTTCTGTTTCACTTTGCTGCTATAGTCCTCCAGGTATGGTTTAATGTTTTTTAAAGTTGATTTCTAAAATAAATTTCTTTTATTTTTCATTAGAATGTACAAAAATACATTGTTCTCTTTGTTCGGATATTTTGGTCTTTCCTCTAATTCACACTGGCACCCCGTGAACTTGCAGTACCACAAAGACTTTCAGGATACTATTTACTTCAGGATACTGCATTACCAACTGCTTTCACTTTCCATGGAAGTGCCTCTAAATACGCTGTCTTTATTTTGTCATTGTGTAATCTTCTGTTTCTGAAAATAAAATCGCCAAAATCCTCATTTTTAGTAAATAAATCTCAATAGAAAACATATATTTCCAGTTTCAACAGTGCAGGTCTTGAAAAATATTAGTGATTCCTAAGGCATGGTTCTTGAGGGCATGATAAATGGTTTATATGCAGTATGTATTGCCATTGTCACCATAACATTTATAAATTGTTGAGACTGGTGGCAGAAAGAAGTTGCAAGGGATTAGGAGGCAGGCAATCGTCATTTCAGTAGGGGACTTTTTACTCTGTCAGTCACCCTTTACGATGAATTATTGGATCAAATTGGAAATGAGATTACCGGTGCAGTGAAAAAAAGTCCGGTTAGGTTACCATAACCCTTTCTGTTCTTGAAATTAATGAAGTCTAGGTTCTTAGGCACATAGTTATGCACTGCCTCATCTAGCCTACCTGCTGGTGTAAAAGGAAAAAACCCGTGAAATTTACTGTAATTGAATTGTTTTCTGTGAATGGAAGAAAATGCCTGGAAGGCTCTGTAGAAACATAATGTTTGCTTTTCATATGGACAAGTGGGAAGAGTAGAAGTAAGGGCACATCGGCATGTCTGGGAGAACGTACAGCCTGAGGCACTGAACTGTGTCAGGTTTTCCTCTGTCCTTAGCAATCACTTCTTGGCACTTACGAAGTTTCATTCTCCTTCCTAAATTTCAGCAAACCCAGGACAATCGATTAACCCTAATTCTGGCAGAGAGAACGTATAGCTTTGTGTCCTCTAAACAAAAGGACATTGCTTTGGAGAATAATAAGAAATATTTGCTACCGCATGCTTTTAAAATGTTCAAAATGACCCTCCAGTTTGATATTTTTCTGGACATCCCCAACCTTACATTCCGCAGTGCTTGTCTGAACTACATTGCTATGTCAACATGAGCATAGTTAGAAAGCAATAATACCAACGAAATGCCTAAAAAGATCTTTAAACACTTCAAATTGCTGAAATATTAATGTGAAGGGGAAAAAAATGAACTGGGGTGTAGCTCTGGGAAGCCATGAAACTTCAAACAAATTGGCAGGTTTAGACAAAGGTATTTCGCAGGTTTTAAAACCTCATAAAATATGTGAGCCCTAGGTATCTGCTTTAGGTGATTAGATTACTGAAATTAAACATACCCGTCCATCTGAGAAACAGCCCTTAAAGTGCAAATATGTATGTCCCACATTGCAGTTCGCACTCAGCCATCCGTGAAATAACTGCGGGTGGGGGAGCGAGGGAGAGGTGTCAAAACAGACAATCCACCCGTTGAAATGATGGCACTCTTTTTATTTTTATTGATACACAATAATGCTCATTTTTGCAAAGGCTGAGGAACATCTTTCTCTAAGAGAAAATGTCAGCTGAGCTGATTCAGTGGCTGAATGCAGGCTCGTTGCAGATGGTGTGTTACATCTCGGCTGCGTCTCTTTCTGTCTCACGCAGGCACATTTCAAGGCATTCCAAGTGGAGTACATCGGGATGCTAGTCAGCCAACAGAAATGCAGACCTTCCTATTTTCCTATAAATGTGAATGGTATATTTTCACCTGAATCCCTTCACTTGGATAACCAATCCGATATTTAATTACCTATTCAGAACCGGGGGCCTAATTAGAGCTGCACAGAGCTATTCACACGTTGAACCTGAGTGAACAAGTCTCTCGCTGCTTGCAAGTTTATTGCCATTAGCCCAGCAGGTTTGCTCTTCACCACAAGGCTTAGTTCAACCGTTGTGCTCCAGAGAAAGGAAAACCCTGAGAACACTAACACCGACACTACTGCACTCTACCAAGAGCCCACTGTGCTTTTCTCTCCTTTTGAATGAGCTATTAAAAGACAAAGTGAAAAACTGTAGCAGCTCCAGCCAGTGGCGAAATACTCAGGCAGTTTTACAAAAAGGGTATTACTGAAAGAATGGAGGAGCTTTAGGGGGAAAAAAAAAATCGTTGAAGCAATTTAAGATAATAGGATGCTAATTAAAGAGGAATTATAGTGGAGATTTTATAATACTTCTAACAGTGACGTTACCGTTGACTGCATCCGGATGGAAACAAGCACAAGGAGCTAAGGAATTACTGGCAATTAGGAACCAGATATTGCCACTCTCAGGGAGCAGCAGGTTTCTCTGTAAGCAGGTAGTACCCAGGGCAAGAAACAGAGGCAAATCCCACCCTAGATACTGCTCACGGTGATTGCTCTGCCACTGTCATGGCAGTAGATAATTGGGAATAAATTACACAGTCAGCGCTCTCCCTTGCAGGAGTCTTAAGCGTGTGACTAAAGCGTGGGGTCTCAGCCTGAATGGATGTTTCCAGGGTCTAAATCTGGAATATACTCACCTTGAACTGCTCAATGCACTTTTAGGCAGCCGTGACGACTTCGGAAATGCCCTAGAAAGGTCGGTTCCTGTATGGCTCAAATTATACCACCACAATTAACATGAATAGCAGTATGGTTATATGCTAAAAAGATCACCCTCAATGTAGAATAGTTGAAGAGTCCAATTAGCAAGAGATAATGCATGATAAATATGGAAATAATGGCAAATGTTTAAATATCTGTTTATTTTTTAAATGACTCATTTGAATCCTTTGTTTGTTTGTTTGTTTGTTTGTTTTGCCTTTTTCACTGACCTGTGGAAAATTACAAAATCTTCAAACAAAACAAGTGTACTTTAGCTCTAGTTTGGTACGGTTAATAGAAAAACATTCAAAAGCTAAGTGGATGTTTTATTTTAATTAAAACAAATAAAAGTGTTTGGTGTTAGTAATATAAGAGAAATTTTTAGCCTGGAGCAAAGTGTTGTGATTAGGTTATACATCTGAAAAAAATGGAGTTTACAAAATTGAAAGCACTGAGTTTGCTGACACAACTGTAAGAGTCTGTATAACACATAACCACAGCAATGTAAACATTGCCAAACACAATACCTAATAAAATATGGCACTATACATTAGCAACAAGAGCAACCCTTATTCTTTACCACTCAAAATGCATTGATGTGGCATACTGAGTGAAAAACCACAGGAAACTGCTGAAATTGTACAGCTGCGTGTTTATGCCTTTTAAGAATATGCTCTTTTTGGCCCGCATTTGCCTGGCGTATTGCATCTAGTACATCACTATAGGAGACCAATGGCTAAATACGGCGATAAGCAGAAATTGAATATAGACTGAAGAGGAAGGCATATTACAAATCATATAATTAGCCTGCCCCAGAGGTATTTTCTCTCCTAGGGTTCTGCTTATTCCAGTGCTTCCAGGGTGGGAGTCAGCTGCCTATCCCTACAACAGCAGAGGCATAATGACTCCTGCTTCCCCAAAATGCCTCAAAAATAAAGGAATGTAGAAAACACTAAGCAATCTGTACAATCAGCATGCAATTTCCTGAGGGGCTGAGAGGCAAGAAAGTCAAGGTTATATTTTAATTCTGTTCTGACGCATTCTATTCTTAGTTTTCTATTATTACTTCTTCTTGAAAGAAAAAGTGCTCACACGTGGAACAGGCTAAAATAGGAACAGTAGCCCTAGATCACTTCTTGCCTGTACTGGTACCTAAGATCAGTTACAAAGAAAAACCATTATCTAAAGGTCTTTTTGAAGGTCCTGACCTTGGCTACCTTAACATGCAGACAACACATCATTTCAGGAACCTGCTCATGCTTGTACCCACAATAAGGGCTATTTCAGAAAGATAGGCAAGGTATCACTATTTACATGAGCTAATGATACTGCTCTACTGAATACCTTGGAGTGTGAAAGGGACTGCAAGCATCTGACAGCACAGGGGTGGAAGGTGAGATAGCAGCACAGCGTGATAAAGATCATAGAGGCAGATGGAGACAGGCGACTCCAAGATGCACGTTTCAGAAGGCTAAGGACTTCAGATAGGTGTCATGACATCCGGCATGGCATTACACAAAGGAGGCAGCAAAAAAGATTTGAGGTCCGTGTAAAAAGGAAGAGGAAGGACATCTTTGAGTGCACAGAGGGAAGGAGATTTTAAAATAGACTTGATTAGGATCAGTGAAAAAGTCTCAGAGGTGAAGACAGGGAAAGAAAAAAGCCAAACCCCAAAGCCTACTCCTTATATAAATTCAGTCAGAAAAGAATCACTTGCAGTACAGTCTGAGAGGGTCAAGCAGGAGACCAGCCTTTGGGGTGTTGTATGGGAGTGTGGAGGAAGAACTACTTTGCTAAAGTATTGCCAAAACCTAATGAAGGTTTTTTACAAGGCCAGGCTTGATGAGTTTCTGAGCAACCTCATCTAGTCAAAGATGTCCCTGCTCACTGCAGGGGGGTTGGACTAGATGACCTTTAAAGGTCCATTCCAACCCAACACATTCTATGATTGATTCCATGAAAATGGCATCCTAGGAAGCTGGTGAGCTAAAGCACAAGGGTACATTGCTGTTATGGAGATGCAGTCTCCTTAAGAATGGCGGGTGTGGGAACATAAGAGAAAGGTGTACCACGTATCAAAGATTACTTTGTCGTAAGTTCATGGAAAGGAGAGAGGTTTTTTAGATTTCCTGTTTAGCGATAGAAGAGGAAAACAAATGCTGATCTGAATTTACATGTCCCACATAGGCCAGAGGACAAGATGGTTAGGTGTTTCTTGGAGGAAGAATTCAATATTCCTAAAATTAAAGCCTTCTTAACAAAAGGAGATTATAAATTTTCAGAGATACCTAAAGAGTAAAGGAGTATGACACAGTCAGTGCGCAGAATATTTTGGGGCCAGCTTTTGTTTTGGAGAGTGAAGGAAGCTCCTGTTTTAGATCTTGTGTCAGCTGGCAAAAATGATAGAACACGTAAACAAAAGCTACAGTCAGCAACTGAAATTGTGAAGATTACAGAAAAGCTATGGGAAGTAATATTTATATGAAAGTAAAAGAGCAGGAGAGTGATGGCTGAGGGGGAAGGCGGACTTCACCAGTTCCAGGAGTACAGGAGGTGGTCTACTGGGAAGGGAAAAAGTTTAAAGGGGAAGGGAGTGAAGCGCTGCTGGGAGTTACTGAAAGAGAAGGTATTTGATGCATAGTAAAAAGCTATACAGCAGTGAAGCAAGGAATGGCAGACTAGTAAGAAACTATTGTGGAGGCATCAGAATTTCTCCAGTGACCTAAAAATTCAAAAAGAATCAAACAAAAAGTGGAAAGATTACAGGTCTAAATGTGAATATAAAGGAACAGCTCAATCTTATCCTTAGGGATAAGATCAGAAAAGCACAGGAACATGAAAGGAAACAAGATACGGTTCCCTAAATGCAGAAAAAGAAAATCAAAACATAGGCTTGCTGCTTAACAGTAAAGGAGAGAAAATTAAGAAGGATTCAAAAAAGATTGAAGTATTCAACAGTGTCTGTGCTCTAGTCTTTCTGAAAACAAAGAAATAAAAAAAGGTATCTCTAAAAGTTCTCTGGATTCAAATATTTAATAAATTTACTTTTTTCCGGGAAATAGTGCTTACACCAGAAGAGAGAACATTTAAAAATATTAAAATAAGATAAGTGATCTTTCACAGAAGAAAAATACAAAACCTTGCCTGTAATGTCCAAAATATGCCTAGAAAAGCAAACCTAACATAAAAAAAAAGGGGGGGTGGGTTTGGGGGGGGAATCTATAGTATTGTTAAAGTCGTTTCCATTCCCGTAAGTATTCCCATGAGTGTACATATTGTTCATTTCCTCAAATTAATATTTGAATTTGAAAATATCTAGAAGTTTAAATGGTAACAGCTTTTTGGATTTCCTAAGAGCTGATCACATCATATTAATTTGATTCTCTTAGGCAGGGTACCCGGCTTTGCGGACAAAGGAGGAATGGACTGGTGCTGCATCAGGTAGAATACTGTGGCATAAAGCTGTAACCCAACTCAGGTAAAGTCAGTAAATGGTTTGGAAGACGTGATTTATGAGTAAAGATGAAACAAAAAGTTTAGGTAGTATAGAAATGGGGAGAGGATACTTAGTTAGGTATATAACAGATGATTGCTTAGTGAACAGACAGAGCCGTAGAGCAAATAAATATATTTTTCCATTGTATAAAAACATCTTTAATTTGGATTCAAAAAAAAAAAAAAAANCCAGGACAGAAAAGAATTTCTGTGGGCAGTGTCCAAGGGTTTTGATATTTGTTGTTGATGGGTTTGGTTTTGGTAAAGCATGGGTTATAAATAACTGGTGTTGATGGTCGATCGTATCTCAGTGTCCTGGGGTGGACTAGAACTTATTTTGGGCCCATCTAGTACTCTCTTTCTTTTACTGTGACTACCAGAAGTATCCTTTCTACAAATTTTCTTTTGTAGCACTTGCCATCTTTTTTTTGCACTGCTTTATCTTCACTTTTCAGTGCTTGATGGAAACAATAAAATTGGGAAACACAAGCAAGAAACATGTAAACCTCCCTCTTCTTACATGCATAGTGTAGCACTACAATGGTTACATGTAAAACGTAGTCCTGTTTTCTTTATATGGCTGTATAAGAAAAAGATATATCCATCCATGGTCAGAACAGAGGAAAACAAGGGGGTTTTATACATCTTACTGAAAAATGTAACAATATTTGTTAAAATCACTCCGTAATTTCTTATCTGACTGAAGAATCTGATGTACAAAGCAAGCTCTCAGATTTGCTGTGCAATTACTTCAAACAGCATATTTGCCAGGGAAAATGGTAGGAAGGAGGAAGATTTCATCTCCGTTGGCAGGATTTTTTAAGATTAGTGAAAGAGGCTTTGACTTGATAATGATACTTGAGTAGAAACACTAAGGATTTTTTTTTTTCTTTTCCCCTTCAGCTATATACTTAGTGGTTTGGAAAGACAGGTTTGGATAAACCCCCAGCAGGAGAGGAGCTGCAGAGGCACGGAGAGAGCAGCCCTGATTCCTCCTCACCACACAGCTGGGGCAGAGAAAGTTTGCGTCGCTGACCTTCATGACAAGTTGCCTGCGTTCATCTAACACCAACAGCCATTGTGTTACTGTCCATCCCTTTTCACGCTTATTAATATCTTGTTCTGATACCTTTTATTTTGCAAATTGCAAGTACTTTACAGAGCCCTACTGTTTTTACCATACTGCCTGAAGCAGCAATTCTGTCCAACTGACAGGCCTATGGTTACGCTAGATAAGTATAATTTATCAATAGCTTATAGTGCATGTTGCAGTAAAAATCCACGCTTCAGCGCCTTCCTTTAAAAAACAAGAACAAGAAGCAGAAGGAAGTGATGTTTTTTAATCTCTACTCTTCTTGGGTTTTAATGCGAGACTGGGACTGTGGCCTGTTCTTAGCACAGCTTTCAAGGTGACCTCAAGAATAACGATCATAACATCTATCAGCCACTTTTATTCAGATAATTTACCCAGGCTGACATTTCTCTGTGCAATCAGAGCATTATTTTACAAGGACACTCTTAAACCCACCAGAAATCCCCCAAGATTTATAGCGCATTATCAGACATTGATTTATTTTCCTCATCATTCTCTCTGCAACTGGATAAAACCGAGAATAACAATTTAAGGCTGTATTTTTGTATAGGGATTAAAAGTTACCACATATAGGCAAAAAAAAAAAATTATACTTAAAATTGAGCGTGCAAAAGCTAGGGCAAGTTTATGCAAAGAAAATAGCCAATAGTTTATGCAAGGAAAATTTTGAGTCTGGAGGACATATAGCGCAGAATTCCCTTCACTGCATGACAGGTTGTAGAAATGAATCTTAGAATCACAGAATCATAGGATTGCCTAGGTTGGAAGGGACCTTTCAGATCATCTCGTCCAACCATCAACCCAACTCTGACAAAAACCATCACTAAGCCGTATCTCTAAGCACTATGTCTACCTGTCTTAAATACTTCCAGGGATGGTGACCCAACCACCTCCCCGGGCAGCCTAGTCCACTGCTTAATAACCCTTTCAGTGTAAAAATTTTTCCTAACATCCAATCTAAACCGCCCCTGGTGCAACTTGAGGGTGTTTCTTCTTCTATCCCCTGTTACTTTGGAGAAGAGAGCGACCCCCACCTCTCTACCCCCTCCTTTCAGGGAGCTGTAGAGAGCGAGAAGGTCTCCCCTCAGCCTCCTTTTCTCCAGGCTGAACACCCCCAGCTCCCTCAGCCCGTTTCAGAAGTCTTCTGAAACCCCATATTTACACTTCTGCCTGTTAGACGGTGCCAAGACAGTCCCTGCTGGATGAGGAGTACCAGCTAGTTATTAATTGCTCAGTACTACTTTTTTTTTTTTGGCGCTCCAACAACATGAAACCAGTGCAAATACAGTGGATAGAGTCTTGTTCCCCTACTAATTCTCCTCTACCTCTGACCAGCTCAGGCTGAGCCTGGCACAGGCTCAACACCGAGCTGACTTTTTGTCTCTCAAAGGGAGGCACTATATTGCTCTTCAGAAATACGCAGCAAGATAAAGAAATAATTATCCCTTGCCGTTCCTCAAGTAAGCAGGTCTGCTTTCTCCAGCATGCTGCTGCAGTGATGCTCTATTTTACAGAGCCAAGGACAGTTATGTTTGATACATAGAGTGCCAGGCGCACAGCCATAAATCTGTACCGCAGGAGAGAGTGAAGCGATTAGTTTAATGCAGTGACAAAGGGGAAAGGATACCTGTCATCTGCTAAACAAAAATGTTAGGTTATGCTCAGAAACAAATCAGTGCCTACGTGCTGCTGGTTTCAAAACTTGCTGTGTGAGAGTCGCCTTCCTCATGCTACCGTCCTAAAGGACTTCTCTCCAAAAGCTTCTACATATACATCCCTGGTGGTGTCCACATTCCCAAAGGAGGAGAAGAGTCAATTCAAAAAGCCTAAAGCCCACTTCACAAATAGTTCACTTTTTGTAGAACGTTCTTCTGATATTCTGTAAATATCAGAAATAAGTAGCTGTTTTGTCTTTTTTGGAAATTGTTTTCAACATCTGTGAGGCCTACTTTCAGAACGTAAGGTGTTCTTCTAGCCCAAATAAGAATAAGAAGCACTGGAAATATTTTTAAATTGTTATTACTTTTAGCCAGAAAGATTTTACTGGCTCAAATTTGAATTACATCACTTTTATGTAGTCTTGTTGCTATGAATAAATGCAGTCTAAATCTTAAATTAACCCTTTTGTTTTTCCAGTGGCAAAAAAAAATAATCCTGTCAAACTGAAAAATTTGCATTTTTTTTCACATTATCTGATTTTTTACCCACTGTTTATATTTACTAGAAATCAGAGGAAAATAATAAATTGCATAAAATGTGTCACTTTTCAAGCCCCATAATTACTTCAAGTAACAGATTTTTAGACCTACTCTTTGGTAGAAGATTAAATTCATAAGACCCTGACAAATCTTCAGAATAAGACTCTTTTGTCACAAATCGAGTTGTATGCTCTGGGTCTTTAGATTTTAAGTAGTGAGAGATTCAGCTTGCAAGGTAAAATCTGTGCCGCTAGTTCCTACAACCTATGAGTCTGTATTAGTGCGAGCATCTCACAGGTATTAATACCTTCTTCCTCATATATGAATAAGCAACAGAAATGGTACAATCTCGGCACCTCTCAAGTCAACAGCAACCTCCCAGGAGTATTCCTTGTTGGAAAATGCAAGTTTCTTCAGAGCTACACTTTCTTTCAGGAAGTGCAGCAACTACAGTTATGGTCAATGCAATTCAGCATCATATTTTCGTAATTCTATGACTTAGGAATAAATTAACAGTAATAAAAAACTCATTTTGTACTGGATACTCAAGTCTAGAAGATAAAAATAAAGAAGTGAAGATCAGAATTTGGACAAAAGCAAATTTGTGTTGGTAACCCAACACTACAAAGAGGAACCTAGGTATGGGTTTGCCTTGAATTGTTCATGAAAACATTTTTCAGAAAAGTGGAACAGTCCCACTGTTTGGGAGACTCGTGCACTAGGGAAACATTGCAAGAACAATGCTCTCTTAATATAAGTGTGTACACGTAATATTCTGCAAGGTTACTGTGACCTTCAGTTGTCACCTGACATGAATTTGCCTTGCAAATTTGAATTATCACTCATTTCCCTCCTTCCCTCCCTTCCTGTATTACTTAAGTTTCCCTCTTTGTTTAATTTGCTTGTGGACCAGATCCTCCCTTTTGCAAATTAATTATCCAGTTAAATGTAGGTTGCTTTCATAGGAGGTCTGATGTTATGCTAGTTCTACAAATGATCAACAAAAAAATGAGCTTTCTTGTATAAGAATAAAAGGACTCAAAGGCTTTTAAAAATTCTAAAACATTACAGAAGGAGAGAAATTGTTATACAATCTTCTTTAGAAAAATAGCACATCCTATTCCCATCCCATCTCAAGTCAACAAGCTTGTCCAATCTGTCACAAATGAGCTATACTATTTTACTGTACTTGTACAAGTCTGTTATCACCAGTCTCTTAAGACATTGTTATCTACAGTGATGGTAGTGTTCCATAAATAATTAACATCAGGGGTTTTTTTAAATCCGAAGGGAAACATAAACTAGAATTTGATATGTTAATGAGGGATTTATTGCATGCATCCACAAAAAAAAAAAAAATTCTTTTTTAAATAACGTGTTTAAGAAACTTGCAAAAATTTTATTATAAACATTTTGGTTGAAAGCTGTTTCGAAGTGGGTGTGTATGTCAGTTTTTAACAACTTCTTAGTTGTGCAAAAGTCTCACTAACTGTGGTATAAAGTTTGGGGAACTTTGCATTACAACAATTAATCACTGAGATGGAAGGAAACTAGTGTATCCATTGGCACACAGATAAATCACACATGATTTCTTTCTAATGTCTAGTCTCCAAGAATAATAGAAAACACAGCTGGCGGGTACGCTAGGAGATTATCTACTCCATTTCTTTCCTCAAGCCAAAATCAAGTGCACCTTGCCCATGCTTGACAGATACCGTCTAACATCCAGTCGTGGTCCTTCCAGAGTCTCCCAAAGCAATATGGTCCTTAAAGATAGAAAGTCTTCCGAGGTATTCGAGCCTTAATCTGCCTTGCTTTGATTTATTTCTTGTCATATGCATTCCAGATATGGAAAGCAGTGTATCCCTTTCCTTTCTGCAGCAATCTTTTATATATTCGAAGACCATTATCATGTTTAACATGGTGCAAGCTTTTTCAGCACAGCTTGGTTTTCAGCGCTCAAAAATTACAAAAGTGCAAGTCTACCCTCATCCCCCAGAAACTGAGCTCTGAATGGAAACTGTGCTTGGAGACACTGAGTTTTGGAAATCTGTTGCAGCAGAAGAGAAAAGGAAACTTGAAATGGAGTCGGGAACGGTTTTCATGCACAGAAAGCTGCATTATCCCCTCGTCAGAATGAACATGTAGTGCCCAGTTAAAACATAGCTATATAATATTTATGTGCAGGTCCATTGTGCTTTTGCAAATTTTATGATGCAGTGAAAGATATAGCACGTGTTTTGGAATGTATGTCAAACTTGGACAGATTTCCTAGAGAGTTATGTAACCTCAATCTGTAGCCAAACCTCTAGACACAAATGAAATTACTCACAGGTAATTGACTTCTCTGTTGCTGCTCATGGGCGTTCAGCTCCTAGTTTAAACGAGGTAAGTAGGAGTTAGGGCCTAGATTTCCAGTGTACGATATTCTCCACATGAGAGGAGCTTCTACTAACCATATCCCATTGAGAAGCAGAAGTCAGAAAGCATTTATTTAAAATTCACTGTCTTCTTTCACCATTTTTATTTGCCTTGTATTTTTACGGTTGTATTTTATCCTCTTTTTTTACTATTTGCTTTGGTTTGGTTGGTTTGTTTGTTTTTTACTTCACTAAGATTTCCTTAATCCCTTGCACATTATTATGCATTTGCATTAGTGTTCTGTCACAGGGTATGTGTCTGAATACAAAATCATAAGTTGAATAACAATTTGGATCTGTATGCAGGGCTGGACCACCTTCTTCAGCATCAATGCGGTCTAAAATACTACTCATAAGAGAAACATTGATACACCTGGAAACTTTGGTTTGCACAAATTACCGTATTTGTAGGCTATGTATCTGAGTATCTCTAAAAATTAGTGCACAAGTCATTCTCCTTGGTCAAATCTTTATTTGGGGTCAGCAGAGCTTCTAGTCTTCATTTCCTTTGGGTGGAAATAGATAAATGGTCACTGAAACACAGAGGTGATAGATAATTTAGAAAGAACTAAAAAAAGCACAACCTGGTGCTGGATGTTCACATGTTCGATTCAAAGCAACGATGTATTCTTCTGGAAGTGTTGTGCTCTGTAGGACTCAGAATCAGCTGAATTCTCAAGGCCACTGAAATAGCCCAAGGGAATATTTTAGACTAAGTATGAAAGAGCTCTCCTGGATTCTGAGAGCCAAAATTATTCAAAAAACCAAACAACAGACAGTCTTTTAAGGAAGGTCAAGATGTTGGATCCTTTTTACAAGACAGAGGCAAGAAGTAGAAAACTCCTCTGGAGCTGGACCTTTCTTCTTTTATTGGCATTGTCATTATTTTTCAGAAAGCTATTTTTATAGTGTTTGGGCACAACTCTATGTCAACATTTAGATGATTCTTCCTTGAGCTATTTCTCCGCTGATGGGAGATTAAACCAGTTTCTGTTACCAAGAAGATAAGTAAGTTCATAACAACCTGTTCCAAAACATTTGTCATATGAAGTAGAACAGCTATTTATCATTAGTCAAGTAAAATCTGCTGCTCTGCACATTTCAAGTTCTGCATTATTAGGTAGCAAAAACAGATTGTCACTCAGGCTCAGGATATCTTGCATTTAAACCTAATACGTATTATTCTAGGTGATCTAGTTTTGCTATAAAACTTTGTATGTGTTTTGGAATGTGTGTTCTGTGAGTGACGGTTACAAATGAGAAGAGGACGACTTAACTCGATGTTATCCAGTCTGTGGGTGGTATTCAGTCAGCATGATTTTTCATAGAAAACTCTACTCTGTATTACTCGAGTACTGCTGTTCTGCGCAAAAGGTATACACAAAGAACAATGCTGGCAACATTAATGTCTCCAAATATGCATTTTAGTGGGTGTTCCTAACTCAGACACGATTTTAGAAACGGTTCATAACAATAAGTAGCAGGAATTTTTCATTTGATTTTCAGTTTAGCCACGTTCTCCTTGTGAGCGTGATTTACCGTCAAAGAAATGACAGGAAACTGGCACTGCTTTCCAACACAATCACAGTGCATTTTGACTAAAACGAGATATTTCAAAACAAATCAAATATTTTGCTTCTTTCTGTCAGGAAATGTATTTCAGAGGCCTACCCTTGTTATGGATGGCTCTTGAAAATTATTCAGATTTTCAGTACTGTCACTGAGTATTAAGGTTTGTTCTGCAAGGTTAAGGTTTGTATTGCAGGTGGAATTTATTTCTTCCTAGAAATATGGCTTAAAAGGAATATAAAATCTCCACATTTTCTTACTAGGAAATTTAGTAAGGCCCCTTTCTGCATATAAAAGTGTCATTTTTGTAGTGGTTTTATCCCAGATCTCTTGCTCTCAATCATATCTTTTCCCACGGAGTAGGTTAAAATAGAATGTAGCATACTCAGAATATTACTGGGCTTCTGGATGGATATCATATGTAGCACTTTTTATGGTCAACTAGGATATTGCACGAACTAAAAAAATGTAACCCCAGGATTATAAATTGTTCCAATTTTGTGTTATGTACTGAAAGCAAGGAGGAACATTTCCTAATTTAGAATCTGTTTTTGTTTGAGTCCAAAATTTAACATTCTCTGAAGAGTAAGTTGTGTTTCAAAGTCTGTCAGATTTATGTACAGAAGTTACTTTTGCTAAGCAAGAAGGGTGGTCCAGTCCTACTTCTTTTATGGAAATCTAAACAACTTTAAACTTGAAAAGCTTAAAGAGAATTGAGACTTTGGGAGTTTTCTAGTTTGGGGAGTAGCAATACATAAACACTTCAGTTCCTGCAAAGGAGACAATCCTTATGAGCACTCTACAGTCGCCTCAGAGTTTCCTACACTTGAGTTCTTGCAGCTTTCACACATCAATGCTTTCAGTTCTAGCAACTCACTGAAAGAGTGCAGGGATGGAGAGATTACGCAACGTGGAGTCTGTGGAGAAAGAAAGCAAAAAGATGACAGGAAAGGAAAGAAAGGAGGGGAAAGAGTATGTGGAGAGGAGAAATGGATGAAACGGGAAAACAGAGCAAGCATCAACGTGCTGATGAGATTCTCTAGTTTCTAATCATCACTACTCAGTGTTGAAAGAAAAGGATTGCATCACTTGTTAAAATCTCAGTAATTAAGGTATAAAAGGAAATTGCCGATTTCCACAAGGTTATACATCCCAGAGTCTGAGCTCTGGGGTGGTGATGATCACTGTAGTGGTGTAATAGTTAATCTCTACCTGGCAATTTTTTGCATTGATGAAACAGAAAGCTCAAGTGATACTCAATATTCATGCAAAAATATTTGCTTCCTTATGGTTCCATTCCCACTTCTATCTTCTACCTGGCCTGTCTCAGGACAGAAGTGATTTCCAGAACTTTATCCTATTGTTCTTAGCACAGGCAAAATCCAAACTCACTTGAGTTTTCCCAGAAACAATGTAATCTAAATAAACACAAAAGAAGGTTGAGAGAGTTTACAAGTTTCATCTAACTTAACGTCCAAAGCCAAGGAAATCTGTATCTTAGAGAGTATCAATCAGATGCTTAAGATCAATACATTGGCATTTATTACACTATCATATTTAATATAGTTAATTCTAAGGATGATACACTTGAAAATTCTACTCAACATAACCTAAGGGAAAAAATGTGGCACCAGAAATTTTCAAATATCAAAGTTTCCCCCTGAGAGTCTTGAAAAAACTATAAATGCATCTAGAAAAAAAATTAAGGAGAGGTTGATTGTATCGCCTTTGCTAAACATCATGTTCTGCTCCCTGTGTTCACAATCCTTTCAGATGCATTTATCTGTTTACCGGTAACTATCAAGCGTTAAAGCAGATGGGGAAAAAAAAAAATCACATTCTATAATTATAGGCAAAATCATCAAAACAATATACTAAATCGACTCCCACTCCTAATACCATGGTGTAATTTGTAGATACCATATGTTGCAAGAGTTGACAGTTTGCTTTAAGTACTCATCACAGGTTCTGGCAATTATAGAGACTATTAACCTCTGCCTTTTTTAAATTGCTCAAACAGATACCTCGATCTACATATTTCCATCCTCAGGAGGAACAGACCATTTTTTGAATCTGTCATTCATTATTAAACCACCTTTGCGGATTAACATTTAACTACTGCTAAAAAACAATGTCTCTAATACTAATAATGGGTCTGTAACCCAGATTCATTAATATTACATTATACACTTTCTTACAGGACCACCTATAATAAATTTTCTCTTATGGATTTTCTGTATTAATCATTTATATCAGACCTTAACATTTATGATTTCAGTTTGATTTTATCTGTCTTTCCGACGTACTACCTTTATTTCATTGTAAAACATGATAGATATTGTTCATCGTTTATGATCAAATTAACAGCTCAGTAATTACACTTTCTCAAAGTCACACAGTGCATCCCTTGAACAGCAGAGACAAATTTGCAGACCTTGTAGGTTTTGCTTATTTTAGGCAAAGAACAGAACATACGTGGCAGTAGTTATCTTTTAACTAATTCATCATTAACTCGTGCATTTTTAATGAATAAGGTCCTTAAAATGAGTAAAGGCTTAGTGCTCTGACTTCAAAATTCATAATTTAACATTCATGGAAATGTGGAGGGGGTTTTTTCAAGCTTGGCTTACTTTCAATAGCAACATCTGGAGAGAAAGTAAAGTTTGAAAACTTTTGGTTTCAAACGCTTACATTTATCTGAGTAGAAGCCTTTAACAGACTGTATGAGGGAGAAAAGACAAAGTTTATTTATTTTCTCACATCTGGGAAAAAAGGGAGAAAAAAAAATCCAGTAAGGATAAAAAGTTGGTCTGAAATCAAGAAAAGAAAGGAAAATTGTGAAAATTATGAGCAATGGAAAAGGCTCTCAGATATGTAAATAAGAAACTAAATCATGTGTACAAGAATGAAAAAGCGTATTCGTAAATGAACTCCTAAAGAGACGTAATTTGTTAAGATAGAAGATCCAACGGTTGTCTCAAAACCATCAGGCTTTGATGATTTCATCATCAAATTGCCAATCATCACTCAGGGGTAATGATTTTTTCATCAAATGTAACTACAATATGTGAAAAGATGTTACGTCAACAAGTAGATAAATAGCTGGACTAAAGGATGGAGGAAATACAGCTGGGGAAAAAATATCAAAACAGATGATTTAACACATTAACGGAGTGCTTTCGTTATAGTATTTAATTCCATTTTCTTTTTTTCAGGAAAAAAAAAAAAGAATCATGTGAAACAGATAAATGAGATTAAGCAATCATACTTTAAGTAGGCGCTTTTACCCCAGT
This sequence comes from Rynchops niger, assembly GCA_013400035.1. NCBI lineage: Eukaryota > Metazoa > Chordata > Aves > Charadriiformes > Laridae > Rynchops > Rynchops niger. The sequence continues at coordinate 372,557 of VXBH01005212.1, forward strand.
GTACTGGGGAGAATGAAAGAGACCACACAGTTTACAGCTCTATGGATCTGACACTCTGCCAAGAAATCAAGTCTTAAAACAAAACAGAAAGGGGAAAACATAATCCTGTCTCGGTCCGGCTATGCTGGAGTACTATAGGAGTCCTGCTAAGTGAAGAAGAATTTCTTATTGGCATATGAGGAGTTGGTATGCTTTCCGTCCACCTTGATAAATATGTTTATTAGGTATGTTTTTCTTCTCCAGTAGGACTGGGTTAGTTGTGGCATTTTCCCCCTCATTACTGGAATATTCTCCAGTATTTTATGAATACTGAAGCAAAATTCTCCATATGGAATAGGGGAATCATTCCGCACTTGTGTTTGTTAGGACTGGAAATGCCATTTCAAGTATGTGCTATAACATTTACAGCACAATCAAGATTTATTAAAACTACTCCACAGAGCACTATTGTAAAGAATTTATGAACTGTAAAACTGCCATAAAGGTCACTTGAGATGCAAAAGTTTAATTTGGAATATCATGTTATGGTGTAGTACTGCTAAACTTAATGCTTGTTTAAACAAATGGCTTGAGGATATTTGTCTCAGAATCTGGGGTTTATTAACTTCAGTAGAACAACTTTATATTATCTTTTTTTTTTTTCTGCTTAGCTTTGATTTTTAAAGTCTTGTTCACCTTTTTACGTCCATTCATCCATTGCTTTCCTTCCACGAACATGAGCATAAAGAAAGACAATAAATAAATATTTTTATTTTAATTGTATAGTGTGTAATAGCAGTGTGCATAGTTTTACTGTTTATCATTGTTTTGAGGTTTAATATTCCATTTCATTACATTTGTTTTCATTGATCACCAGCTGCAAAGATTTTGAAAATTTAACTGTAATCTGGAAAAGAGGGAAAACTTCATAACTAATTAGTAAGGTCCAAAAAATTTAAGTTAAAAGAGACATTGTTATTTATAGATACTGCTGTAGAAATGCATATGAATTCTATTGGATGAAGAGAATATTCGTTTGCTGAAAATGAATAATATTCATACAATTTCAAAGGCAAAATTTATCTTCCTTCCACCAACTTGTATACTATTTCTATAACCCACGACTGAATCAGTCGTCACATCACATGGGTCAATCTTTTTGAACCTGCAGAGCTCAATTTAAGTCCATAGTGAGCGGTAGAAGATCAGTATTCAGACTTCTTCATTCTTGTGAATCTCAAACACTTTGGAGAAATCCCTTGCACGTGCCAAAAAGCTGCAAATTTGTAAATGTGAAACGTATATTATTTGCCAGCAATAATTGTTTCCTGTTAAAATTGGCCAGGGTGATTAATTGCTTTCTCTTAGCATTTTACTGAGGATTTAGGAAGTTAACAGAGGGAAGCTGTAATTGGAAATCCCACCTACCCTAACAAATAGCTAGAGCTGGTCCCTATACAAGCAGAGTTAGAAGTGAAAAGAAGTGATTTCACGTAGCTTCATAAAAAGGCATAAAATTATTTGCATGTCGATAGCACCAGACAAGGTATTTAAAGATCTTTGAAACAGTTTCTCTTTCAGCATATGGCTGTACAACATAAAGGCAAACATCTTGGGATGATAATCATAACAAAAATGACAACAACCAGCAATAAAAAATAATAAATCATAGGATCATAGAATGGTTTGGGTTGTAAGGGACCTTAAAGGTCATCCAGTTCCAACCCCCTGCCCTGGGCAGGGACACCTCCCACCAGACCAGGTTGCTCCAAGCCCCGTCCAGCCTGGCCTTGAACCCCTCCAGGGATGGGGCAGCCACAGCTTCTCTGGGCAACCTGGGCCAGGGTCTCACCACCCTCACAGGAAAGAATTTATTCCTAATATCTAACCTAATATCCTAATATCTATCCTAAATATCTCCTCCTTCAGTTTTAAACCGTTACCCCTCATCCTATCATTACACTCCCTGATCAAGAGTCCCTCCCCCTTTAGGTACTGGAAGGGGCTCTGAGGTCTCCCTGGAGCCTTCTCTTCTCCAGGCTGAACAACCCCAACTCTCTCAGCCTGTCCTCACAACAGAGGTGCTCCAGCCCTCTGATCATCTTCGTGTCCTCCTCTGGACCCGCTCCAACAGGTCCATGTCTTTCCTGTGCTGAGGATTCAAAAGCAGGAGGCAGTACTCTAGGTGGGGTCTCACCAGAGCAGAGTAGAAGGGTAGAATGTCCTCCCTTGCCCTGCTGGCCATACTTTTGATGCAGCCCAGGACGTGGTTGGCTTTCTGGGCTGTGAGTGCACATTGACGGCTCATGCTGAGCTTCTCGTCCACCAGCACCCCCAAGTCACAGAATCACAGAATCACAGGATCTTCATAGTTGGAAAGAACCTTTAGGATCATCGAGTCCAAGCAAGCAACCTACAATCTCTGCCACTAGAGCACGCCCTGAAGTGCCACATCTAGACGTTTCTTAAACACCTCTAGGGATGGTGACTCAACATCCTTCTCCTCAGGGCTGCTCTCCATCCATTCTCTGCCCAACTTGTATTTGTGCAAATAAGGTTTGTGTCTTTTAGAAAATTGAAGAAAACTTGATATTTTGAGCTCATTTTTTCCTGGAATTTGCACAGATTCTACCATGGCCTTTATCTACCAGATGAATGCAGGTTTGATTTCTAGTTTTCTTCAAGATGAAAATGTTTTTGCTATGTTATGCCTCAGGCATATGGAAAAAAATATCTCCAGACTGAAGAGTGTTAAGGAGCAGACATTTAAAACAAATAATAATAAAACTTGTTAATGTTTTTTGATGTAAAAGAAAAAGTGTAAAGATTCATTATCTATTTCTTGGAATACTTGCCTTATCAAACAGATCCTTTGCCAGGAGATTGTGACATAGCTTATACTAAATTAGTTGCTTGGAATGGCAGAAAAAGAGGCTGCTTCACAGTAATGAGCTTGCTATTTTCTTCTCTGAGATTCCGAAAAAGAATTTCGACTGAATCAGGCAGGACATCTTTAGAAGCAAGGGTCGGAGATGTGTCTCCTTTGACATTACATCTGTGGAAGGAATAGCTCCCAATCCAAGCAAACAAAATATTTCATGAACCAAGCAAAAAAATTTGGTCAAAGAAACAAAACAAGCTACTGTATTATTTTAATTTTTTTTCACTCTGGGTTGTGGGGGTGTTGTGGTGGGTGGAAAGGAAGAAGAAAACATAGGCTTGTAAGACGCGGGTGGAAAAAGGATGTGAAAAAAGGGATGCTGCCCATGATGGTCGCACAGTGACTGCTAGAATGGACCTAGGCCTGTGGTCAGTTTTGTTTATCAATGTTTAATTACAGGAAATCTAGTAATCTAAAATGCTCATGAGGAAGAGAAATATTACAACATCTATTCCAGAAAAAGAAAAGGGCTCAGACTTATGAAAATCTTGTTCATTTTAAAAATAGAAAAGACAGCATCTTGTGTTATCTACCAGTGATTCTCTACCGATGTGAAGCTCCAAAGTCAGATGTGCTTCCCCCCACTTTCAGTACAACAAATTGCCTGTGGTCTTCGATGTATTTCTTCAAGTGTTAAATTAACAAACCAGCTCCAGAAGCTGTCAGCGAGGAATGCTCCTGCGTGTTCATTTTCAGCATGAGACAACATTCACCCTGCAGACTCAGCAGCCTGCCTGGGTCAGGTCTTCTGGTTTTGACGGGACTGTATTCAGAATAAGGATATTTACTATAAAAAGAGGGGTTGGTTTGTTTGAGTTTTTTATCTTGACATAGCAAGTACAAATAAATAAGCATGTACTGCCATGAAATATTTAATCAGAGCCATAGGAAAAAGTAATTTCCTGAGGTCTCTGAGCAGATATTTTTAAATATATTCTGCCAACCCTTTGATAAAACTTTCATTTAAATTCCAAGTTACCCAAAGAAGCTATTTAGGGTTTTGAACAGTATTTTACATTTCAAGGGAAAAAATAAGTTTGTGTTTACTTATCAACTACAGACTAAATTCTGCACACTAGGGTGATATTTTTATGACTAAAAGACCTCACATATATATTTCTCTGTGCATCTGAATTTCTGCTGAAAAACTTTGTTTTACCCATCAGCACACTGACAAACACGCCTTTGTGATACACACATGAATTTTCTGCCGCTTTACTGTGATATTTGTTCTACATGACTAGCTATAAGTATCTCTTAGACTCACCACAAAAGCAATCTAGAAGTAAATTTTAACATTTAAGCTATTAGCCTTAGTAAAATGTGCACTTTTGCAAATAAGGAACCAGTACTTAAGATAAAGCATCAAGACAAGTCATGCATTAAACATTTTTAATAGTACTGTGCATGTAGCATTGCACTGGGCTTTATCACATAGTCTCATAGAAATGTGCAGAGGTCATATACTAAGTAGTTTGCAGGGAGACTGGGTGTAGGCTAAGCACAGGGCTATGAAGTGTTTTGAAGTGAAAATGGACAAATGAAGCAGATGATTATGGGGAAATTTTATGGATAGAAACCATGGAGATAAAATTGCTTACGTAGGAGCCTCTTTTCTACAAGACCTACCAAGATTTTGTGGTACGGAAGGGAAAGACTCAGGATTTAACAGTGCCCGTTGACAGGATTAGAGTGAATTTGAAGGCAGAGGCAGAAACTCACAGGATGCTAAGACAATAACTGAGTAGGACGATAAAGAAGCACGAACTAAAGAAGTAGGACAGCATTAATTCATGAAAATAGGTTGCCGGTAGGAGGCTATGATCAACGAAGGGGAGCAGATTGAGAAGGACAAGAATACAGAAGAGGCTACAGAGCTTTGATGAAACAGAGATTGTTAATGCCAGTAAGAGTGTTTATAGGTACTGCGGGAAGCCGGCACAAAGAGGCTGAAGGGGAATTAGCAGTGAAGAAGCTTAGCCCACAGAACCAATTACATTCAGAATGGACATTGTTGAGGACAGAGGGGAGGATGCTGGGTACAAGACTGAGATCTTGAATGGTTCCTTGAAAGTGCCTGCCCAGTACGATGTGCTGTGATGGCGAAGAAGCAGAATGGACGTTGGTAAAAACTAAAGAAGGAACAATGAGCAAAAGCGAAGCACTGGTACCCTTTTCAATCTACTGCACTTATGTACCTTCAATAATGACGATGGACAGAAGTCAACAAAATCAAGAACCACATGAAGAGCTTAAGGAGAATAATATTTCATGCTTTTTAATACCCCAGGAAGCAACGTGTAGCCAAAGAAATTATTAGGCACGGGGTTTAAAACAAACAGGAGGTACTTTTCATGTAGCAAATAATATATTACAGAACTTTCTGATCTCCACAGGAAATTATGGAGGGCTGAAACATAAGTATGTTCAAAAAATGTTGAGACATTCATAGAAGAAAGGTTTTTCAAGGTCTGTTAAATATAGTGGTGAGCTCTAGATCCTAGATTCAAAGGAACTAGCACAGTATTTGGGGGGAATTTCACCATGTTTCTGCATTCTTATATGTTCTCTAGTATCTGCTTACAGTCACTAAGACAAACAGGACACTGAGTGATTGATTTATGCTTTCCTTCTATCCCTCTTCTCTCTCGTGCAAACACAAACACACATACACACAGAGAAAGCAAGAGTTTTGAACCCATAAAGGAAGACTAGATTAATATCTGGAAGAATAACGCTTTACCCTTTTCCCTTTCAGAAGAATAATTAGGTTCCACACCATGTAGAGCGACTTTTATCAAACATTCAGTTTGCATGGTTAACAAAAAATATTTTTATTTTAAGAATGCGATCATTGCCACAGATTTCCAAAGTGCAGAATCTCAGATGCTGAGCCCTGCTGGATCTGTCATGGGTACTCTTGGGAATACCCAATCTAAGAATAGGAGAATGAGGATACTCTATTCCAGGAAAAGTAAATATATGTATATATATACACGTAGGATACGAAGCCAGGTCAGGCAAAGATCAGAATTGCACTTAGCTTTGTAAATAAGCTCTTTCTGTAGTCATTCACACTGAGGTACTGTATAAATTACAATGCCGTCAGTGACTCTAAACCATTAATTTATGTGCAAGATCACAGAAACTGTCAGGCAATCATAAGAATACCTTGGCAAACACATTCAGGATAAAAATATAGTGAAACCGCATAGAAAGCATATTTGAAGCATTACAGAACTTTGTACCTATTCTATCTTAAACATGACTTCCTTAAGAAGGAAGAGTGGAGATAATGAGAGTTGAGGAGAAAAGATGATGAGATGGGGACCAGTAGGTAAAGTCAAAGGAACTGGAGGTAGCTAGGGTCTCCAGCTACTGAAATCTGCAGGGAAAAGTCCTGTTGATAGATCATCGTTCACCAATGGAAATTAAAGACAATTTCTATTTTAGTGCAAAAATAGTCCTTTTTTAAAATCATCATGGTTCCAAGTGCACTTAAATTGAACTAAGATTAAAGTGTGTATATATATGTGTATGTATATATATACACACACAAATATATACACACAAAGGAGGGAGTGGTGGTTTGCATGTATATATATATGCGCGGGGGTGGGTGTACACAGTGGTTATTCTTTGTCCAAAAAGAAACATTATTCTATTTAAGGCCCTCCACTCAACACTTCCTTTTTCTTTCTTTTTATGAAAGCCACTGGAATGTAAAGTGAAGACAATTGCTGAAAAACACGTCTAAAAGGTCTCAGCTAATTGCTGGCAGAAGAAAGCTATGGGTCAAAGTATAGGATGGGAAAATGGAGGGAATCCATGGTCCATGTCAGAATTCAGTTATTTAAATAACTATGTGTAGAGGAAAGGTAAACCTTTGTCAGCATTATTGCAGCTTTTCTATTTTTCATCACAGAAATATGTTGAGCTTCGATAAATAGTAGGCCATTCATAGGCTTTTGTTTCAACTCCTATTATAGTTGTGCCTATTAGATGTGGAAAAGGGTACTATTCTGTCTTGATTTTTATTTTTTGAGTCATAATATTTTTATTACCATTAATGACTTCTGACCAGTTGGGGGTTTTTTTAATAGTTGATGCACATTATTAATCAAGGCAGCAGAAACCTCCTTTTCTTTGGGGAACATGTATCACTGCAATAGACCAAGATAACTGTCATTTATGCAAGACCAGAGGAGGTACACCGCTATTAATCAATGTTATGGCCCACTACTTTAAAGCCATTCCACGTCTAGTGCTCCCAGAGCAAAGCCAAGAGTAAGCACAACAAATACACAATTTAAGAGAGATATATGTGACTCACAATAGCAACAAAAGGAGAGGAACTAGGGTAATGAATACCTTGCAGACACAGAAAGAGACATTTTCATGTTAAATTTTGCATCAGCCTCCTCGAATAAAATATTGATGAGAGATTTTCCCGGGAAAACACGTAATCAGCCCCAAGTTGGTCATTAAGGAAATATGTAATTTCTCCCGTGTGCCTTTGGCTAAACTATATGAATTTTTTTTGTCACATAATATTATTTGTTCCTTACATTTCCCCGTAGGGGTGTTGTACATGTTGTTTATATGCATACATGTCACAATCTTCAGCTATATGTGTTCCAAAATATTTGAAGTATATTCTCATATTTTTCATCTTCTGTGGTCATAAATACTTAGTCATTGGAAAGAAAGTGGCTAAATATAGAAACCAAAGCACGTTGCTCTGCTCTGCTAGTATCCATGTAGATTAATGTAATACTCCTGTATTATATACTGGCAAAAGTAAGGTTTTAGACAATTAAATGTGGGTCCTCGTTCAAGATAAAAATTATTTATTTTTGGTGTATCGCCTGTGCAAATGCCAGAACTGATCTATTTAATTAGTTGGTTTGTAAGTTAGCATCCATGAGAAAGTGCGTTGCCCTTACAAAACTATTTTTTACAATGTCCTTACATAAATTGAGTGTAATGTGTATTTTTGTTTCTAAAGGCTTTTCTCTTTCAGTGGATGTATACGGCTTATTATTCAAAAGCAATGAATGCAAAGAATTATTCTTGGACAACTGCAAAAAGAGGCAAAAAATAGTTACTTTTGCAAAACTTTTGTCCAACAACACATACTTTTAAATAGTGGCTTTGAAACAGTTAATTGAAAGATATAAGAACTAAAACAGAATAGACTTTTAATCACAGACCCATACATATGATGTTTCAGACCTCACAGTGAAGACAGAAGCATTGTTATTTGCAAACCACAGTAAATCGCTTTATGGAAAATGGCTGGAAGGTAAATTAATATCCATGTCAAAACTATATGTTCTGAAGCAGCTCAATAAGCGCCTTAGCGGCTAAGTTTTTAAATCCATTTTGTCTTCAATATAAGAACAAGTTGATTTCTCTGTGTGTGTATCTGTGTGTGCCTCTGTGTGTGTCTGAGTACACTGGTAGTAGGAGTCAAGAACAGAAGCTGTGCCCTTTTGAGCATCCTTGAGTTTGTATCTTTCATAGATCTTTGTATGTACTTTAATTTCCAAAGATTATTGACAAGTCATACTTTAATTACAGTAGATCTCTTTAATTGCTGTGTGGTTTGGTGCTTTTATCCGTTCAGGCCTGACATAGACTAATAAAATAAGTGGAGTTAACAAAGGAACACCCTTAACTCCATGCAAGAATAAGTTTACAGTTTTAAAATTCCATGTTCTTGAAATACCCTTTGTTTGCCCAGACTGCTGGCTGAGCACTCAGTCCATCACAGATTTCTTACTAAAATCCATCATTTGCTGACTGTTTTCTATCCCTGATGTCCACTGTTTTATTTTTAAATTGCTGCTTCTTCCATAGTCCATTTTCTGCCTTCTCATTCTCCTTCCTTATTTGTGACAGAAAAAAAGGAACTTGAGAAATAAATGTTTGTCTGAGGAAACAAATCAATCTCAAATATGTTTCCTTTACCTTTGTTATACTTTAGGGGTATTTTTATTGTTTCTTTAAGATGGAGTATCTAACAAAGATCTACTTAAGAAGCCGGACTCTCAAACTGTCCCAGGACATAAACATCACTCCTGCCTTGGCCTCCTTTCGGTTATTCAATAATTCAGCCTGGATATTGCAATATTTGCTGCCATGAGTCAGCCTCGTAGAAAAGAGACGAACCACTTTTCACCCAAACAGCTTCACCCAAAAGTGTGTTCATTTACCTTCTTGTTTTTGAAATCAGTTGAAAAACGTAATGTCCAATCAAGAACTCAGACATATATAAGTAAATCACCGGTGTAAAGAATACAAACAAACAAGCACAAATTCAGTAGATCTACCCAGAAGCTCTAAGGTAAAAAATTGCACCAAGGACTTTAGGAAGAAGAAGGGATTCTGACCTGAGGCATAGAAACCCACTGACTTCAATTTCATTTTTAAGTGGGATCCAAGTTCATTCTTGAGCTGATCACTATAAATCTCAGGCATGCTCCGATCACTGACCTCGCCGTGCACAGAGAGAGGTACAGATAGTGGGGAGGGGTCTATTCTTTTCCATCGAGCTGTGTAAACTGTGATTATATTACAACTATTTTATATACTGTAAAGGAAATAAAGAAAATTCACATAAAGCAAAATATTCAGCATAAGCAGAACCAAGTGGCAATTTTTTCCTTTTTGGTTGATTTGTTTTGTTTTCCTAGTGAGGGTTTTCCCCAACTGAACACTTTATGTCTTAATCTTGGGCCTGGAGAGACCCCAACAGATTTATCATAGTAGTAATGAATTTGAACCATCCCAAATGTCAGTTACCTTTCAGAGCTAGGCTACGGGTCAGATAAAGATGGAAGGCAAGACTCCCAAAATTTTTTCAGCATTGCTGAAATGAGTAATAGAAGGCAAGAAAAATGCAGAAAGATGCAGAATGCCAGGGCAAGCATCTCCCATTTTCCTCTGAATATGGCATGACTCAGACCATAGAGATGGAGGCAGCAATGCCTCAAGTACTGTGCAACGAAGAGGAGTTTTTACTTTATTTATGCAATCTCCCCTTCAATTTCCCGTTCTAGAATTTGTTTAGCTGAAGACTATAACATCTATTGTTTTCTTACAAGCGCAAGAGCAAAAAGACTGATTCTCTAAAAAGCCTTTCCTAGCAAATATAGGCACTGAGCTGCTCTGCAATGTACAAATCTTAAGTATTAATATTGATGGACCTAGAATACCATATAATTTTGCCATACAGCTGAGAGCCAGATATTGCAGTTCTTGGAGAAATAAGACTCCCATTGACATCCACAGAGTTTTGCTTGAGGTCATAATGCAAGATCAGGCTCTAAATCACAGTGCGGCTGTCAGACTAAGCCAGAAACACTTTCAACACATCACTTCTTGCTCACTATATTTCAAAAACAGTGGGTCTCACCCACCTGCTGTTTAGCAGTTATAATTAAATAAATGCAGACATCACTGATTGAGACATCTGTGTCCTTCCATCTCCATAATTAAGTAACACAGGATATGAATATGGCACAGTGTTCGATGAGTTTCATCACTTTATTTTCTTTGTAGGCAGTTTTTGTAGCCTCTCCAGCAAAAATAGTGAAAGAAGCTTATAATTTCAAAATTAATCTTCTGATGGTGTTTTAAGTATCATAACAGAGTTTAAGTGATAAATAATCCCCAAGCTTTATTTCTGTTTTCTTCCCTTTATACTGTGTACCTTTTTTACTCTGCCTTTTGTCTTGCACGTGTAATTGAAGAAGGAGGTGAAAGTACAACTAAATTAGTTAATAGAAAACCTAAGCATTAGAAACAACACGAAAAATAAAAAGAGATGACACTGAACAGCATTCATGATGACACATTTATTAGTAGAGCCCAAACACTTACAGAGCAGTATATTAAGTTCTTACAATGACATACTGGACCACAAATAATTGGCAGAGACAGTGAGTTATAAGCTAAACAGAGAAACTTGTAAGCAAAGGCTTAAAGAGCAGAAATGCCTGTCAGAAAGGTGAAAAGAGAGCAGTCCATCAGAGTGGAAATAGGGATGAAAGATCAGTTCTGAGCTGGAGAGAGCTGGGAGGGAAGGCAGGGAGACTTCAGCTCTGCCACACAGACAGTGAAAGGGCAGGAAGGAAAATTGTTGGTGAACGATGCTAAACAGGAGCCAATAAACGAAGTATATAGGGATATTTTTTTTTTTTACATACGCTGACTCCTAAGACTCCTAAAGCTACAGTTATTTGCTTATACGAAGCCTCTTTGCATGTGCAAACACTGAATATCTTGATGCTTAAATAAATGTCTGGTACTATGGAAGGAATTAGACATGTTAGCAAAATTCTTAAAATTGCGGCTTTAACTGTGCAGAGAGGTAAGAATTTAACAGATTCCAAAAGAGGACAGCTAGCTTGTTTCAACTGTGAAAGCTCACACTCATGACAACCAGACAAAAGTAATGTCTGTAATCTTTAACAAAAATAAAAATTAAAAACGGGAAAGAGGAAAATATAGTGTTATATACTTATCTTTAAGTCTAGTGCAGCTGAAGATCAAGCTAGGGATTTCTCTGAAATTCACCATGAAAATCAGGGCTCACCAGTAAAATAACTCTCAGCCTCTACCTGTACTTCTGTTTAGCAAAGGAAACGGCATAGGAAGAGAACTTATTCTAAATAGAAGAGTAAAGGAATTGATTGCCCGTACCTAATGAAGTAGACATGCTGCTGTATTTACAGTGTTTTGTACTACATTTGATATACAAATTAATTAGAAGTACTTGCAACTCTTTTCTAATGTGAATGTTAATGGATTAATCAGGCTAGTTCACGAGATTTTAATTACATAGGCTAAATGTCAAGTTTTTAAATAGCGAAATCAGATGTTTTCATAAATTAATAATTTTGTGAATTTTGTATGCATGTGAATGGGGCAATTAGGGTTTTTTAAGATAACTTAGTTTAGAATTAAAAGCTGCATGACAGCCTCCTTAGACATCTTTAATAGCCTGACCTAGTTATGAATAATTGCTGTTGACACAGGATTTACACATGTCCTTACACTGTGTCATTTTCTTAAATGCAAACAAGACACCTGATGAGTATTAGCTTCAGAAAGCATGTCAAATATAAATCAGAAAGTAATTATCCCTACCGTGCATGTGGAACTTAAGTCATCTTTAAAGTAGTCTTTCTAGGCATTTTTTATACATAAGGGGGAGAATAAAGATGAGACATTCATGTTATACATACAAAAGAAAACATTCCCTCTCAAGAAGCGTGGGTAATTTCTACATCATAATGGCAGCTTCTGATATTATTTTGTTTCTGATACATTTTACATTGAACGAACTTATCCATACACCTTTAAAGAGATTTCTATACTTGAAATTACGTAGAGGTACAAATTATTTCGTCACAGAGCTCCCGAATATCTGTGATTGCTAATATTACTTCACGGGTCTAATTTCTTCCTTTTCAGAAACTGAATTTAACCCTGTCACATTCCAGGGAACTATTCAAAGTAAAATAAGGACAGACACAGTGGTGGGTATTTGGAGAGAGAGGGCATGGACAGATTTGAAGGAAGAAGATGAGAGCAACAAGTTGTTCAAGAAAAGTGAATATTTGCTGTTAAAATGAATGCGGTATATGGCAAAAAGGGGGAAGTGTATGTAAAAGAACTGAAAACTTTAGGATTCTAACAGTGTGTAAAATTAAACACACTCGTAGCACTTTTGCAAAATCTGGACCTCAGTCAGTAATCTTCTCTTAGTCTTGCCAACAGGGTGGAAATTAGGCCGTAAATCCGAAACCCTCCAAGAAAATTCTCCAGCCTGAACTCTCCAGCTGCTTGGGAATTCTGTGAGGAAGACGAGGCAATCATCACCCAGCAGCATGTACACCCAGCTCCTACCGTGTTTGTAGGGACACTAACCTCTTCAGAGGGGTTAGATTTTCCCAGAGAATTTCCTGGCAAGGATTTTCAGCTGAAACTCATTTTCTGAATCCCATCCAGTTTGCTTAGGCTTGGAAATGTAGGGACTAAGGAGCAGAAGAGAGAACAAAGTTACTTTCAAACACGTTAGTCTTGACCCCAGAGCTGGATAACTAAATCAGTTGTCTGCTGATATTAAAGGCTGTTAGCTTAATAACAGCAGTGTTTTGGATAAAGATGATGATTTTTGAGGATAACAGAACGCAATGTCATCTACTTGCACACAGACCCTGTGGTGAGGCAAGCGTGGTTAATGTAGTGACAATTGTCCTACTACTGGAATAATTATATGCTGTGATAAATTTAAACCTCTCGTCAATGAAATGCTGCTAATATCTAATTTGAACTTAATACGATCTGCAGTTAGGAAAATAATTGCTGTCCGATCCGTTTTATCAACTACAAAAGGAAAAGCTACACTGTTTATGTTATTTGAAGGGGGGAAAAGCCACATCTTTTTAAACAAAGTATACAGGGGTATGTGCGCTTTAGTCCTGCTCCAGAAACTATTTTTCTGGAACCGTTTGTATTCAGATACTATAGCTTTTACTGCTGGGCTTTTAATTACACTGCTGGTGTAGTTCTCCAGCAGGCAGCTTTTTAAAAAGAAGCCAAACAGCTAGAGGGGACTATGAGCCAAAAATACATAGTTTACTCTGTTGGGAGCTGCACTGGTAATTCCATTTGTTGGGGGTTTTGTTTGGATACTAACTCAAACTAAGAATGCATTGGAATGCTCAGATCAATCTTTCTGAGATATGAACTGAAACTGCACTAAGTCTGGGGCGTAGAATTTTAATTCCATCATTTCTCCTTCCTTTAGGAGATTCCCCAGGGATATAACGCCATCAGTTTCCAAAAAAATCTAAAAGAAAATTAAATCAAGTTTTCTTTACGTTCCAGGACTTCAGTCTTCTTTGCATCTAATCATCTTTTCATCCTCCCCCTCCCAAATGACTTTTTTCATTTGTGAATTAAATTTAAGAACATTCTGTGATAATGTTACTGTTGTGACCATCAGTTGTCCTATCAGTGGTAAATTCTTTCATTACTGGCAGTTGTGTGACCAAATAATTCACTTATTTTAAGTGAACTGCTATCTCTTTAAAATCTACTTAATTTCAGACTGCAACATAATGAGACCCTGACAGGTGTAGAATTTGCAAAATTAGTTACTTAGGATCTTCCCCTTATTTAATTTTCTGTGAAAAAATCACTGCTATGTCTCAAATTAATTTGCGGGCAAAATGTCAGGTAATAAACACCCGTACACTCTGACCTGAGGTCATAAGAGTGCTTCATCGGGGTTTGGACAGAACCCAAGACCAGTTGGATTAACGTTGTAAGCAAAGCTTTACAACTTTCGGGCCAAAAAGATTTTTGTTGTTTTCTGTTTTCCTTTTTTTTCCTCAAGTTAACACATTAATTAGAAATGACCTGCAACGGATAAAACACAGCCTACACCATATACCTGATTGGAGACTGATACCTCCAAAAAAGACCACATTAAATTTTCTAAATAAAACCCAAAGATGCAGTTATTGAAAGAAGAGCATCTATGGGCTCAAGTTCAGAAGGTTCAGGCTTGTCAGTCACGGTTAAGTATTAATAATACAAGGAGTAATGGAGAGAGATCAAAAGTGATATTCTCCCTTTGGCACTGTTGCTTAGCAAATATGCCAAGAGTTTCTCCTGCCTCTACTTTCTGCTTTCTTCTGCTATGGATGAAGCGTGGAACACGCACAGTGTAATTCTCCCTCCTACTGTCACTCGCAACTAACTCACTGAATCGTTTCTGTGTTAGTTGTGAAATACAGAAAACACCTGAGGTTGTGTTAGTTGGTCTTATCTCTGAAGGTAACCCCCGCGGACATATTCATCTGAAGTTCCTGTGTGGATATACATGAATTAACTAAAGACGGTGGGATAAGCTTGCCACAGACCAAATATTCTGCTTGGCGGAAGTTATGCTTTACAAATATCGTCCGCCAGCTTTAAGGGTTTAATCCTACACATCAGAGGTGCTGAGGGGGCTCGCGGCGGCATTAGTGGGAAAGCACCGCTACATAAATGTCAGCCTGTTCCCATCGAGTGACAGATGTTGAGGCTAAAGATGAGAGAGCAGTTTAAGTCCTTGCTGACAGTTCAGAAAGACACTTGATTCTGCCTCTCTCCAGGCACACCGATCGCCCTCATTCTCCCTGCGCCACCCCAAAATGCGCCCAGAAACCTGAATAACTTCTGCAGTAACTAGTCAATACTTTGGGCCTTCTCCAGTGCTCACACACACCTGTGGAAACAGGGAAGCTGATGCTCACATCTCCTTCTCTCCCTGTTGCACACAGCACAAGGACTAAAATGAATATTTATCTTCTTATAATCTTTTATTATTATTATTATTATTATTTTATGCAGAGACATTTACACTGTGCAGCTCCTGTATTTTGGCATTCTTACTCGTGTTTGCATTAAATCTGGCATGCTGAGTGTCTGTTTAGCATTAATCGCGAATGCCTGCCTCTGAAAGGAATTTCTCTTTAATTTTTATGCCTTTTTTAAAAAAAGCTCTCAAAAGCCCTAGGCCAAACAGCCATTTTTAATTTTCATGAATAAGGTATCTCAAATAAGGGGATCCCAAGGCCCCTGGCTGTTTTTGAATTCCACATAAACATCAGAGGAACCTGAAATCTGCTCACAAAACGCTGTGTCCAGTAGATGCTTCTTTTGGGGGAGAATCCTACAAATACCATGAGGAAAACAGTTCTGTGAAAATTCTAGATTGCTGTGTATGGGTGTGCTGCTGTACACTCATTTCACTTAATTCGCAATACAAAGTCTTGTTAATTTTCCTGCCGTTTTATCTCACTCCAGCTGTCACTTTAGTATAAAAATTTAAATATTTGATCTCAATGAAACAAAATGAGATTACGAAGAACTTTTCTGTCACTGGATCCAACACATATTGAACGTGACAGAAACATTCAAACATATTAGAATACGACTTAAATATTAAAATCTTAATCTCTATTGTTTGGAACCTTGCATTTGCAATTGTTGTTGTCCCTTTTATTCAGGATTCAGAAAGAGAAAAAAAGTATGAAATGGAACAAAGCCTAAGAAGTAGGCACAAAGTAGCTTGTCATCACAAAATATTCAGGACTCAAGTTATTCTACAACAACCTTATTTCTGTTAAGAGACAAAAAGAAAGGGAAACACAATTTGCATGCCAACAGACAGTAAGCGTACTTGTTTTCTTTCCTCACAAACCTCTTCAGTCGGACTTTCAGCCTGTAATCTCTCCCGAAACTGTTGCCACTGGTGTCTAATGTCCTCATCCTCACCAAGCTTCGGGACTGCTATACCAGCCTCCATTTCTCAACGTGTCGCCTGCCTTTAACACTACATCCTTGAAATAGCGTTCTTCGTGTTTCAGTGCTGTCATATGCAATGATTTTTCTTCTCCCTTACTCAGTAAGACTAAAATACAAAGTCCATTCATTTCTCTTCTGCAAGTGTTTTCCCAATGTCATCTTTGATTCTCCCCTAAGGAAATACATAATACACAATACACTATTATCTTCTGCACAATTTTAAAGTTCCTAAATAAAAAGATAATAACCCACCCTTCCTCCAGTTCTTTGGACATCTTAGAAATACACTACAAACATAAATCTTATATGAGCAAAGAAGTTGGAGATCAGATAGAAAATCATTTTCCCAATTCACAGTGCTTTCTGTTGTTCTTTTTTCTTAAATTTTCTCAGAGTCTTTTCAGCAGCAAAGAAAGGCTTGTCCACTAAAGAGCCGTGAGCCCAGCCTAAGCTCAGAGGATGCAGAAAATCCATGATGGAGTCTGGTTGTCTAAAAATTTTGCTGTAGTGTTAAAACTTGTGTCTTGCACAATTTAGGTGAATACCAAGACCACCACGTTCTGTTCTCATACTGTGCTCACATTCGCTTTTGTGGCACAATATGAGCTGTCATTTCCATCCTGGAGCTGAGTAAAAAATGTTGTCTTTACAGTTTTGTTACGTGTTCCTTAAAAATACGTAAAATGTGATTTCCTTTTTTTAACTGTTAGAATCACCTTCACGATTTCTGAACAATTGTGAGCATTAAAATATTAGGACAAGAATAGTAAAACTGTCAAAGGAGGCAGGTATATTCGAAGTTTTAACCGCTTTACTGAAGGAAATTCTCACAGTCAAAATGTTCTAACCATAAAATTTCCTTTGCAGAAAACGTGCAACTTTTATTTCAGTATCTTTTAAAAGGAAAAGTCATCTCCTAATTTTGGAATAAAATGATCACTCAAAAATGACCTCAACTAAGAAAAAAGGAGAGAAATGTGCTGGTAGTGAATTAGTGATCTAATAGACTTAAATTAATTTTGTTGGGAGGGTTGACAAAGCAGTTCGTATTCTTCATTGTTTTTATTAGGTTTTCAGTATTCCTACTGAAGCAAAAAACCTTGTCTTCCTCAACATGATTAAATTGCAGCAGAAATGCAGTGGGTGTAGTATAAGAACTAGCTAGGACTCTTGACAAACAGCTAGGATCCTAATGGATGTTCTGCGTACATTTATGATGGCTTAAATAGCAAATGGAAAAAGAGAGGAGGAAGAGATTGCAAAGAATGTAGAGAGTTAAAAGGAAATAATTATATTCAAAGTGGTAAAAATAAAAAGGTATTGTACAGAGTAATAGCTAAGAGAAGAACAGAGAACCTCAATTTTACCCTGAGCAAGGAAATTCTAATTTCTCTGAACCTATAAGAGAACTGAAGACTTCCATTAAGGCTAGAACCAAGCCACTTTTTCCTTTTGGACTGAGTATCATGGGAAGGTTGTGTACGGAATACAAATGCTAACCTGCTACAAATCACGCTGCCAGAGAAACCTGAAGTTAGTTACTGGAGTGCATCCACCAGTGAACGGTACTCCTGCAGCAGGGAATCGTTAATCATCTGCATAAGTTGATGAAAATCAGGTCTGCCATTCCCTGGCATCACAGGAGGCTCCAAAGGCATGCACACCCCGGAGGAATGAAACAGGATAATGTGTTCAATAGAATCCCCAGAAATCAAACTAATGTTTTTGCTTAAATCACACTTAAAATGGGGGTCAGACAGTCAATCTCTCTATACTGGGTGGGGAACTCAACACCTATCAATGTAAGGGAAACAGAAGGGTATAACCCATCCAGCATTAAATAAGAATCAGTATCAAATAAGAATCTGAAATAGCTGAATCTTTAAAATAACAGTTGTACTATCTCTGTTCTTTTCTGCTTGCAATGTTGTTTTCTGGTTCCCGCATTCAACAGTACAAGAAGGAACAGCAAACAGCAAAACCCTGAGCTCACATTAATACAGCATGGTTCGCCACGAGAATCTTGTTTGAGGAACCGCAGGGACTTTGCTTCGACGTATGCCATGAAGGAAAGAGAGAGACTCTAGTTTTAGGGAAGTTTGGAATTCAGAGATGTCTATTTGGACTATATGTACCTGAAAAAGTGTTTTTTTAAGCAAGCTTATTTCACTAGAGTGAGGGTCTTTGGATGCATGCTGCGGTTGAAAGACTTGCTTTTTTCATATTTATCTTGTGAATGGCGGTGACCCCGAGTTTGTGAATTACAGAGATTTTTTTTCTTATACTTCTTGCTCACATAGATTCTTATTATTTGGGTTTTCCTGGTAAATTCTTAAAGAAAAAAAAATCAACAATATTTTTTTACTATGAGGGTGGTGAGCCCCTGGCCCAGGTTGCCCAGCGAAGCTGTGGCTGCCCCATCCCTGGAGGGGTTCAAGGCCAGGCTGGACGGGGCTTGGAGCAACCTGGTCTGGTGGGAGGTGTCCCTGCCCAGGGCAGGGGCTTGGAACTAGAGGATCTTTAAGGTCCCTTCCAACCCGAACCATTCTATGATTCTATGAATATTAAAATATTTGAAATAAATAACATCTGAAATATCTAGTCTATATTTTGAATAATACATGGAAAATCTGCAGGCTAACAGCTGGAAGTATGCTGAATTTAATCTGGCAACAGATCTGTGAGTGACAGAAGGAGTAAACTTGACAACGAAAAAAAGGAACAGGCTCCCTGGGTTGACCTTTTGGGACTTGCCAGAGTTTTGATAAAACCGTGCCCAGAAGCCTCATTGAAGGACAGCCCATCTACACAACCCCTCAGTCATAAGAACACAGTTCAACACTGCGTCTCAATTGGCAGCCAGGCAACTCAGATGGCAAAGTCTCATCCCAACACCCTGCAGCAACCCCGCTGTGCTCCCATGGCGCGCCTGAAACTGGCTACAACACAACATTTATTTCTGCCACATCACAGCAATCAGCCTGAAACAGCAAGTGCCTTGTTAATTTGAGTCTCCAACTTAATGACAAATCAGCAGTGTGCTTTTCATGTGTAAATATGGAACCGGGGAAGAAAATTAAATCAGAAAGTTTTCTATTCTTTACTTTTTCTGTAATACCCAGGCATTATTATCATGTCTAAGAAGAGAAGGGTTTTTTCGTGCATGCAAAAAAATTCCACATTGTCCGAGCCCTAATCTGCAATACAGTAGGGCAGTAATTACACCAAAAAAACCACCCTCTGCACTCCGAATGCCTAAGATCGAGTTGTAGCCCCTTGTCAGTAGAACACAGGAGCCTTCCTGCAAAGTGTCGTCTTCCTGTTGAGAGTGTGGGAATACTGAATGGAGGCATCTGATACAGCATCCCTCCCTAGCACCCTCACAGGTATTCCAGAAGCAGACATGGGCACTCAGGGAGAGGCTGGGAGCAGCCGAGAAAATGGTTGGATTCTCGACTCCTTTGCAGCCCTGCAGTGCTGCCCTGTTCACAGTGACAGCTCTGCTGCCTTATAGCTCAGCCCCCAGTTCCACACTTGACTCCTGGGCAGCACTAAGTCCCTCTACCAACTGGTCTTTATTTTGCAGAAAGCCATCTTCCAACGTCAGCCTGCATGGTGTTGGCAGTAGATCCAAGTGATGGAGGTACCTGCCAGAGCATCCGTAAGGTGGCCCCAGTAAGGGGTGCAAGGTCGCGGACAGCCAGGGTCTGGGCACTAGCTTTCCCCTGTTTGCATTCATAGAACCATAGAATCACAGAATGGTTAGAGTTGGAAGGAACCTTAAAGATCATCTAGTTGCAACTAAATGGGCAGGGACACCTCCCGCTAGAGCAGGTTGGTCAATCTGCATTGGCAGTTTCTGGATCGGATGCTAAGAGGACAATTTGACAGAAGGCTCAGAGCAGTACTGCAGAAGAGGCTTCTTTGCTCTTTAAAAGAATAGTTTTGCACGGTTGTTTTTGCATTAAGCACTCTTTGGGCCAGATCTGCCCTGTGTAGTAGCACAGCACTTCATTTCTCCAAGGACTAAGCAAAAAAAAAAACCAACAAAAAAACAACAACAACAACAAAAAAACCAACAACAGAAAACATAAAAACCCAAAACATTATGTTTTTATTTTTGTCCTCAGTAATCTGAGTAGAGGAGTCATTAACTCTGGTTTTGAACTACAGGAAATGCCATTTCCACCTGAATAAACTTTATTGCAACACCCACATTTTCCATTAAGCCTTTTCAGATGAGTCTTCTATTTCTGCACAGACAGAATATTTCAAAGAAACAGTTTTTTCCCCCTCTCTCCCAAAATTTCCTTCTGGTCTCTCTCTAAACAATTAAAAGTTCTACATAACATTAGTCACTGTTAAATTACTGCCAAATAGTCTTTTTGGTGTGGGCAGTTAGTTTAGTTTTTTCATTTTCATAGAAAGATGATTTGGGGATAAAGGTCTAACAGGAGCACAGGTAGATTTATATTCCCTCCAGTTATATCTATGTGAACTTTAATATTTGAAAGCTATTTTCTCTAGAGCGATCTGTTTATGAAAAAAAACCCCACCAACTCGCAAAAAGGTGTGCTGAAGAAGGTTGCTGTTATTGATGGATTTTTAAGATACTGTATGCCACATCTGATTCTCAGTAAATTATTCATAGTGCAAATTTCTTGAGCATTTCCATATACCACCTTTCCAGTGATGGCACATCTCAAAGGAGTGTTTTACATCTTCCGTTGCTCGTCCTTCCTGTAGGCAATGTTTATATAATAGTCATTCTATTGTTGTAGAAAAATAATTTTACCAAAAGCAATTTTAAACTTCTTTCTTGTAAGAAAAAAAAAAAAAAAAAGAAAGAAATAATTACTTCTATATTGCTTTTAAAAATTCAAGCTGCTTGTAAATGGGGAGGCGGTAGAAAATAGATGCTTCCAAGTGTTGATTTCTTTGAGAAATTGCCAGTAATTATGAAGTGGAATGACTGCATCAAGTCTCAGGTTCTGATAGCGATGAAAAAAGGCAGGAAAGAGGGCGGGGGGTGGAGTGCAGTCCATGTATGCTGTACCCTTGTTTATTTTTTATGTTTCGAAAAACATACCAAATCCATCTCCCCAGAGCTATTTTTTAGCAGCCTGATTAAATATGTTTAGCAAATATAGATAAGAGGTACCATGGGGCTTTATGATTGGAATGGCTTCAGCTCTGACACGTCCTCTGCAATATGCGCTGTGGTTTAAAAATGCATCTTCTGAAATACATTTGCTGTAATAGATTTTTTTTATTCACAGATAAGTAAGACTCACATGACACCTAGTATTTGACAGCTGGAAAAAAGCACTTCAGGTAGACAGAGAAAGCACCTGACTTTTTCAGCATGTCAGCTGTCAAACAGACAACGAACTAAATTAGTCTTCTGCTTATTTGTTTTACTTTGCTTTTTTTCAGCGGTGAAGGAAATGGTGCAGATTAAATTAGTCAATACTCATGACGGTGATCAACTGACAAGGGAGAGGAGTAAAATGTTCTGTTTACTCCTGTGATATTCTCTTTGCATTCTTTAGAGAATCTAGATATCCCTTATCGACACAACTAATTATGCTGTTAACACCCATTTTAAATGGAGTATCTAGTTTATGAATGACTTGAGTACAAAGCTTCTACTACTCAATTAAATTTCTTGACAGCAGAATTTGAAAGAAATCAAATCTACTGGGTTACTGAAGCCAAGATGAAAAACGTGGCAAGTGAATGCAAATATTGCTAATCAAAGCATTTTATTAAGGCATTTAAAATGTTCCACCAAAAAAGTCCAGTCACCGTAACATGACGTCTTTCTGAAAACTCAGAAGATCTTTCTAGCCATTTGTGGAATTGTCTTTTTTTGCCTTTCACTAATCGGAAACAGTTCCAGTTATCTTAATGGCAACAGTTAACGGGCCTCATGGACAATACCACAATCACATATAGAGTTAGCAGTTTTCAGTACCCATCAAAAATTTTAATATAGAGATGATCTTTCATTTTTGCACTGAAATCTAACTTCAATACATTTCCTTGAATTTCATACCTTTTGTAATAATTTTTTGCAGCAGTTTTGTACCCTAAAAATTATTGTTTCCACATCTTTACTGATAAATACATGAAAATCCCAAGTTCAGCGGTATTGCAGTTTAGGTGTAAAAGACGCACACAGACTCGAGCGTTACAAAATATCCATTATTACAATCATCCCCAGCAACAGCATCTTCCCAGAACCCTCCATAACCAGAGGATACGGCCCTTCCTCCCTAATTAACTTTGTGCAATGCGCTCTTCAACCAAGTGGTGGATATCTGAGGCAATCTGTACACCCCTGAAGTTTTTAAGGGTAGCTCAACAATTTTGAGAAGCTCTGGGTTTGTACGATAGAGTTGAGAACAGAAATGTCAACCTTTTAGAATACTGAAGTCTAGAGAGACGCTGCTTACTGGGAAAAAAAGGACATCTGTGCCACAGCACAATGTAGCGGGTTGTACATTTCCTCTATAACATAATGTCAGTATGAAAATGAAGTAAGCTATTCATTACACTTAGGAGCACTTCCAGTGATAAAGCGACAGAGAGTTCAGTAGAATTAAGGTGAGGAGAGTGTGGACTATAGTCTTTTTCCGGCACAGCACAGTCCTGAAATCCCAAGCAAGGGCTAGCCCATCTTTTCCCAAATCTCACCTATAGTGGTTTAAAAATGTGCATCTTCTCAATGCAAGTTGTTTTGACTTTGCTTCGAGTCGTTGCTTTTTAGCTCGTGCCTGAGGAAATAAGCTTTCTGCCCTCCTGCTGTTTCAGAGTGTGTGTGCGCGTGTGCACGCGTGCAATTCAAATACTTCTGGCCAACTGCGGCCGAACTGGACAAAGTGGTCGCCTGCAGAGATCGGAACTGCCCGGCAGAAGTGCAGACTAAGGAGGAGACATCCTGTTAGTGCCGGCGAGGCTGAAGGGCTGTAGTCCTGCTTTACGCTTACAGAAACTGCCGAAGCACATGCATACACATCGCGGCAAAAATCGCTCTTACAGCCTTAATGCTGACCAGGCAGGGCATACAAACCTGCAAGAGCCTCGCTCTGTCGGTTTTCAGGGGTGTTTTCGCAGAGGCGGTACTGGCCTTATAATGCAGTGAGCGAGCGAGACCTTTGCTCCTGCGATACCTTCCTAGCAGAGCACACTGCAGCAAAGTCCGAGGCAAAGTCTGGGTGCTTCGGGACCCTTCTTCGGTCAGCGCTGGGGGGCAGAAAGCCTGGCTTTCCTCTCAGAGAAAAGCATTATCGCTGAGGGGTGTGTTTTTCATTCTCGGTGAAAAATGGCGTAACGAACAGCTCCCCAGAAGGCAGAAATAGTCAAGGTAGAGAAAAAAAAAAAAAAAAAACACAAAACAACAAACAACTTATTCCTATGACACACAGCAATCCAAAAAAAAAAAAAAAATCAGAAAAAAGAGCAGGCTTATTTATGTATACATAACTTCTATTTTAAGAACAGGACAGTACAACTGAAATTAATGCTAATTAAATCATCATTGTGCATGGAACTTATTTCTTACGCTTGTGTTGCCAGAAGAAGCAGCCCTCTACACCTCCCCTGGCTCAGCCCAGGATTAACAGCAACCTTTTATTCTCTGCCCTGGTGCCCCAAACAGAGCTTTTAAGTTAAGATCCCCTTTTTGTCAGCAAATTTAAATTTAAAAGGACTGTGTGAGAATTGATTTAAGTGTTTCATGTTAATTATGGGCTCCGCACATAGCAAGACAGAGAGAGAGAGAAGTAGAAGGAAGGAAGGAAAGAAGGAAGGAAGGAAGGAAGGAAGGAAAGGAAGCAGCTCCAAACCTGACACCAGGGACCTTGAGTCCACTCACCACTAAACTAAAGGACAGATATAATTCTCCTCACTTTATTGATATAAGAAAGTGAAGCTCTCTCACACACTCTCTCTCTTTTCCTAATGCTCTCAGATACTTACTCTTTCTGAATGTAGTCACATGCAAAAGCCCTATATGTAACATAGAAATACCCATATGTTTTTGCTGTAGCATCACAATTTAGAAGCCCTAGAGACTACCAAGTAATTGTAGTGCTGAGCTTTAAGGAGACCATGATTCCTAGTAGAAAACTTCATCTTCTTAGAAGAGATATCAGGGTGAAGCTGGCTGCTTAATTTTAAAATTAGTTATTCAAAAAGCATTAAATTGCCTTTTGCATCACATGGAAAGTAAAAAGGACTTCAGAGACAAATTATCAAGATACACTAATCAATTCATCCTTCAAGAAAATTTGATACTGTATCTGTTGAAATCTCATAGTTAATAATTACCGACAAAAGCTAATTAAGAATTGTTTGAACTCATTTCCTAGACTCGCTTTCCCATCTCAGCTCCCAGTTATTTGAACCCCTTAAACTCTGAGTTAATTATATGGTTACAAATACTGGGCAGAAATAGAAATGTAAGTAATTATGAATTACCAATTGATATGATCATTAATACAGCACATTTCGTCTCACTGGTTCCATACCCAGCGCTCCGATTGTTTGTAAACCTCAAAGCACATGTATTGCTCATGCAAAGTTTAACAAACTCTATTGAGAAGTTCAGCTGGGGTGAGATAGCCATTAAAAATTCAATTAGCACTATTTTTTGTCTCCTTCAACTCAGATTGCCTACTTCACATGCAGTTAGCTGACTAACAGTTAAAACCAAATTAACCTATTTGTACCACTTGTTGTGAATATAATCCCATCCAATAAATCTCTCTGAGGCACAGTCCATTTTCAGAGTATGCTTTTGCTCTTCTTCAAGGTGTTTCCTTTCTCCTTGGATGCATGGGCAGTTCTCTTAGGGCACACATCCAGTTTATGGGAACAAGGAAGTACAATCTCCAACAGAGCCTTCGTTCTAGTATCTTTTTAAAGACTTCTGAAAAACTGTGTGTGGCAACATTATTGTGCCTCCGTTTCCATCTACTGAAGTGACAAAGTTGTCAAGCAGGTAGAGTCAACCTTGCAAGTATGTGTAAATCCAAGAGCTACAGTGAGCAAACAATGAATTCACATGAAACGTCTCCTATTATACATTATTCTGTTTCCTGTATGAGAAACTAGTTTTCCCAGACTGCCAGACTTGCAGAGAGAGCGAGTAAAAGTCTGCAGAACAACTGGTCCCCAAACTAAAATTTCATTCTGTTATTTCATCTGAACTTTTTCTAGACCTTGGTACTTCTGTGCTTCAGAAATTCCCATTTTGCACAGTTGAATAAACTCCGGACTTTGCTAATGAGCTAAAGAAAATTAGAAAGGAAAGAGAAACCAACGCAATGTCATTTGCTCCAAAGTTTATTTCCATTGCTTTTCAGAGTACCTTTGACCACTGTCTTAAGCAATATTTCAGTGCAACAGGGATTTATAGACCAATTTATCCAAACAGCAACACACAATGCAAGTCTATCACACAATTAAAATTATGACTGCAAGGGAGGTGGCCTCACTAGGCAATGAATCAATGTCACTTTTGTGGGCATAAATCTAGTCCATGAACAAAGTGATATCTTGTTATTGTACAGTATCTTTTTACTGTACAGAGGCTACAGACCTTTGCAAGCAGTGTAGTCTGAGTGCATTTATAGAACAAAAAAAGTTGGTGTTGAGGACATGTCATCCATATATGTATTTTGGGGAAGTTCTGCTTCGGAGTGGGATTAATCTGATGGCACGGGCTGAATGCTCGCTCACAGCTGAAATACTCCTGGAGCACACCTTTCCGTCTAGTTTCATCAAAAACGAATCCAGTTCAAATGTCTCAAGATGTCAACCACAGCACAGGTAAGTGAGGACAATTTGCTTAAAAAATCTCATTTCTTACCCAAACTAAACCTCTAATGTAGATGTATTTTAGGTTTCAAAGTATTTTGCAAAGAATACCGTATGTGCAGAATTGATAAAAAAGAAAAAGAAAAGGGGGTATTTTTGTGTCTCAGTGCTTCTAGAAGAGGTTTTGCAGCACTGTTCACAGTATGTAGGATGTTTCCTTCGTCTGCAAGTCTCTGATGATTCATCAAATTGGAGAAAAACACGAGGGGTTTGGACATATGGAAATAGTGTATTATCAGAAGTCAACCTGTAAGACAGCTGCAAACAACTCATTACATTTATCTATAAAATCACTTTAGACTCTTCTTCCTTGACTTTGCTGCCAAAGTTGTGGAGAAATACTGGTGGACAAGGCATTGGAGTTCTGCTTTCCCAGCTATAATCAGCTCCTCCATCAATACCCTCCTCATTAAGGATTAACGTAGCCATGGAGGAGTTTGGTTGCTACTATGTCTACCCTTACTGGTAATCAGTCAATGGACTATATTTAAGTAACACAGTGAGTAAGCAATGTTTTTATGACAAGGGCTTTTAAAGTAGGAACAAGAATATAGGTGGGTACAAATTATCCTCTGAAGAAACGGAATGGTGATCTTTTGGCAGAGGAAAAATAGCAGGAAGGTATAAGGCAAGACAGATCATGTTTTTTTTAAAAAGTCTTTATATTCAATTCTCCATTGCCCATTATTTCTTTCCTGTCAAAGAGAAGTTTACACAAACAATGAGTTTTGCTGCATGTGTAACTTTTATCGCCCCTTATTTCACAGCTGCAGTCAGCACTTAATGTTGAAACCTCCTCAGCTAAAATCACCTGTGCCCACTCTCTGGGCTACGAGAACAATAGGATTAAAGGAAAGTTGGCTTCCCTTGCGTTTGAAATCACATTCATAGGTAAAAAAAATTACATACCCTATCTGTCTACTGACAGGCATGCCAATGAGTATTAGACCGTGATTTGATTTTAATCTTCTAAAATACCTTTAGGATTTCTCCATGTAATATATATATATATCTGTGTGTGTATATATATATATATAAAAATAGTGGGGCTGCATTCCATGATACTGTACCATTCCAAAATGGCAGTAAAATGCCCCCAGCTTTTACCTATAGCAATAACAAGCAGGAACCATAATGTCATATCACTCTTGGAAAAACTCTTGACACCAGAAGTTCATAATGTTAACACAATTCTCAGGACATTTTAACTGCCTACGAGGAACTCTGAAGACAATTGTGGGTGACTTCCCCAGAAAATGAGTCAATTTTAAAGTGCTACTGCAAAGCTTGCATGAACCAGACTGATTTTTCATATGATCAA
This sequence comes from Rynchops niger, assembly GCA_013400035.1. NCBI lineage: Eukaryota > Metazoa > Chordata > Aves > Charadriiformes > Laridae > Rynchops > Rynchops niger. The sequence continues at coordinate 400,054 of VXBH01005212.1, forward strand.
AGATTTTAGCATATTGCTGAGTTTAGAAACTAGTTTAAAATTCTGCGCGTGTTCCTTGATACGCTCCCCACTAAGTAATTTGAGGTGAAAACCTTTTCCCTGAAGTCAATGCAAGTTTTGATGTTGATATGAGCCACAAGTTTCCCTGCCATATACATGCCCAAACACAAAATCTGTATGACATTTTACTTGAATTCTAGTCCATCCATTCTCTGAAGCAAACAGGGGTTTGCTAGTTTGTCTCCTTGCTAAATGCGGGATCTTGCAAAGAGGGGGTTTTCAGCTGGATCAGGTCTCTGAAATGGTTCTTAATTTCGGCACATCATTCCAGCATCAGCCCGAGCAGGGCAGGAGCTCATCAGCCTTAACTTTTGACCGGTTTGAGTTGTTCTGTGAATCTCAGCCGGAGCTGATATGACAATCGATAAATCCCAGCATTGTCTAGGGCAGATCCCATTCTCCCGTCTGCAGGTCTTTCGTTTCGATCTCACGGTCTCTCGCTCTGGCATGAATTTGTGCAGCTGCTTGGTGAACCAGTTTGGCGAACTGAGCAGAAAAACAGCCAGAAGGAACAAAAGAGCAGGATGATTCTGTAACTTCATCCACTGATCAGCCAGGCTTGTGAGAGACATTAAATTCATTTAAATAGGCCTTCATTTAAAATAGAAAACACTTTCCATCAAATGAGAATAAAATAAAGCTTAAAAGTTCTTTCACTTATAAGAAACAGTGAGCAAGTATTTTAAGGAATACTATAATAACAAAAAACCCCAAAGATTTCTGGGACAAATCACTGCAAATTTTGTGTTTTATATTTTTTCCCAAAAGAAAAAAAACATCCTTTTAAAGATGATCCTATTACAAGAACAAAAGAAAACGTTGATCTCCATAGAAAATAAAAGCATCAGGTATCTAATAAGAATTACAGTCTTACAGGTTTTTGTTTTTAAAGCTAAGTACATATTCAGTCAGGACTTGTTATATCTGATGTGTTTTTATATGTAACTAAGAAGGTGTGGATTCTGTGGTTTTTGTAGTAAGGTTTAAACACAGGCATGACCCTTTGAAGAAATTCAATCCAGTCATAGGAAATACCATTCCCCTTATTTGACTGCAGACAGAAAACTGCATGTATTTTATACAGGATTGTTTTCAATTCATACAGTACGGCCTGTTAGTTCACCACATATTCTACTTATACTATCCCAAAGCAGCAGCAGAATGATGTACCTAGGGAACTGAACAGAACAGCTTAGTTATGTTGAATATTTTTCACACATAGCAAAGTACACTTATTAAAGGCGAGGAGGTCATCTGTTTGAACCTCTAGGTCAACCATTGAAATGAAGGAAAAATCCATAAGGAAAGATGGTGGTTTTCTGAAAATAATAAGTTATAATTTAAATTGTACTTGACTAGAAACAACAAAAATTGATAAAGGAGGCCTTTTAGATGTTAGAGCGTTACAGGTTCAGGTTCCTTAGGCGAGCACGTGCTCTCAGGGAAAGTAAAAAATGTCATTTATCTCTGTATAACCATTCATAGCAGATGAAAGAAGAGTTGATTTATATTCAGCCCTTCCTCCCTTTTTCTCTTTGTTAAAAGCAAAATATCCCCTAACAACCATTTAAAATACATACCAGCCACTCATATTGTTGAAGCGCTTGACCGTAAGTTTGATAACCTAAAAGCCATCCTCTGTCTTCTCTGCTGGAGATGCGGTGGGATTCACTGAGTGCTCACAAGGCACGGACACAGCTGTTGAATGAACACGACTTACAGTCAGATATTTCTTGAACGAAGTAAATTAACACTTTCATTATCTGTGTTTTTACTTCACTTATTTGCTGTTATGGAAATAGCTCTAACTGTCTTTATCATAACAAGGCTTATATTGCTCTCTGAGGGACTTTCTCGGCACTATGCTCGTGGCACAATCTGCAGCCATGATCATTGTCACCAATAACAGCAGAATGCAGATCCAACAAAGATAATTTTTTTTTTAACGTTGTGAAAAGAAGTACTTGTCAAAAATCATTTATTGACCATAACATCAAAATTCAAAATTATGATACAATATTCATTTAAACTATTACACCCAATAAAGAAGCGAAATTTTTCATTTGCTAAATGAAAGGATCATTACAAAGATATATATCTATTACATAGTGACAAGCTCAGCTCTTAGTTCGCTTCACTCATCTGCATATATAATTTCAAAGTATACCAGTTCTTCCAAATGCTTTATGAACCTTAACTATCTTTAAATTATCACCACTTGAGAAGCATAATTCATTTCATCTCGCTACTTGGAAATATGGAGCAGTAAGAAATTATCATATATCGGGGTTTACTTGAAATGGAGGTCAGATCATGATATAGTCACCACCGATCAGCTGCAATGAATTCCCAGTGCAGCTGGTCCCTCATACATACCACATACATCTGTCTTTGGACTAAGATTATCGAAATATAAACTTGTTTTTAGCTACCAGCATTAAAGATATTTGACAAAGTAGTAGCATCTGTGTTAGACACGAGATTAATATTCATGACTTTCTTGTTATTGCTTCTCATTCAACACTTACACTGTAACAAACTAACATCTGTATCTCAAATAACTAAGAATGATCTTAAATTAAACAAACATGACATAGCATATCCTGATGTAAATATAGTGTGTTTACTTTTGAGACTGATTATTTTGCTGTGGTAAACATCTGCATTTCAATTCACCCAAACCACTGTTGTTTGCCCAGGTACAACAGCACTAGAGACAATGAGTTCTGAAGTATTTTTGCATGAAAAAAATAACTGAGTAAAAACTATTTAACAAAGCGAATGTAAATACGTTTTAAGCAAAAAAAAAAACAACCAAGCAAAAATCTGAGCACGCTAGTGAAAAAAGGGAAACACATTTCTGGAGACATATTTCTAGATCAGAGTCCTATACAGAAAATGTTGTGAGAAATATCGTCTTGATAAGAACTCAACACATTTCGTTTGTCAGCTCCCAGTGTGGTGCTTTTTTAATTGCAAGCTAAATGTAGACAGCCAACAGTTGAATTAAATATTCCTATTATTCCAACTCAATTAGGTCCCACTGGATGTCTCCTAGGACTGGACTCACACACACCCTTGTGATTATTTTTCTTTTTAAGGCACTTAAATCCTTAATGAGTGGGTTTGATTCTTAACACTTTGTCTGTCCAATTCAATGTCATCTTTACACACTCCAAAGTCTTCACATCCAGTCTTTAGTCTGTATGCTGAAGAGAGAACTATCGTGCAAACTTGACTTGACTTCTTGTAGATCTTAAATCATAATAAAGATTGAGGGAATCTGTTTTCCTGATACAATAGCTCTCTTTTAATTTTAGCTGTGAATTGTCTCAATACATTTCCCTGATAGTGCCCAAAAATAATATGCAAGTTTGTGCCACAAGTGCAGTAATGAAAATTGGAAGTGCTGAGGTGGTATCAACACAATGCGCTCATGCTTTTTAGATGAGGGAAAGTTATAATTTGTGTTTCTGCAGGCAGCTTTTTAAAAAGAAATACTTGCTGAAAAATTGAAAAACTAAACCAGGCGTATGCCAAAGCCCCTTCCACATCCCCATGCTCAGGGAACGCTACATGTTGCAGGGTAAAATTGTGTTTATAAGGAAAGCCGGTAGTTACCTGTTTGCCGAGGAGAGCAAGCTTTACTCACTTTATCTCTCCTTCTAGAAATGGATACTAATTTAGCCAATCATTTATGCATATGTTTAAGTACAGGAATGTGAACAGTACGGCATCCACGAAGTATATCTAGATATGATAAATTTTTATTTTTTATTTTGTTGCATTCATGAAACAAAATAAGCTGAGACTTTGAGAGATTCAGGAGGGAATTTAGGCTTCAAGCGAGAAAAAAAATTCAGAAATATTAGAAACATCAGTTTGCAATTCCATTATTAGATATCTGCAAATATTTTTTGTCTTTCTTAACACATAATTAATACTCAGTGTTTGGAAGTCTAGGCATTTTGTTTAAAAGAGCAGTAAATTTAGGGCTAAAGATTTGCAAATAGTGTGTTACATTTTTCTTTTTTTTTTTTTTTTTTTAATTAATTTATCACAATAAGGTGTGGATTTTTCTGTCTCTTTCAGTCAGATGCTGATATTAGTGCTGGTATTTTGCCTTAATGGAAATATTGGCAAATTGGCAAATTGGAAGTTTACAGAGAGATTAAAATTGACAAATAAGCCCCAAATGGGTTAAACACAAATGATTTTTTTTAAATACACAGAAGGGGGGTTGATGAGAAACTGCTTTGGTTTTATTTCATTTCCAAAGAAATACAGGGCATTTATGGCAATAACATCACAAGAACTGTTGAGCCCATATTTGCAAAATCTGACCTTTTCAAGGAACGTGCCTTACAGAGACCCTAAATTCTTCCATGTTGTCCAGAGTATTTTCTCTAAAAGTTTACCTTGTTTACTATTTACTTTGAAGATAAGTATTAACATCACAAATAAGAAGCAAATGAGCACAGATTAGTATGCCGAACTGAATTCTGTTGTGGATTAGAATTCTGACGTTATAATGTCAGTGCTAATTGACATTTAATTTGCTCTTTAATAAAGTTGCTAAATCTCTGCTTCCTCATTAAATCCATATCATGCTAAACATAAACAGAGGAAAAATTTTAAAAAACCGATCTTTGAACCACCTAGAAAAGCATAAAGCCATTATGTATGGTATGAAATGCAATTATATGTGTTACACATTGGGTTTTCAACTTTTGAAACCAGTAGGAGTTTGCTGTTTTCTTTTAATAGGGACAGGATCAGCCCAAAGGTATTAAAATGCAACCAACGTTATAAATTAATAGCTCACTAGCCAGGAAATGCAAGACTTAGGGTTGAAACCATAACCTTAACTCTTCCCCATGGGCTGTGTGCTATATGATGATATGCAATTCCATGATCACGTAAAGTATTAAAATATTAATGTGCAGAATCCCTACCACCGCCCCAAAAGAGAAAACATCCTGCCGTAGTGCGGAATATTCTCTACATGCCTTTTAGCCCTCACCAGCAGGTACAGGGCAGAAAGTTCCTGGGCGTACAACAAAAGCACAGCGGGGAGGTAGCGTTCTTCATTGTTTGGATAAGCTGGCTTGTATCCCCAAAAAGGAAGAGCAGCTCATTAAGGTGCTATGTATAATTTGCGTAAACCTCAACGCAAAACATCAGAGAATTTCTTCTCACTTTAGCACCAGCTGATTAGAAGAAATGCAATGCTTCCAAATCCTGTATGTGTTATTAACTAAAAGATCCTTTCCATGAAACAGAGGAGAAATACTTGAGGTGATTTCATAATTACCCAACACATTTTGGTTTGTTCCTTCTTGCATAATATTCAAAATACCTGTTCATGTAACATCAATTTTATGAGTCACTTTTAAGACATCATTGATTGACGCATGTAAAATAATATATGCCGGTCTGTAAAATAAGTCACTTCTACTGCATAAAAACTATAATTTGTTTAAAAGTAAGTTTCACTGTACAGTTGTGGCTGTAAAACACATTCTCAATCAGATTATGTGAAAAGCATGGTTCAGGCCATCATCCTTTGGTTACAATAGATTTGCTGATGTCACATCAAAAGGCTCATTTGCAGTCCTATTTCCCAGTTTTAATTACTTCTGGAGACCAGAGAATAATGATACATTTGATATAAATTCAGTTCTTCCAGTATTAATTCAGCCGTTTCCTTTTGGTACTTTTTGTTCCATATAACAAATACAAAATTATGCTGTATTGGCCGTTATCTATATTCAAAGTGGAATGTTAATGGAAATAATTCTGCAATTTTAAGTGTATTCTATGGAAAAATCTAAATCAAACATCTATTCTTTTTTTATTTTATTTTTTTTTCTCAGTACACAGATAAGAGAAGATTTGAATAAGGATATTCAGTTCTCCTTACAAGACTTTTTCAAATGTGAAGGTCTTCCTTCATTACTCTCCTTCTAGCAAAAATTAACTGTAACCACCATTCCATTACCTATTTTCTAAACAGTACACTAATGAAAACTGTATCACCTAAGAGACAGCTCTATGTGCTAATTCTACCTAAGCCTTCTGCGTAAAAATTTTCATTTTATTTTGAGCTAGCAAGTCGCTCAGAAAGCAAACATATGAAACTGAAGTTCTGATGAGAGCACAGGAAACCTAACTACTCCCGCCATGTCGTCATTGTGAGCTAGATCCAGAGCAAGTAATTCTGTCTGAATATAAGGAAAAACTTCTTTACTTTGAGGGTGGCAGAGCACTGGCACAGGCTGCCCAGTGGTGGGGTGTCCTTCTCTGGAGAGATTCAAAACCCACCTGAATGCGTTCCTGTGCAACCTGCTCTGGGTGAATCTGCTTCGTCAGGGGGGTTGAACTAGATGATCTCCGATGGTCCCTTCCAACCCCTACAATTCTGTGATTCCATGATTCTGTGATCATGAGCTAACCCAGCTGTACGGAGGCAAACTCAGCCTTGCTTCTTTGGTCAGAAAAGTTTCAGCATCATCACGTGAGTCCACTGAATGATATGAGTGAAATCAAAGGTGTCTGATGTCATACTAGACTCTGGCATGATCGGCCACCCAAGTCCAGCAGGTGCTTCCAACGCACTCCAGGGACATTGCCATTTTGTCAGATTTGCAGGCCTACTTTAAAGCACTGCAGAGAAAAACAAGCACAGCGTTGCAGTTGAGTCTCCTGCTATCTTCTCAGAGAGAGACGCGGAGGCTGATTTCTTTTGCTGTCAAGGGTTAGTATTTCTCGGGAAAACTTCTGGACAAACAGCACAGAACACCAGCGGGTCGGGGGCGAGCTACTGGCCACAAGGCAAACCTAGAAAAAGCCATGTCCTCTACGCCACCACTTGTGAGACGCTGAAGCCCAACCAGTCATTACTGTCTGCTAACACCATGTGGTGCCTGCTGGACCGGACAACTCATCTACCATGTCGTGGGTGGTGGTGTCCTCACTTAGCAGAGGTGTTACGCACTTGTGCGTGAAGTGCCACTGCACCACGAAGGAGAAAGACAGCTTAATCTAAGGAGCGGGAGAAATCTTTGGAGGTTTCTTGCTGTACTAGCGCAAAATGCCTGTTTGCTTCATGCTACAGGCGCATTCCAGTTTGAGTGGGTACAGAGCAGCGGTCTTTGTAAAAACTTTGTATTTTACAAAATATAGAAGTTCTAGTATGGTAACGTGGCGATAAAATGTAGCCCTTTCCATTTTCCATTACTAAAAAGATAGAAATAATAATCTGAGAAAATACTCCACCCACTTATTTCAATCCTTGTGTGAAATTTTACTGTATCAGAAAACATTTAACTGAGTTTGGAGAGGATTAAGCGCAATTTTTAACAGAACAATTCAAATTTTATCTAAGCATCAATGGCAATTATAAAAATTCTGCCCTTGAGTCAGGTTTCATCATAAAAGGAAAATTACAAATGAGAAATGTAATCTCCTCTCAACACTAAAATTTGTTTTTCTGGGTTCCACTGGGTTTACAACATCTTTATACACACGTGTATTCTCTTTCATCACCCTTTCTCATCATTAAGTAATAATGTATAATGATAATTAATATCTGTTGTGAAGAGTTTGCCGTCTTCCCTGGAGTCGTCCCTAAAATTATTAACGAAGTGGGGAAAAAAATAGAGTTTTCCCTGAAAATGCTCAGAATTAAATCTCTGTAACAGTAGGAATATTGTTCTTAAGGCAGCTCTTCCACTAAAGGTAGATCTGTATTAGGGCACCCGTGATGTTAAGCAAGGCCTGAAATGAAGAACTACTCTGGAAGACAGTGCTGCTCCAAGAGAGCATCCTTGGAGATAAGAATCCTGCCCTGCAGGCAGCGTGTGCGTTGGCATGAATTGGTCTGCAGCAGAAATTTAGTTGTTGTATTAGTTGTATCAGGAGAAAAGGAACTCAGAGACTCAGGTAAATGCCCCTTTTTTTTTATAACACCACTGAAATCTCATGGCATAGGCAGGGCTGTTCTCCCAGCATCATACTGGGGACAGATTTCTGACTGTTGCACAAAAGAAACTATTACAGTTTTGATTTATGATTTATACAGTGGACCGATGAAGAACAAAAAATAATCCAACAACTACATAACCATATATTGGTTATAGATGGGGCAACAGAAATGAAGGAATTTGTCCAGAATATGTTTTCTCTAAGTATCCATCCTTTCCCACATGTACCAGCACATACGTTTGGAATTTCTTGTTTGCTTGCATAGGCGCAAACCCTTGCATGCTGTTACTCTCAGAATAAAGTGTATGTGGCTTTGTCGGTGTGTTGCCAACACCACCTGTTCTTTTTCTTTCCCTAGATCTGGACCAGAAGCCTCCTTTATTATTTCTCCCTTTATCTCCACGCAGTACATTTAAAGATATTACATATCCTGTTCTTCCTCTGTAATTTTCAACAAACGTTTCATCTACGCAGAAATATCTGAGTTTCTTACTCTGCACCTTCTTTTGTTAAATGTGAGCTCATAAAATCAACTGACATTTAAGGAATGAACCTGCTGTAGTTTGGTGTAATGCTGGCCTATGCAATAAATACAATCTGTCTCAAAGTAAGCAAGAGGAAAAAAAAAAAAAAAAGCAAGAGGCGAGGCTGGATTAATCTACATCTTTGCTGACTTGGCTGCAACTATACTAGTGCATTGAACTAGACTTTTGAAGACCATAATTTCATTTGGTTATTCCAGGCATGCGCTACCAGCATACCCACCTTTTAACTTAATGCCAGAAGGTTGTTTGTGCTCTGCTTTTCTCCCATCACGTGACGTCTACATGACCGTAGGAGCTCAGTACATTCTCACCTCAGTTGCCTGATGCATAAAATCACTTCCACCCATCATTAAGGGCTGAAATCCCTTCCATGAACGCCTGCCTGTCTGAAACATCCTACTCACCAAATCTCTCACCTATGGGCAGAAAGGACAGCAATCAGTATGATGGCAAAGGGGTAATCTCTTCTCAGTCATGACAAAAGACAATGATGATAGGCATTCAGTAAAAAAGGAAAGGTTGATATCTGTGAGATGGCAAATCATCAGACTTTGTTCTTATTCTGGCTGCACAAGACTGCCAAGGACTGGGGAACTAATTCCCAAACAATCTCAAATGAGGAAACCGAAGTAATGAAGGACATCGAAGCCTTCTTAATTTCTGTGCAGATACAGCCAGAGGAACGATTCCCTTCCTCCTGCCCCACTATCCCCATCTCTTCCTTAATTCCTGTCCCAGCAGTTCCTGTCAGATTGCTGGTAGAAATATAATCCTCTAACCTTGCACCTTAAAGGGGAGAGGTTCTGCCCCTTCCTCTGCTGGCTGGCAAAACTCCTTTCCTCCCTATGAAGCCTGCTGCACTAAAGCTCATATATTGGTGCTCCAGGACCCGTATTTTAAATTACAAGGAGTGAAAATTTCTGTAGAAACCATTACACTAACCCATCTGAAACAGGCTGATAAACAGCCAATCTTGTGTGTGTTACTGAATATCTCATGAGGGTAATTTAAAATTCCTTAGAGAAAACAGAGGTGAAAGAGTCCCTGCCTGTGTTTCATCTCAGCAAGCGTATCATGCAATGTCTCGAGAATATTAGCAGCGGTAATGTTTGCCTTCCACCAGTTGCAGCCCCCTGGAATAAAAACAAATGCTCGCACTCACACAGCTCAGGCTTTCACCTTCTCAGCGGTGTCAGCGGGACCCGTCTTTGACTGACAGAATGCCCACGCAGTGAAGTCTCCTGGCCATTAAATTGGTGATTGGTGATGTATGGGGTGATAACTATGCAGTCCCCAGCAACTGATTTCGCTTCTGCTATCGTCCCCTAAATCCATCCAACAAAGAATAATAGAACAAAAATGTTTCTCTTCCGTTATGCCACACTGATGTTTATACTTCATCTTGCATCATACCAGGGCATGTTTAGTATTTTTGGTCTTAGACAACATATTATACAGCTTTTCTTGAGAGGTAACTCCAGAGAAACTCCTTTTTTTCACTCTATATGATCTGCCTCCCCATTTATACCAGAGTATACCGTGTTTTCCTGTCTTAATGTCATAACTTTGATCCATATTTTTGTAACAGCCTCAGAAGCTTTTGTGGTGTCCTGGACAATCTTTCCTGTTTCTGGCAATTAGCAGTATACCATTTGTATAGCAGAAGACAAACCTTAAAAGTAAAGGTAGAGAACCTGATACATTATGGTTTGGATTATGGCAAGGCTGCGAACAGTATCACACAGCTGTTTTTCATACCCGAATCCTTACCTGTACTCAATGGACCACATACAATGCAACACTAATGCCATTTCATATGTCTGAGGCAAATGCACTACTTATATGTTATGTGTCATACTATTTCAGAAAGAAATTTGGTGACACCTAGTCAAACCTACAATTTTTCACTTTCCTTTCACATCCTTACATTTAGGGTATGAAAGACACAACTATCCTTAGGCACGAAAAGTCCATTCACTAAGCCAAGACAGGCAGTAGTTACAATTTCTGTGATTCTCTCTGCAGATGATCAGAAGTCACAAGAAATAGGGATGAACCCAAGAAAATTTAGATACGTCTCCTTCCATCATTTTTAGTTTTGACCTTACAATTTCGAAGGAGTACCACCTGTATCATCAGCAGACATATATTTTCTCTTACTTTCACTGCTTACCTGACCTGCTGTTTAGTGTCCAGCCTTGTTTTGTTAAGCCAATATGTGCCAATTAGTGAAGGACCATTTCCTTCCACAATGGTTAATGAGAACAACAAACAGTTAACCCCTGTATTGCCTAGCAGGGTAATTATGGTCCTGCTAGAGACAGCACCGTTTTCACTCTGCTTTGTGTACCAGTTCAATAAAGATTTTTATTAACAATAGGGGATTTTTATGGATTAAAGATGAAAAAGCATACTCTGACATGATTTATTTATTGTTCTCTTGGCACGGTGTTTTTTTTCTGAACCGTCTACTCGTATTAAAGAACATTTGCAATGATCTATGTATGAATCCTGATTAAGCTATTTGAGTTCTAACTGCTAATGATGCAATTTGTTATTAAGCACACCTTGTACTGTGTGAAGTCATTTCTTTTTCAGAAGCAAGTTGTTCATCCTGCCCCCTTTCAGAGAGCCCATCTTTTCCCTCTGGAGGAAGCCATTTTCAGTTGCTTATAAAAAAACTTTCCCAAAATGTCACTAGGTGAGCTGATGTTATCAACGGTGCTTGTCTGCCTCAAGCCATTGCTTTTGGGGAAAACACAATCAGAATAGGCATTTAAAAAATTAGGCTGGGGAAAATACATTTTTATAATCTCAAATCTGACATTTTGACAAAGTGTACGTTTAAAGTCCTGCGATTTAACCATTTGAAAGGAGGGTTGTGAATTCTTGCCTGAGAGCAGCTGTTAAAAAGTCCAGCCTGTTCCTCCGAAAAATCAGTCTGCGGATTTGATTGAGTTGGAAACTGTGAAAAAACAGAGTTTGTATGTACTCGGAGTGTAGCAATCGAAGTCCCCGTGTGCACTAAAGTATCCTTGCACCCTGTGTGTACTGTCCTCACTGGAAGCCCAAGCAGGAACAGAAGTGACTCTGTGTTATTCTCACAGATTGCGTATGCTTGCTGCAGATAAACACCTGAAACTGGGAGCAGGAGGGGGAACTGACAGAAGAAAAGAGATGTTGAGAGATCTACTGAAATACTGGAGCTAAAGCTAACTTTTGTTAAATATGAAAGGTATGCTAGACCCCCTGCAAACAAAGGTTTTTACGACTGCTGCATTATCACAGAAACACAAGAAAGTATGTGTTGCAAAAACTATTTTACAGTAGAAGAGTTAATGGTGCAGAATATTATTTGTGCTATCAATCGTCTTTCTCAGATAACAAAAATTCCTGCACAGACACCATGCAACGTGTGTAAGTCTGTTTAAGAATTTAATTTTGTTTAAGATAGAATATTGTCTTTGTAGCAAACGCTTCCTTCCTCAGCAGAGTAACTGGAATGGACCAGTTCCCTCAAACAAGTATTTCCTGAGGGGTCCAAAGCATTCAAATGCAAAGATTTTGTCAGGAAGGTGAAAGAGGCTGATGAGAACTAAAAAAATCACTGAAATAATGGCATAAAGGTTGGTGCAATGCAGAAACTACCATGTTTGCACCAAATAAACAAGGAGGAGAATATCACAGGCTCGCGGGTATTTACAGCTTGTAGACACTATAAAGAATTTCCAGGGTAAAAAGAAATTAATTTTAAAAGATGGTAGGACCTGCTGATTTCTCACTGGAAACAGGTTCTTTCCTGCCCATTTGCAATACATAACTGATATTGTTCTGCATCTCGGAATTGTTTTTCCCAATGGTAAGCTATTCAGATCCATTCAAATAATGAATATTCTAATTTCTAAGCAGCACTCACTCAAAGCCATTCTTTTAGATCTTACTTTTTGACTTGGGGTTGCATTTGGTTTTCTGGAGTGCTAGCTGGATGGATCCCCACTGGCATTAGTGCCTTTTGGGTTGGGTACTGTCTAGACACAAAAATAGATCATTTTTAAAAACTCCTAAAAATAACGATCACAGATAGAGCTGAAATATATTTCACAGCCATTTCCAAGAACAGAAATCAAGTCACTTCATTATTCATGTCACAGTCTGGATCATGTTGCTTTGCAATGGCCTTAATCAAGAAAACCCAGATTTAAACAGCAAATTGATGAGAAGAATGGGAGGAAAAAAGGACACTAGCCAGAATTAAGGCCAAAAGTCAATATGATGGTTTTTATTCTGAAATGATAAAGTATCCATTGATGCCAGATTTTTTAAAATATCCTATGGCATCTAAATATTTTTTGCCAAAGAAGTTCTTTTTTTTTTTTTACTCTAAAAACATGAACTGGAGACTGATCTGCACTGAAAAAGATAAGCCAAGCTGAGAAAGCATCTCTAAGGTATATCCACCTGGATCTAGGCATGCTTGCCTGTACTCACAATACCAAGTCTCTAGATCTGTCCTATTTTATCCCGATCCTATTTTACAGCAACTGTATTCATATGAAAACAACTTCTAAAGTCTGATGAATTCTGTGCAGGCCATATGGAAATATACCATACTTGGTAGGTGACTTGGGCAAAGATTTCTGTTCCAGAAGAACTTGGTTTGAGACTTATGAGTAAACTTTAAATCTAAGGGACTCTTTAGCCTGAAAAAATCTAAAAAACCCAAAACAAACAAACAAACAAAACCACAAAAAAAACCCCCAAACTCAAAACCATCAACAAAAACAAAACCACAGAAAAAACAAAGAAACAAAACCCAAACACGTTGTCATAGTTTGGATCAATGGCAGCAAGAATAATTTCTAGCCGATTTTTTTAGAAGGAAATAGATGCATCTGAAAGATAACAACAAAACCAAAGACTTCCTCGGATAGTTAGAGAAGCAATTACCTCCACTTAATAATATACTTCACTGAGCTTCTAAATTGTCAGAACATTTGAAAATTTGCATGCCAGAAAACCTGAGGCCATGAAGGAAACTACGGCTGTCCCATTTCCCACTGAGACCAGAAGCTGAATGCAAGAGTTCACATGGGAAAGTTTTTATTTGTTTTCTTCCCATTAGATTTCAGAGGACTCCAATTTGTACTTTGCCAAATACCTGAAACAAACCCAAATTGAGTACAGTTTGTGGTTTGCCCTTCACACATCGAAACAGATACGAGTTTATGTAAGGTCAGCATCTGCCAAAGTGTAGTGACAGTGAATGAGCCTTGCGGCTTTATTTAGATTTTTGAAATACATGTCTGCTTCAGATACAAAGGAAAGATTTAAAACAAGAAGCAAGACTGATGCATGCAAACATGATTGAGTAAGCAGGCAGAAAGCCTGAAACAATAGCTACGCTACAATGATTTCTGCTTCATCCCAGTGATGTTTACCCAGGCACCAATAATGATACTTTAAATATCAGCCTTGTTAAGTATTTTGTTACACATCAAAACGCATTATGGAAATTTACAATAGCAAGGGATGCAAGAAAGGGAAAGCCAATGTTCTCAGTTCTTTAAGACTTTTGGCAAAGAGCCACAGAATCATATCACCAATCCCATGCACAAATACAGGCCGGATGGAGAATGGGTTGAGAGCAGCCCTGAGGAGAAGGACTTGGGGGTGTTGGTGGATGAGAACCTCAACGTGAGCCAGCAATGTGCACTCACAGCCCAGAAAACCAATCACATTCTGGGCTATATCACAAGAATTGCAGTCAGCAGGTCGAAGGAGGTGATTCTGCCCCTCTGCTCCACTCTTGTGAAACCCCACCTAGAGTACTGTGTCCAGCTTTGGAGCCTCCAGCATCAAAAGGACATGGACCTGTTGGAGCAGGTCTAGAGGAGGGCCATGAAGATGATCAGAGGGCTGGAGCACCTCTGCTATGAAGANAGAGGAGTTCCAGCGTGGTTCAAAGGTAAGAAAGGTTCTCCACAGACTCCATGGTTTTCAGGGATGACTTGGGCAATTGTTTGACTATTCAAGTGATTTCTGCTGCCAGAAGATTGGATTACCAGAATGGATTACCACAGCCCTCCTGCAGACTACATAGTACAGCTCCAGCACAAGAACGCGACTTGAGAGTTTAAGACTCAGCACAACCGAAACCTTCCTATCTAACTCTTGAAAGAGAGAATTATTGAGAGCTTAACAGAAAAAAAAGGAAGTTGATGAATTTTCCTGCTGCAAACAGTAGAAACAATCTTTGTAGACATTTCTGTAAATATCTCAAATTTCTGTAAATTTAAAATGTTAATATGATATAAAAAGCAAAAATAATTTTAATGACTCAACTTAAAAATAAACCTGTCAGGACAATTTTTCACTTAATTATTAGTCACTACAGTTCTTCAGTGCATCCTCTCTGGGGAAAAAATTCTAGATTAAAATAGCTTTAAAAGTTAAGAGAGCACATGTTCTTAGGGCTATAGCATGAAATGTAGTAATGTAGCTCATGGCATAACGAATTAAAGAATCAGCTGGACAGCTATCAAGTAACTGAGATCGCCAAAATATTCTACAGAAGAGCTGCATTCTGCCACATGACTCCATGGACATTTACAAGAGGTTATGAGCAGATCAAAAGACCTCATGTTTTTTCTTAAACTGCCTACGTACTTCAATACAGTACGACAAAATCTGCCCTCAGTTATACCACTGGAAAGTCACTCATTTTGTGGGCTTTGATGTATTGGCAGTTCCACTGACATAGCTGAGGGCAGTATTTGGCCAAATACATCTTCATTCAGAAGCAGCACCAATTACCTATAATAGCTTTCCCCAGAGGATGTCTGGGAACATGTGAAGATCCTACATAGTAACAGTGATGCAACCTTTTCCCAAGCTATTCCTTAAGAAAAGTGATTTGAAAAAAAAAAAAAAAAAGAACAAGTTGTTTTGTACTTTTTTTTTTTTTCCCCAAAAACTTTAACTATTCCATTTGAACAGACACTAGGGAAACAGTAAACTCAGAGTTAAAATTGGATTTTTTCCTCTTCACTCAGGCTCTCTGACTCTTCCCATTCCTAGTTCTGTAAAGCGCTTGAGCTCTTGTGCTCAGTAACAAGATAAAAGTCAGTGTTTTATTAATAGTCATATCATAACCCAGCTACAGTATTTTTAAACCAGTTTCTTAAACCCAAAGCATAGAATAATGGTAATCAAGAAACAAGTTTATGAACTACTGTTAACTCTCAGTCGGAAGATGTATTACAGTCGTGCACCATTAAAATGCCTGCTGTCATGCTGAAACACATCATCAAAGTAGGTCAGGCATGTCTAGTTCTGAGATGGACATATTTCAGAATGTAAATTTCCATCAATATAGTTAAGGAAGTTGTGGTTTAGGCAAAAATAAAAGCCTATATACAGCAGTGATATTTTGTTCCATCAAAGAGAAAAATATGCAGGAAGAAAGATTTTCTTTTTTTCTTTTTTTTTTTCTTTCTTTTTTTATTTCATAAAAGCAGGGAGAAAATGTTGACATCCATCATAATCATTTGAATTTAGTCTGGGATTTTCAAAAGAACCTGATCTTCTTAAGTGCTCACATCACTGCTTTTGCAGTTTTGAAATCCTTCCTTCATGCACAGAGAAGCTGACAGATTGACAATTCCAAATAAAGTTTGGAATCCTTTATTCACCAAACAAGGACACCACAGGCAAGGGATGAGGCCAAGACTTTTTACTGATTCTTTTCGGTGCCTTAACCCTCACCTGGAGGGAGCCACTCAGTGGCTGAAAGGACATTTTATCTTCCAAACCAGTATGATTTTCCACCCTTTTATTAGAAAGAAAGGTAGCTAACATACACAATTCTTTACAGTTTCCAAAAATAACGGGTTTTAGTGATCCTGACCAAAAGACCATTGTACATGGAAGAGTTAGTGACCACACAACCTGAGTAGGACCAGACCTGTGCTGTGCAGTGTTGTGCTGCTTAGCTGTTTAGCTTTGGGGAGGGTGTTGTGCTGCACAAACCCCTTGCCCACAGGATAACCTCAGCCTCCTCATTGTAGAGGAGGATCCTGCAGGAGACTCTCCCTTGGTTCCAGCAATTACACCTCCTGCATCGCCATCCCTTTATCTAAAAGTGCAGCAAGAAGTTCTCATGTGAACATCCTCTCTGTTTGACAGCAGCAATGATGAATAGAACTGTTTTCTTGTAAGAAAATCTGATAATAGCTCGAATGGCCCAAATGGGGCAACCCTTTCTACAGACAGGGTCTGCACAATGTGCTGCAGGCTGGCTGGAGACACAACTCAGGGTTCCCAGCATCCGAAGGGATGTAAGATTATCTACATTATTCTGTCTTTCATTATTGTGTTGGCTTTAACAAATAGTATTTTAAATGATACTTTAATGACAGAGACTCTATAGAGTCTGATTTCCTTTCCGGCTTGGCATCATAACTGACTAGCCCCTCCTGGCACAAAACACTGTTCTTTTGGTTTAAGATTTGATGACATTTTTCAGCATCTCCTCTGGGAATTTTACGGAGAGCAATTTCAGGTAGGAGTCCTGTTTTTCTCACTTAACATATCTTGCTGTAGAACAAGTATGAAATTACTGCATGGGGGAAAAAATGATGCTCGAATTAAGGGATGCACCAAAAACTTTTGCTCTGACTCTTCTGTGACCCCACATCATCAGGGTCTTGTCTTGGTGGTGTAAGAAATGCATAAGAGCTTGATGATGGAAAGAGAGTGGAAGATATTGGTAAGAAATTGGCTATGGGTGACGTTTTGGTATATCACAGAATCACAGAATCTTCATGGTTGGAAAGGACCTTTAAGATCATCGAGTCCAACCAAACAACCTACAATCTCTGCCACTGGAGCATTCCCTGAAGTGCCACATCTAGATGTTTCTTAAACACCTCTAGGGATGGTGACTCAACCCCCTCCCTGGGCAGGCTGTTCCAG
>VXBH01005212.1:417665-435682 GCA_013400035.1 Rynchops niger
TTCCTGATACAAGCCAGAATGCTGTTGGCCTTCTTGGCCACCTGGGCACACTGCTGGCTCTTGTGAAGCTGGCTGTCCACCAGCCCCCCCAGGTCCTTTTCTGCCGGGCAGCTTTCCAGCCACTCTTCCCCAAGCCTGTAGCGTTGCTTGGGGTTGTTGTGACCGAAATGCAGGACCCAGCACTTGGCCTTATTAAACCTCCTACAGTTGGCCTTGGCCCATCGATCCAGCCTGTCCAGGTCCCAAGTTCTGCCTTGAGATTTTCCAGGGGAATCTGTATCCAAATAGACAAAAATTATACAGAATCAAAAGAGTATTGCAAGTGTTTTTAAGGCACTAGTTTAAAACAGGTGGTTGGGAGAATAGGAGAGCTCAGTCACCCTTCATTATACAAAGGACTCATTATACAGACTGAGGTTTATAGTGTAACACCTGTAAGAGCAATGGGCTATGTATCAACACTTACAATAGCATCCAAACAAGAGAAATAAGAGATCTCTGCTGAGAAAAATGGAAAACAACCAAAGATACCTACCAAGGTCTTCAGGGACCATACTAATTTTATTAATCTAAGGAGTAATGACTCTTCCTGCCCCAAAGTAGAACTATTCACATACAAAATACTAGGAAAAGGAAATCTTAAAAAGATACCTGAGGGGATCCCTGCAATACAAAGCTGTAACTAAGGATGAGACCAGGTCAACCAAAACATCTTGCCCTGAGGCACAGACTTAATGGCTGTCTCTCTCTGTATTATTCTCCCCATTACTTTGGTTTGGCCAGTGGAATTGTCAGATACATTTTAGAAAAGAAGAACTCTGCCTTTTCCAAGATTTCCTCCTTGTTTTACATCTTTACTTTTAGCCAACAGATACTGTGTTCTGCAGCATAGAATTCTGACAGGGACAGTCTCAGCATAAAAAAGAGAAATGCAACTTATGCATTTTTAAACAAAGAGGTGAAGCAAAAATAAGATGAAAAACAGAAGCAAGTACAAATGAATTCTGAAGATCAGCATTTTTTGAGGAGCTTCAAGAAAGGGAGATAGAACACCACTGCAGGGACTAAGTTGCATGGTTAGTCCCAGATCCTGAGGGATGGAAAGCTCACAGTTTGTGCGTAACAATGAGGTAAAAATAGGCCAAATATGAGCAAGTATATGACTCAAAATGAAACTGTTGGGAAAAGGTCCGTTTTGCTGACTCCATGACCAAGACAGACAAGAAAAAAAATGACAAAGAATCCACAATGCTGCCCAAAACATTTCTCAAAGAGCACATAGAAAACAGGCTCTGGACGACAAGTAAGAGAAGAGAGAGTATTTGGGAAAAGAGATAAGAATGACAGTATATAATATCACTTTGCAGTGTTCAAAAACACCAGTCAAGTGTGAAAAATGTGGAAAGAGAATGAGTATACTGGGAAGAATTCTTCATGGGGAATGATGGGCAGTATTACCTCGGAGGCAGCTATCAGTCTGAAGGAAAGCAATACTTAACTGAAGTTGGCAACAGGCACACAAGGCCACATGTTGCCAGAAGCAGTGGTAGTTAAATTGAAAGAGAAGTCAGACTGAAGGTAAAAGAACTTGCACCGACTCCATTGCCTTCAACAGGAACTGAGCATATGGGCCTGTTAAAATTTCTCCTGGGAAAGGTGCCTGTCTGAAGGGTATTCAGCATGATCATCAGCTTTCCCTCATTAGAACTGTGCAAAAATGGTATAATTAAGAAAGCGTAAAAAAACCTCTTCCAGAGGAAAGGGAGTACCTAGTTGAGCAGATAATGTCGAGAATTAATATAGCTACCCCATTAGTCATACCTCAGGGAATGTCCCACTTGCCCTAGGAATATGACTGGACAAGTCCAAAGTAAGAAATGAAAACTAGCAGAAGGTAAACACTCACGATACAGAAAAGAGGGGGGGAAAAAAAGGGAAAAAAAAGAAAAAAAAAAAAGAAAAAGAAAAGGAAAAGTAAATCCAGAACTCTTCATCTCTATGTTGACCTAAAGAAATCCCATCTTTATATAAGAAGTGAGTATTTTCCACTACCTACAAGAGGAAAAATTCCAAAAGAATTGTTTGATGCCAAATGTTTTCCTATAGCTCTTACATCTGCAGTAGTCTGGCAGGTGTCTTTAAAAACACATAGCACACGTATATGGTGCATATTCAACACCCCCTTTCCAATATGCTGTTTTCCCAGACTGCCATTTGGTTTGTGTCCAGCAACCAGGCTGTTTTAGTAGAAAATAGACACATTTTGGAAGGTCTGGAGTGTATGAACATCTGTTTAGGTGACACTTTGACATGAAGTGGGTGTAAAGGGGAAAAAGTATATGACCAGAGGCTTCGAACAGTTTTAGAAAGAACTCAAGCTGTCTGGTTACAGTTAGGTTAAACAAAAACTTAAATTTCATTCTACACAAATAGCAGTTCTAAGAGCAATTATTACAGCAAGAGGCCTGGTAAACAACAAACACGATTAAGTGTATCACAAATATCTCCTGCTCAAACAACAATAAGAGGAACAAAGATTTCCCAAGTATTTTGAATCACGTATGTAAAACTACATTTCACCTAACTAAGGATACCAACCTGCAGAAAGAGATACTACCATGCCACAGTGACATAAAATAAAACTTGTAAAGGAGTTCTTTGAGAAATTTAGGTAATTAAATGAGAAAGCTCCAGTCTTGAAGGACTCAAGAGTAGGAGCAAATTAACTTGTCACCAGTTGCTTCTAAAATCACTGACATAGTTCTCCTACCGCAATATGATCAAAGCAGACCTGAACATCAGCGTTCTCAAATTCACAAGAGAAGAGGCTACTCACTTTTAGTCTGTGCATGTAAGAAATTAAATAGTTTGTGGGAAGAACTGATAGACACATAAATCCTAGTCGCCCTTACCCCCTTGCAGTAAAATGATAAAATAAGGTTGATTAAGTAAGAGCCTACCAAAAAAGTTGCACTCTGGTCTTTATTTAGTACTGTACAATTACAGAAAGGTGTCACCGAAGCATGGGATGTCTCCTTCTGACATTCTGCTCAGCATAAAACCAGAACAGTAGATACGTTTATCAATAATTTATTGATATAGGCTTTAAATTCTGAATTGCATAAATGTGTTATCATTAAATGTTCAAATCGTCACAGTTACTTGGAAAGAAAGTAGGTAGCACCCTACCTTAGGAGCAAAAATTCAGAAAAAGAGTTCTGTTTTGCCCAGGTTCCCGCTACACAGCAGTGTCTGTTTCTAAGTCTGAAGCAATATTGGCTCCAAAACACCACTGAGTACGGAACTGATGCAACAAAACACCACCCATTGTTTGCTCCCGTGGTTTAACGACACTTCCAATCCTAAGCCACTTGCTGTTAACAGCAGGGCATTAAGCTTATATCTTAAATCTGACATTTTCTTTAATAAATGAAGATAGACTTTTCTGATTGTCAGTCAAGAAAGAAACAAAGAGCTGTAAGACTGCCTTTACAATTTTAGTCCCCCACTTAATGAAGGTCCTGTGCACCTAAAAGCCACATTCTTCAACTCCATCTTTCTTTCTTTGCCAGATACATTATCAGCAGAAGCCAAATAGAGCTGTTATATTCTAAAACTGCACAGCTTCTCCCCTGTAGTTAATTCTTGACCTCTCCTTCTGGATTCAGATTTTTTTTCTGATTCTGGAAGTATTTACCAAAAAATAAATAACGATAAAAGCACAATGATTCTTTGAAAGAAATTGCTTCATCTTAAGACTTTTTTCCAACATATCTTCTAAACAGAGTGGATCATATGAACCTCCCCACCACCTTCAATCCCTTCTCCCTTTGTGGACTTTTGAAACAGAAAACCCATTATTCAATACCCGACTTACTCCTAACATCTTTGAGCCAACGTTAATACCCGCGTTCCAAATAAAATCCCCTTCTTCCTCTTCTTCACCTGTTCCCAGCCACAGTGTCTCACAGCCATTGTCCATCTTCAGTCTCAGTTCAAAGAATTATTTCATAGGAAGTTCCCACCTCTCCCACTTCTTCCGAGATCCCTGCTGCTTTTTCACATCAACGTCAAGCGATTTCTTCAGGGACAGTCCGGTCTGCTCAGTGTGGGTAGCAGCAGCCTCTCTCTTATGACTGAAATGATCACATGAAGAGGAGAGAAAGAGGAGGAAAAACTCAATATTAAGCCTGACACATGGGGTTGTCTACATATTTTTCATGACCTGTGGGTCTTTGCCAGCCTGAATTCTCAGAAATCAATCTCCGAGGCCTTCAGTGAGAATGGGTCTGTATTTGGAATAAGTAAAACCACTTGCTCTAGTGCAAAAAGCACCGCCTAACATTCGACAAGTTAGACCTTCTTGCACATGAAGACAATATTCTCTTTTCAAGTGCAAAGTCTGGAGTTTTAAATATTATGAGCCAAAAATCAGATACATCCAGGCAGGTATGCATACCAAAGGCAATCTAAATTGCCATAAAGTGTATACAGCATTTGAGTATGCTGTCTGACTTAAACCAAGAAACTCCTTACAGACTCATATCTATTGAAGATATCTGAAATTACAGCCTTCATCCACCCTGCGTTGACACACTGTATGTCTGTAAGCACTTACAACGCACGTTGAAGATTTACACTGAAGCAGTGTGGATTCCCCAAAGCTCTGCCTACATTATAAATACAGTACAACTTGTGTTAAAAATCAAGTTCAGATTTGTTGCTGCCCTCTACGCTACACTAGAAATGCTCAGTGAAGACCTTATTTTTTTGTGTTTCATAGCAAAGGTGTCAGCAAGAACTTCCAGGCACATGAAATCTGGTCATGGTCCAGCCTGTGTTAGAAACTGAGCAACACTGAACATCAGATTAGGAGATACTGATTTGGAATCTAGATCCATACACGTTCTTCTTTAAAGCAGATGATACTAAAAAATCTTCTAAACATCTCAATAATATGGCCTTATATAGTTTTTATTTTATATAACACATTTTTATACTTATTTTAGATTCCATAGTTGTTTTCTCCTTACACAGATACATCATTGCCTTGTTTCTGAGGCTAACTCTTAAAATACAGCCCAACAGAAAAGCTAAAGGAACATATATAACCTCCTATAACTAAGCCACACAGATTGTTTCTGGGGCCTTACCCTCCCATGGGAATACTCTGACCCAAATAGACATACACCGGTTTTCCAGACAGAGAAAACTGGATCATTCAGCATCTTATTAAAGCACCAGAGGAAAGAACTTATGGGTAGGAAGAGCCTGGGAGATGGCCACACGGCCAACGGAGGCTCACAGATGCTCCCAGTAGCAGTCAGGGAGATTCCAGGGTGAGAAGAAAAGAGAGCATTTAAATTAATATAGATTAAATTCAGGATGGATTATTAAGATCATAGCATGCCCTTTTCTACAATGCAGGTTGCAGAAACTTCTGCAATAATCTTGGCTCTGAACTTACAACATCTGTCAACACTGCAATGTCTTAACTACCCTCACACACACACACGCACACAAAAACCACCAAAAACTCTCCGCAGTTGTGCTCTGCTGTTTCCTTGACTTGGCAGCATAAACCGCACAGTTATCCAAAACAAAAAAAAAAAAAAAGATTTCTGTGGAAGTCAGGCAGTTAAATTCCTTTAAAAGAATTTCCTGACTTCTTTTCCTCTCCCTGACTTTCATCTAATTAACTGCTAGAGCTAGTTTTCTACTTAACTTCAGTGAAATAAGCAGATACGAGCAATCAAAAGAAGATTAATAGCCATTTGCATTTGTCTGCGTGACTCTTCCAGAGCTACTATAAACATTTATGTCTGGTTTTGCAATGATCACTCACTGCTAAGATTTGGGGTGTGAAAAAAAAGGATCAATTTTTTGCATTACGCTTAAAGTATCCAGAAATAATTATTTCTGGTTTCTGTAGCAAAAAAAAAAAAGTAACCGAGAAGATACTGTGTTTGATACGGAAGACATTTAAATCTGCCCAGTACACAGAGGGGTGAGGGGTACCATGTATTAAAAACAAACAAACAAACAAAAAAAAAAACCAACAAAACAAAAAACAGCAAGAGGGAGTGAGAGAGGGAGAAGAGGAAGACTTTCCACTTTAACATTTTAGAAGTGTACACGCTTTTTGGCATGGAAATAACTTCTCTGAGCTGATTAGGTGAGTCACTGTTTGGGGTTTTTTTTCCCTAGAATGAGTTCTTTGTAGCAAAGACAACACAGTTCAGCCTTAATAAAAATGACCCAAAATGTCCACTAATATATTTAATGTACTTATTGGCATGGATCTCAAGTAAGCACCCTGCTAGAAACCGCTGGTTAGATATAATGTGGGAAAATAAGTATTTTGAGCAGTTTCTGCCAATATATTTCTTACACAACTTAATGTGCAAACATCACTGGCCCATTACTGTTAAGAAATGAGGAATTTTAAGGACTATTAAACACTCTGCAAATAGATCAGCTGAAAGTTATTCAGCACAGGTGTTCTTATAATTAGGTAACATTGGAAAAATGTAATGTTCAACGGTCCTTGTACTTTGCCCTTCTTCCTGTGTAGGAATGAATATTACCAGTCATAATTAACCCAAATCTCTGTTCCAATGGAAATAAACATTGAGTGTAAAACAGTAATGCTTTATTTTTATAGCCTTTTGAACTAATATTTTTTATAATTAATTGTATATTATTTAATTCATACTTACAATTACTAACTTCCACTGGAAACAAAAGTGCTAAGATACTGGGAAAAGCCTGATGGGGTTTTTCGGCATTTCATCTAATGGAACCAGAAAGCCCAGGAAATTTTACTGTTTCATATTTGCTACTATAACCTTTTAATTCCAAAGGACACGAGTTAGTCCCTGGGCTATTACAAAGGTTGTTAGAGATCCTCTTTTAAAAAAAAAAAAAAAAAAAAAAAAATTATCAATTACTGANNTCATATAGTGATTCCATGCAGAGAAACCTAGAATTTGTGTTTTTAAGGAGCCTTGATAGTAGCCATGAGGTCTAACAAAAATTCCGGACCTGCAATGTCGGTAAATATTTGTTAAATACTCAGGGAACCTGCTTCCAGCCAGCCAAAGTTTCAATGGAGTTACAGACATATCTCTGTTTGTTCAAGTATACTTATTCATTACAGCTATTTACTTATTAAACAGCTACCTAGGCAGGGGCCATTCCCTGAGATGAAATGGTTTCTTTCTCGAAGAGTTTGTAACGCGCCTGTTATCATTCTGGTGATAGGATCACGAGTAGTTTTATTTAATCAAGGAAGTAGTTCCGTCTTTGAAATTGTTACCGGACTGTGAGATTAAATTATTTAGCCCTGCAAAGGTACAGCTATCCTGCAAAAATATACATTTAAAAGATAACATACGCAAATGAATTCCACACGGAAAGACTAAAATGGCTNCACACGGAAAGACTAAAACGGCTTTCGTTCTTCGTTTTGTAATTCAGTAGGAGAGGTTGAGGGGAGCGTGTGTGGGGGGGTGGGGTGGGTGAATACCTATTACACAGCTTCAGTAGCTGTTAAAGGGGGAAATTACCTGGAGCTATATGTTAGTGAGTAAAAGCATTTTTCTCAGCATGTGTCTGATATTCTGCAATTCAAAAATACATTTAAGGATACTGGAAGCAGTCAAACAAAACAAGAAAAAGTGAGACTAAACAGAGAGAATTATACACTTGTACGCTCCGGTGTTTAAAGATCCAATAAAGAGCCTGGAGATCTTACTTGAGTTCCACACCTAAGGTATTGGATTGTCTCTTCACTCCGGCCCCTGTTAATGTCAACTCACCGAGTATTAGCACAAGATTCCCCTGTATCCCAAACAGCAAGGGTATAAGAATGCAGCCTGGGAGGCATATTGGAAACATATGAGTGTGTACAGAATCATAGAATCATGGAATCCTCTAGGTCGGAAGGGACCTTTAAGATTGTTGATATAACATATTCATATATACTGCAGTGCATTTAATCACGTATATTCTTTTGAGAGGTGATATACAAGGAACTCTTTGAGTAATGCTTCAAGATATGCTGCTTGATACTTCCCCCTTCCTATGCTGGAAGAAATATGAAGAATTGTCCAGCTACCCAAGGCCATAAGAAAGGAGGTCTTGTCCATATGATGTCCATATGATGTCCATATGATCGGGATATGACTATACCCATCAAGACATGTGAGAGAATAAAAATAAGATGAATAAAACCTTGATGTTGGAAATGTATACATTTTTCCCCCACATCTATCACTTACACTTTTCTAAGTGNCCGTCTTTGAAATTGTTACCGGACTGTGAGATTAAATTATTTAGCCCTGCAAAGGTACAGCTATCCTGCAAAAATATACATTTAAAAGATAACATACGCAAATGAATTCCACACGGAAAGACTAAAATGGCTTTCGTTCTTCGTTTTGTAATTCAGGAGGAGAGGNATCCTCTAGGTCGGAAGGGACCTTTAAGATTGTTGATATAACATATTCATATATACTGCAGTGCATTTAATCACGTATATTCTTTTGAGAGGTGATATACAAGGAACTCTTTGAGTAATGCTTCAAGATATGCTGCTTGATACTTCCCCCTTCCTATGCTGGAAGAAATATGAAGAATTGTCCAGCTACCCAAGGCCATAAGAAAGGAGGTCTTGTCCATATGATGTCCATATGATGTCCATATGATCGGGATATGACTATACCCATCAAGACATGTGAGAGAATAAAAATAAGATGAATAAAACCTTGATGTTGGAAATGTATACATTTTTCCCCCACATCTATCACTTACACTTTTCTAAGTGGTGTTGGGGTTTTTCTTATTAATATGGAAACATAGTAAAGGAAATGGCACGGTATCTCACACCAATGTGAGAACACTTAAAAACTGCGTTTAGTGAAAATGAAACTGGTTCACACACATCTTTGATTTTGGTTGTGCTTTCATGAAGTGCAACAGATTTCAAGAAGGAAAGTTTGCCTATAGTTATGGTATAAATCATAAACAATGACCCAGAAACCAGTGAAGTTTCTTCTGCACGAAGACAGGATGTGAAAGATGATGCAGAAGTATAATTTGCAAATAGATGAATATCCACACTTGTGAAATTCACGAAATTCTTATTGGAATTCTGAAAACAATATGTAGACAAAGTACATATATCAAGGGGAGAAAACCATAAAAGAGCATATTCTGTTCAGTTAAACACCAAGAGATAAATCATTTCGCTGAAGGATAAACATGATTACAGAACCCACGGGTTTTGTAAACTTTATGGACTAAAACCATTTGACTTCCTGCAACATACTTGAGAAATTTAACTAAGCAGTTAGATTTCAAGACCAAAACAGTTTGCAAGAAACTGAAGACTCACGTTATTTATTGTCCCCAAGTACTTCACTTCATAAAAATCTCAGAAACATTCACAAGGAGGTACACTTTTTTTAATACACTTCTTACAGAGTGAAACAACATATACTCTCCAACCACAGACATATTTCTGAGAACTGAAAACTTTAGGATTGAGGGGAGAAAAGGGAAACCCATGGTAAATTTTTGAAAACACGAGAAAGTTCTATTAGATCTTTTTTAAAAGAGGTAGATACTTTTATATAATTTTGAAGTAGAATTAATGATGATTCAGACACCCTCAAATTATATTACCTTTGCATAGATTAATGCACTAATGAGCCATGTGATATTGCATCAAATAACGTTCTTTTAAAGAAAGCATGCAGTTTGCTTAAACCGCAGTCTCCTTCCCTTTCTGTGCAAATGGCAGAGCAATAAAATCATACCTGTGTGGTGTTAGACAGAAATTTAATGGAATCAGGAGATTTGGGTTTTGCCACGTAGGCAGTAAATCAGAGCTGTTCACAGGAAAAGAACATTTATTTCCCATCCTGATTACATCAGCTGGCTTGCAAAATGGTGGAGGGGAGCAACTGTTTCTCTGTCTTGCTTTTTCTGCATGTGAGCTTACGTTCATGCTACAAGCAATGCTTGTTACCTCATGGGATTTTCTGAAGAGCGGAGTTCATACAGCTTAAAAGCCTCTGGTTCTTGATAATCACCTACTCTTAGGTTTAGGAAGCAATTCCCTTTCCTTCCCCCTATGAAATCCTTGATTTGCTTGCTTGACTTCATATTACAACTTCAAACTCTAGTCTTTCTGCCTTATTATGTTCCAGGTGTCTATTTCAACTTGTCTTCTGTTGTCCAACCTGAGGCCCATACGCTTCACAGACTGAAGCAGCTCAAACGAAAATAAGGTAGAACTGGATCCATCAAGATGAAAAAAGAGAAGCAGGTTTTTAACTTTCAGAACCTGGGACATGCGTTACGGGCACTCTAAATCATGAGTGGGAAACGAGACAAAGAAAAGCACGTATTAGTGTAGAGAGATGGATCCTCAGTCTAGTCTTTGCTCCTTGTTTGTTGAACAAATGTATGGGCCCACAACCTGTCTTAGCCCCTCATCATAAGCCAAAAACATTTCCACAATCCTACAATAACACTAGACCTACAGTTGTGACTTTGTTATTGTGTCCTGGTTTGGGGTGAAGCCGGGCCAACTCCCTGCTCAGAGAGAGGCTCCTGCTTACGCCCGTTGCCGTGGCAACCAGGGTCAGCTGACCTGGGTGTTCACCCTGTGGGAGGGTCACACCTGTGGACAGGTCAGGTGACCCAAGCCAACCAATCAGGTGTTCTATCCCATCTGCCATGCTCGGTAGAAAAGCTGAGGGATCCAAGGGGGCAGGTTGGCTCTTCTTCAATGGACTGCCTCTTCAACGGCGGACTGCCTCTTCAACGGCGGACTGCCTCTTCAACGGCTCTCTTTCTTTAATGACCAACAGCTGAGGAGGACCTCATCAGCTCATCTACCTTTGATCCCGGTCAGTGTGTTCTACTTCCTATTTGTCCCTGAGTCCAGTCTGGAACTTTCCCAGTGCCTACCAGTGACATCTTCCTAGGAACTTGATCTGGGTTTGTATATATTTATATATATTGTATTTATTTCATTATATCCTTTTTTATTTTTATTAACTTTTCAGTAAAGATTTTTAGTTTTTTTTCTAAACTCATAACTCTATGTCTCTTCTTCCTCCCCTTGGAGTAAGAGCTGGGGGAGAGCATCTGTTGCCTTGTCATTGGTCAACTTCTCCCAAACCATGACATACTGGAATGACGACGCGCCATGAGAGAGGTGAAGAGCATAACAAGTCAAGCTTGTTTAGTGAAATCCCCAAACAATCCTAGGAGGCACAGCATGCTCCCTGTGTCACAAGAATGACAAAAATAATAAATAAATTCCTGTTAAGAGTTTCTCCCAATGTTGCCAGAAGAAAAGTTCCTTCCTGAGACAAGGTAGTAATCTGCTTAGCAGGAAGGCTACGGAATGGCGTGCCAAAAAAGAAAAATGAACAAAAGGAGCACAAGCATATCTCTGCAGAGATCAGTCCTTTTAGGTGCAGAGTTAATATCATCTTGGCTCCAACTTGTTTTGGGTGTGGACTCAGCCCACCACAGTCCCATCTCCAGTTAAGCTAGAAGTTACAGGTAAAGTAGAAAATTTTATTAAATCTATCCTTGTGTTTCTGTTCCATGCTTCCAAGTGTTAAGACTCAAATGCCCACAGCAGAATACTGAGGCATGGTCTTTACTGCCTTCCTAAAGTAAATGCAGAAAAATAAATAATGAGTAGCATGAGGCTAGACCAGGCATATCAGAGCAGGTCTGATAATTCCTGCCAACTCCAGTAAACACATTGTTAGAAGCTTTCTGACAGATCTGTGCAAAAGTACCATGTTTTATGCTGTGCTTTTCCTTCATTACACTTCAGGTTCACATCCTTAGCAGTACAGGAGCTCCTCTTCTTTCTGTTATTCTGGAGAAACTCCATGAGACACTTCTCAGTCTATTACTGAAAGTTTTACACTGGGTGACCTGTTCAACTTTGTTTCAACTGGAAATGAGAATGAAGGCACCTTTTACATGGACCGAATACCGGCTGTGGAAAAAAGAGGTGCAGTGCATCTATTTATGGCCAAATGCTGGTCTGCAAAGACTTTGAGGAGGTCTCATTGCATAGCTGCTGAGCATCAAGCTCCAGCTGTTCATTTTAATGTGACAAAGAGTGGCAATTAGGCATAACTTCAATTTATGTCCTTATTAATGAAGGGAAAGAGAGGATAACAGTTTAACTACATGCCCTGAGTGATGGGAATCTGTGACGGCAGCTTACAGACTGATGTTAAAAAAAGTAAAGTAACATGAGTAACATACACCTTCCTAAAATCAGTGAATTCTGACTGCGACTATATTACCGATTGACTCTGCTTATTAGAGAAGGAAAAAGAAGCAACCAGCAGCCGATGAGCATAACCGAATTAAGTGTAAACAACAAAAAGTCACTGTTGAAGTAAACTGCAAGATACGTAATTTCTCTGCATGAGAGAAGATGACATGCTTGTAATACTATTACTTAGGAGACATCTTATGCCTTGATTTAGCTTCTTTGTTACTGGAACGTAAGTGGCTCTGGAAACATTTGACTTGGACTGCTAGTAAGACAGAGTGGATCTCGTTCCCTCGAGTTACGATGCCCACACTACCCCACCGCAGAAGACCCGAGGGAGAGTGGGACTGGCCAGTGGAACGGGCAGTGCCAGTCTGAAAAACAGACTGCCAGCCTGCCCGAGGGTTTTGGATTTTCTTTCCACTAGCCTGCTAATGACAAGGAGTAAGCACTGTTCCTTCTAACAGTGAATAGCTGTATTTATCTAACTTCTCCCTCTTCCGTCTTGCTTTGGAACATCTGAGCTCACATTTGTCATTCTTATCTACTGTGCTGTAAGATGCTGCAGGTGTATTTTATCCCCTTGAAATCTGTTTCTTGATTGTCTTGAATGATTTTTTTTTTCACTTTTAAGACACAACTAACCTAGGTTTTTATTTGGGAGTTATTTTTTTCCTTTTCTTCATTTTCATCTTCCCCTCCTCTGCTTCCTTTGAGTCTAAAGGTGCATTATACACTACTTGGCATACGTTAGATTCAGGATTTGTTTCTTCTTTAATGAAGACTTGACCTGAGCATCCTCCAGCATTTTACCATCCAGACCAATTCTGGAGTGAAGATGAAACCCTAGACAAAGAGAAGTCAATGCCGAAAGCTATTCCACATTGGAAAGTTATTCTAAAAAGCTTTTGTTCTTGGATTAGTTGCCTTGTACAAGGTGAGAGGAACTTTTAAGAACATCTTGAGATTATTGATCTCTGTGCCTGTGTTGTGATGGTAGAGGTTCCCTTCCCTTCAACAAAGGTGCATTTAATGCCTTAGGTAATATATATATTGCATAGTGTTGTAAAATAACTGTGTGATAACCATTGCTAGTAACTCTGCTGAAAACTGAGAACACCAGATCTCCCAGTTTGCTGAAATGAATGGAGCTTTTAGGCATTTTCCCTTTGACCTTGCGTCTCCAAACAGAATTTTATTTAGAAGGAAATCTTAGCCCTAAGGTTTTGTTAGTCTGTTACTTCACTTTTATGATCCCTTAGCAATTCTCAGTAAAAAAGTGTGATAGGAAGAGAGGGGAGAGGATGCCAAAGTATCTGGAGACTATTCTGGTAATATCTGAGGGGAGTAAATGTGCTTCGTGGTTAGTAGTATACTGTGAAAACCACCAGACAGTGTGGAAAATAATCCATGTCCTTTGTGTCTACTAATTTCAGCCAGCCTGTTTCCACAGAGTTTCAGCCTTCACTCATGTACTTAAAATTTGGGCATCTAAATCAATAATTAGGAGTGATCACATAATGGATTTTTTTTTCTTCCCTGCTGCTGCTTTATTGTAAAACTACTCAGGTGCAAAAACCAACAATAATCAGCAAAACAGTGGGTGAATGGTTCAGTACGGAGGTACAGGCTTTAAAAAAGAGTCTAAGAAGCACCTCAAATCACTGCATTGCTGAAGTTGATCCCAGAGGAAAGAACATACATCTGTTGCATTACGGTTCTAAAGCAAAATATACTCAAATGGTAGCATAATGACAATGCAATAAAATGGGTGTTTAGCTGACACAGCACACTACCTTTTTATGAATACAGTAGTTATAAAATTGGTCAAAATAAATCCTCCTAATTGTAATGGTATGTGTGCTTATGAATGTTCAAATTCTCTTAATTGACCAAAAATTGATCATTTGAAAATAAAGAAACATAAAGAGCTGTCCTTTGTGTAGAAGTAGTCCTAACACCGTTAGTAAACCTCAAATCCAGAATGCTGGATGTTCTTGTCATTCTCCTTTCACTACTGTACTGAAACATTACAGTTTTATAACCCTTCAGTTTCCTCTTATGCCAGTCTTTAGATAGCTTACCCGACTACCACTTGCTATTCATGAAGTGTTCCCATTTTGCTTCTGAATAAAACAAACATTGGATGTAGTGAGAAAGTAATCATTTCAGACTTCATTTATTAACACAAACCATATTTTAAAAGATTCTTGAATGCAATCTGGCTGATACACTATTAACCTTGGAAACTCTCCGATTTTGACGGTATACAGCACATCAAATTAAAAAAAGTGACCTGTAGAGATAAACAAATTGCACTGCCTTCCTACTTCTGGTTTCCCTCTCATATGTAAACAAGTTCTGAAATGTTTTTTTGACTTTTTTTCCTGCTTGTTTTTGACCTTTAAAATACTATGAATATCAATGCGGGGTTTGGCCTGCAGGATGACTTCTGTGAGGTATGAAAGAACGAGAATGTGAGATGTCTCGGCTCTTCTAACGTGTGAATCTTTCAACAAAACGTATTTTTGACAATATATCCACCAGACTGGCTAGACAAGTTAAGTAAGCCCCGCACAAAAGGGTTTGGGGTCTTGCTTCTTTAAATACGGCCATGCTGTTTTCACTGCAACAATTTTCTCTTAATGACACTATAGACAGTAAAAGGAATTTCTAATTAAGAAATGGATGAGAAATAAGTCTTTAGAAAGTTTTCAAAATGTCTTTCACCCTCCACCCACCCAGTGAGTTTATCTGATCTTTTTGGTAAACTTCTAGCTTTTTCGTAAACTCTATGCTGAGGTCTGCCTCTACAGAAGGAAACGGGGAAAAGCTTCTCTCAAAAGTGACTGAAATTATGATTCCCACTCTAACCACCAGTTAGACAGTGATAAAAAATTGAGTTTGTGTGTGAACAGATCATCTTTCTATATGTGATGTTAATTATTAAAAGCTAAATCTATGGACCCTACATGTCACTGGCAGATGGATAAATAAGCTCCTCCTACCATTCAGATGTGTTTAAACATACAACTAGCTTACTGTAACAGAATATTAACAGTTGGAAGAGAAGCTTTCTACATGTTTGGTTATACAAGACAAATCCTCCCAGGCAATTAAGCATTTTAAAGAGATGTTGAAGCATTACATCGGTCTTACTGTGGAGGAAGATAATTTTTATGTTTCAGGATTGAAAAATGAATAGTAACATGCATTGCTTCTGATAGCTTAATGGTGATTTATTGAGTCTCTTAATTACTGCTTTTTTGGCAGATTTCTCAGATATATTGGGGAGAAGGAAAAGACGTGCTTTAACATTTAAGAGAAGAAAGGGTTCCATGTTGGTTTTTTAGCTTGAAATGGAATTCCATTTGATATTAGAAACTCAAATTATGTATTATTTTGCCCACTAAGATATAGGCAGCTGTTGCAATATGTAAATATTCATGATTGTGAACCTGACATAGCAAATTGAAAATGGTGTTACACAGCTTCATTTGGTAAAATGTACAAATGCTGCATGTATTCTTGCAACTCCTGTCTGCATTTTCTGAACAACTGGATTCTTGGGTCCTGCAGAAAGCCGGGAAGCCTCAGGAGTTTGCACAAGGATTGAACAACCCTTGTTCCCTACCAGACCTGAGGCACAGTCTGCTTCCCAGTCTCAGAGGGAAGGGGGACGGTCATTTCTCACCGGTGAGAGAGGCACATCTCGGTTCAGTTCAGGCTGGGGCTCTTCAGGTGAGAACACGGGAGACACAGAGGAGTCTCATTTAGTGCCTACTAAGTTAAAATGAAGCAAAGGTCTTAATTGCAGAGCAAAACACGAGGGAACGAGAAGTCAGAGTCTGTGTGAGTTGAGAGAAGCAATAATGAAAATGAAAAGCTTAAGCCTAAGGGAAAAGTCTTGTTTATTTTTGTGCCACCTGCCTGAACCAACCAAGTGTTACATGCCTGCACTGGTAACTGCTGGGGTAGCATCACATACCTATTGGTTTTGTGACTGAAGGTCACAATTACTAATTCCAACCTCTTTCTGTGCTCTGCTGCTCACAAAGACTGCGGGGTAGGCTGACACTTGCAAAGGCACCCGCTTGCGCAGCAGACACAGCCTGTTAAATCACAGTTTTGATGCCGTTCCTCTCTGTGAATTAAAAAACGTCAGATTTTTGTAGTAAGTCCTCTTTCAAACATTTCCGTGAATTACTCTACTTAATTCACCGCAGATATCTTTAAAACTCTATTTGAGATACGAACTAGTCCCAATTAGCTCTATTCATATTCAAACAGAGCCAGGAGTTTGCAGCAATTGAATGGACTAAAAAAAGGGGCTATTTAATTTACAATCGGTGCTATAAGGTAATCTATATATGCCTCAGGATTCCTTTGTGGTTTTGTGACTGTGAAGTGACCACGAGTGGCTGTTATACTCAACAGCAAAGCTGGAGAACTGCGGCAATAGCCGTATGTTTCCAGGGGATTTCTTTGTGGGTGGGCAGATCAAATGCTTCACAGCTGAAGCTCAACACCTGTGAATCTCGGCTAATTTGGATCAATGTCAACTTGAAGGGAGGAGGGGAGGGGAAAAATGCCTCTTGACACAGTCATCAAAAGCGCTGCTAAGAAAATAGTTTCTTGTGAAAGTGTACGTTGATTGAGGTTTATTTTGGAGTGGAGTCCTGGAGTTCCCAGGTATGCTTATGGGAAGATCAAGAAAGAGCAACAGCTGAAAGAATTATCTAGGTATATTAGGACCATCTTGCAGGGTGAGTGATGATATGCTCACATCTACTAAGGTTATCTCTGCTGACCTTTTAAAAAAGTATTACTTCTAAAATCTTTTTCTGCTTCACTGAAAAAAAAAGTGTAGCTGTTTGGGTTTTTTTTAATAACTAAAGTTCAGTGAAATAATAGACAAAGGGGGTCAGTTTGATTGAAGCTAGTTCCATTTTGCTGATTCAGTGTTTTGTTCAGCACAGAAATGATAGTAAATTAAATTTATTTTCAGAGAAGCAGAATCCCTGGAACTCTGTCCTTTCCATAATCATCTGATCTTTGCAGGAGCTGATCGCACACAGCACAGCAAAAAGGAGGAAAAAAAAAAACAAACCACAAGTGTCTGAAATGTTATGTTCCCTTCTTTTAAATAATGATTAAATAGCAAAGTCTTACATGAACACAATGTGACTGATGTATTAATGCCAATAGGGATCTGAAATGACCTGACAGTTCTGATACTGTTTTTGAGAGGGGTGACACTTCTGAGATGTGTGGCTTTGCTGTCAGAGCATCTTCTTAGAGCAATGTACCCTAAAAAATGTCAGCAACGAGGAAGACCTCACGGATGCCAGAGATTTCAATTTGTACTTCTTATTGCTCTTTTTTTCATGGAAGATTAGGTGCTAGAAATGTACCTGTTATCTTTATTTCAATGATCCTAGACAATCTGGATTAACCTTGTTGATTCTGTAGGGCAACACTTGACTTTTAGTACAGGTTACTCTTCTGTAATTATTAATGCTCATTATAATGAAGAATAAAGCTAAACAATATAATAGCAAACCAGTAATAAATAGAAAGAGCTGACATCATAAACGTTATTGAAGTTTGGGGTTTCATCCTTAGAAAATGAGATGCTTTAAAGAAACCAAAATGTCACCTGCAAAAGTGCAAATGCTTTCAATAACTAATAAAT
>VXBH01005212.1:435715-470409 GCA_013400035.1 Rynchops niger
TTTTTTTTTTTGGTGTAAAGACAAGGAAACATTCATTACTTGTTCCAAAAGATCACAAACATTCTCAGCCTGTAATCTCCCCCCTGGCCTGACTTCCTTTAATTATTATTTTTTTAATGATTTTTTGGGGGAGGGCTAGATTTCTTGAAGAAAGCTTTTATTCAGAAAAACCGTTCAGAAATTCAAGATGAAAATCTGGAGAGATGATATATCTGGGTTGAGACTGGGTTTTTTTTTTGTTGTTGGAGTTTGGTTTGGTTATTTTTTTCTTTTCCCCCTCATCCTCTAGCTGTTGCTGAGAACATTTATGCAGGAGCGGAGAGCCTGCGCTCTGGTTTCTGCTGTGATCCCGGCAGGGAGGGTTGGTTCCCACACCTCCGCTGAACCTACAAGCAGTCTTGAACCAGATCTGCCTCCTCCTGTCTTTTAAAACATTATATCCCCGCACAACCTTACCGTTTAGCCTGATGGAAAGTGAGTAATGTTTTGAAACGCCAGTGACACAGAAGAGGGAAAACATATTTCCTGCTCACCTCTGGCTCTAAACCTACTTGCGGTTGTAGGGTCAGGACGACAGCGCTCTTCCTTTCCATCCTCGCGGCCATCAGCTCTTGTAAGTGCTCCTCGGCGCTGAATTTTATGGGTGTTAAAGATCTCCACGTTCCTTTCACTTCATCTGGAGTTATGAGCACTCAGCGCCTTTCCAAACATTGGAGCCGAAATGAAAAATTCCACTCTGCTTTACTGCCTCGTAGCACTCGGTGCCAACACAAAGGTTGGTAAAATACCAGGGTGTGTGCGTGAAGTCAGTTTTAAGTGTTATGAAGGTTCCCAAAACAAAGCAGATTTTCTAGTAACGCTGGACCGTATGGGTTGGATACCTCTAGACAGGAACTTAATTGATATAGACATAATTAAAGGCTGAATTCCAAGCCACCAGATCTCTCGTTTGTCACTAAAGCACTGTGTTTGTGACTTTTTAATTATTTAAGTTTTTAAATGGTTTTTGTTTCCTCTGTGCTTGAGGTTTTTCTATGTATTAAAGTTTGAAACTTTCAGAAGTTTCTTACTTCTGTCCCTGAGCAAGCATGAGCCATACATATAAAAAAATCTGTTAAATTCAAGCAGTTGTAAATGCCATTTAGCAAGGCATGGTTCTTTGCAGGCTTAGCAATATAAACGTTGTTCTGTGCTGAGGAATTAATCTGAGGAAGGGTCTGCTCGACAAAACTTGATTAAGGACAGTATTTTCAAGCACTGGTCCCTGAGTGTCTATCTCACTCAGCAAATCTAAACCTTGCCATAGTGAAAGGAAAGGTTTATACCTGCACGTGCTGCAGGGAAACAAGGAGATTAAGATATTAATACATGAAAATAGCTAATTTCTCTTGTGAACTTTTTCATCAGGGATCACACGGTCAAATTCTCCAAGAGTCTACTTATTTAATACTTGCTCATTAATCTTGTTCCCATCCATAAATTCACAGAATAGGTACTTTAAAAATTGTGCACACCAGCCCAGTGAAATTCTCTATTATTCTCCAATATATAGTATCCAGGACACTTCCTTCAGCCCTCGCTTATAGCTGCACATTATGACTGTGTGACACTGACAGCAAAAGTAATAACTGATGCCCATACCAGTTTTTTAAAGCATCATGCAAACTGTCATGCTGATGTTTTGCGAAGTGATGGGAGCAGACATATTGTCTGATGGGAGCTGGGCATGTTTAGCTTGGAGAAGAGGAGGCTGAGGGGAGACCTCACTGCCCTCTACAACTCCCTGAAAGGAGGNTGCTGCCCCTGGCCAAACAGAACGGTAATACCCACAGACTCTTTGTGTGCTCTCACCTTCGATGCACTTAAAAGCATGTGAAACACTAAGGTGTCTGAATCCGCTGAAAGCTGATGTTCTCTACCAGCCTTCTTCATTCCCCCATTCTCTACGTGTCAGCTGTGGAGCAATTAATATAGGTTTTTTTTCTTTATGCTTTCTCTTCCTGCTCCCTTTCCCTAGATTTGAAGATTAAAAGGCAAAGCTTCCAAGACTAACGTCTTCTGGGTTAATACTACCTACTGCCTTCTAGAGGCAGCTTTATGTTGCCTAGTTCAAATTTATTTTTATCGCCCTTGTTATGAAGCTAATTTTTCTTTTTTTTCTTATTTTGATCTGAATTTGGTTAAGATTTCATTCAGAGATTCTATCCATGCTCTACTTAGGAAAGAACGCTACTCTAAAAGTATCCTGTAGTTAAATATAGTCAGATACATATTTACAAGAGCTTTCTTAATGAGATGGTCCATAGTTTCATTATAGCCTGACCAGGCAAAACATTTTTTCATTTTCAAACTGCATAATTTACACTATTTATTTTGTACCAAGGGGTGGTTGGTAAGGTTTTTTATACCCACAGCTACTCATTAAGTCTTTTGCAGCAGTGTCTCCCCTGGGGTGAATTAAGCTTTGGTTTCAGAAATATTTTAGTGAGATGTATAGCATAAATTGTATAGGAATTCACAGACAAGCTTAATCATTTCCCAACTCCGTTGCATAACAAGGCTTCCTTGATGCCTTCCCGAAGTGAGGAATGGGGCTAGGAGAAGGGAGTGGTAGTGGATTTGCTTGCTGAGCTTCATTCTTTTCCTTTTTGTGACTTCTCCGAGGAAAAAATGACTTTTTAATTAATCTATTTATTCACATAGTTTGTCAGGCACATAGTTTTACCATGGAAGTTCTATATTACCATATTCACAGCACAGGAAGATTCTGAGAGTTTACTCCCAAATTATGCTGATTTAATACAATCAAACCAAGAAACATAAACATCAAAGAGGTAGGGAGCATATACAAGTATAGGATGGAGAAAAAAAAAAAGTACATAGGAAAAAAATGAAAACACCACAAGCTTTTTGTTTGGTTAGTGTCCAAACAGCCATAATATATAAAACATACTAGAATTTTGTTCTTATATGGTCATTTCTTTCATTTTGTGATAATGCTAGTGTTACTGTGCTCACGTTATATTTCTCAAACTCAGATTTAAACACCAGTTGTATATTTGGAGGAAAGAAGTGCGAATGGCTTAAGGCAGAAAATATTTATTAATAATAGTTTTCACATTCCATTTTCTCTGGATTTAAGTCCTTCTCATTTTTCAGCATAATCATAATTTGCTTTTAGTCTACTGGTTGGATATTTTTTAAAGCTACCTGCTTTTTTTCTTTTTTCTTTTTTTTCCCTACCATATTTGTTTTCCAAGACACATCTGGTATCCAATAAAGCTACCTGGAAACCTCTGTGTCCAGAAGCATGCTACCTCAAAAGAGATATTTGTTTTCTTTTCTTCTTCAAAGTTTTTAATTTCTTGTGTTTGCATGCAAAAGCTCTCACGGTATTATTTTATAATTGTCTCTGTGGAGGAGAGGATTCCCTCTTCGTCTTTTAATTTTCATTTGTTGTAAAATTGAACCCAGTCACCATGGAATAACTGTAGGCATGCAAAAACACAACATGTGTAAGCTCAAACTGATTTAGCATGGGGGGGTCAGAATTGCAGCAGGTTTCACCTGGGAATTACAGCTGATCCACGTACGTGTGCCATCACAGCCTGTTCAGGCATCCTTGACTTTACAGGATGTGCTTTTGTAGCACCGTCTGAAAACTTGGGAGCTTAACTTCTCCTGCCCTTATCCAAACTATTCACTACTGTACGGATAGGTGACACCACTGTCTCATAGAGAAATGTAGTTAAGTGTAATGGAGTGGAAATTCACTCCAGCAGGTTTAAGCCCAAGTGTCAGATTGTCTGCAGATGTGTTTCAGGATTCAGCTCCGTTGTTTATCTAGTGACAATGTTGCTAAGGATACAGCCGTCCCCTCTGCTTGTTGCATCAGCCACCAAATACTTGTCTTTTCCTTTTATATGGTTTCTATGAAGCTTTTGACCACTTAACAAAACCTAAAAGTTGGTGGTCATGATTAAGTTACAGTAATTCTGTGTGTTACTTCAGTGAAACTTAGCCTTCCTTAGATCAGGGAGTGAGGTACCACTGGTTTGTAGAATCTCATTTAACGTAAGCGCTACTTTCTTCTTTTTTGGTTGTCATTACACACATTAAATCAATATTTCATCTTGGTTAGTGTTCCTCCTTGGGATATCTTGTGTGATTGTCAGAACTGTAGTAATCACTGTCACCTAACTCAGTTAGCAATGTGTTAAGGTTAGAGTTGTAAACACTCACTGAAAATTGGTTTGCATCCCCAATTTAATCTCATAAAAAATTTCATTTCATACTACATTGAGTGATACATTGAGAAAAAACACCATTTCATTTCTCCTGTACAAGCTGATGTAGGATGAGACTTTCCATTCCAGTCTATTTAGAATGAGATAATAATCCATCCCACACACACTTCAAAATGATCCGCAGTTCGGACTGTAAATTTATAAATGACAGTTCTGCGAATTAGACTTGAAAGGAAATGCTGAGCAGAGGGTTTTAGAACTTACATGTAAGATTCAGGACAATTTGTACAGGAAAGAGCTCGACTGCATATGTTATGAATGCATAAATCCCGGAGGTATCTGGGACCAAAATGAATGAAAATACTCCTGTCATCTTCTCACTTTTCAATCTTTTTTTTGGTCCCCAGTGATTTATTGCTGCCCCACACTGCGCACAGTATCCATCTATTTCTAGTAATCAGAACTTTCTTAGACAAGACTATGTTGGGAAGCTGGCATAACGCAGCTGCTGGGAAAATACCTTTACAGAACTCAGAGCTAACTTTGAAATGGATAAGGCTGATTTTTTTCTGTCTGGAAGATGAATTCCAAATATTTTCTTATCCCGCAGTTAAATCACTGACACAATATTTTGGCTACAGCCTTGATCATGTGAAAACATTTAAGATTGCTCATCTTGTGTATAAATGCATGTAGGACACGTCTGACTCCAGACTTTCAACAGGATTACCAACGTACATCTGTATTTGTGGTGCTGAGACGCTCGCCACTGGATTTCACAAATTAAATGTTAAGACTGGATTCCACCTTAGTTTTTAGAAAGGGATGTGCTCTACTGGGCCTACATCTTTCTGTTTGGTATTTTATGTTCTGTTCATTCCAACCTTTCTCTGCTGAAGTACCATCAGTTTTCCTAGACTTGGTCTTCATATTTTACTTTTAAGGCCTCAGTTTTCCTATTTCAGTCTCTTGCTAAAAGCTCAGATATTTTTTGGACAGAAGGTCTTGGGTCTCCCTGGCCCAATCTCTTCTTGTTGCCCACATCCAGGCTGCTTCTAGCTTGTGGCTGCATTTATTCCTTGTTTCAGATATTTTTCCTAGTCAGAACTAGTTTCTCACCAGTGAATCACCCAGTCTTAGTCTGCACAATCAGTTCCTTCTTTTCAGGCACCGGTCTCCCTCTCCACAGATTTCCAGGAGTTCTGCCCTTTGCTCTCCTCCTCAAAAGTTGCATCTCTTCTCCACCCTCTCTGTTTCTGCTGCTTCTGGTTTTAGTTCACTCCATTACCCTGCTGGATCCCAAGACTTCTTTAATCTCTTCTCCCTACAGGCTTTTATACGTTACCACCACGCGGCTTCTCACAAAAGGAGTGAAGAATTGAGAGTATAAAATAGGCAATACCATGCTCATTGTTATTTCTTAAGCTCATATTTGGTCTAGAAACATTAGCCAAAAACCGAAAGGTTTTTTTTTTTTCTATTTTGGGACTGGAGAATGTACATTACAGCTGGACACTTTGGTTACTTTAGTCAGGGTCAGGTCAGACATCTAGTGCAGGTGACTTTTCCAGAGCTCCAATCTGAGCAGATCTTTGCAATTTTAGGAGAAAAACAAACAACCAAAAAAAACCCCCACACACACAAAAAAACCCAATCGTAACATAATGTTCAAGAAATATTTCCAAGTATAATGTATTCTCTCTGCTCAAAGGTCTTGAGGAGTTTGACTTCATGGATGCAACACGTAAAACTGTGTCTACTCTTTTTATCTGCAATGCTATTAGATAGAAAGTTCATAGAATCATAGAATCTTCGTGGTTGGAAAGGACCTTTGAGATCATCAAGTCCAACCATACACACACAAAAAAACCCCACAATCTCTGCCTCTAGAGCATGCCCTGAAGTGCCAAGTCTACACATTTCTTAAGTACCTCTAGGGATGGTGACTCAACCAGCTCTGGCTGTGTAGATAGAAAGTTATATGTATTCTTCTGTCTGTTAAAAAGTAAAAAAAAAAAAATCACATTGGATTTATTTTAACATAAATTTAAGACTGAATTCTTACTTTAACTAAAATTTTAATTTACATTTTTATAGAACTCAGAGAAGGTGGAACTGTTTCATATACACACAGATTATCGTTTGTAAAAATAAAGGTAAAAGAATACCTTCATTTTGAAAATTTAGGAAAGAAATTAAGAAAAAGTATTTCCTAGGAGCTGGGACTGATTTGTTATTGGGAAGCATGTCTTCATGTGTCTGTTCCTGAAGCTGCACGGAAGGAATGGTCAAGTTACAGTTACATTAAAATGCTTTTTAAAGATAGAAACCTTTCAATAGGATTATGTAGTTTGCTCTCTTTGCCAGCATTTAGACTTTGATTTACAAACATAATACCCTTCACTCAAAGGAAGCAGGCATAAAAGATGTTCTGTATATACTTAATCTGCTTACTGTTATCAGACATGAGAGTGTATCAGAAGTAAACACATCTATTTTAAATATTCCCTGAAGAAAGATCCTCTAGTGCCATTTCATGAAAAAGCTTCTTCCCCCTTTTTCTCTGCTGATCTTTTTTTTGTGTCATATCAGTGCTGAGA
Source organism: Rynchops niger (assembly GCA_013400035.1). Classification (NCBI taxonomy): domain Eukaryota; kingdom Metazoa; phylum Chordata; class Aves; order Charadriiformes; family Laridae; genus Rynchops; species Rynchops niger. The sequence continues at coordinate 442,563 of VXBH01005212.1, forward strand.
GTGGGAGCTGTGAATTTCACAACAACAATCTAAGCACAATACTATAACTAGAGAAGAATCTATAGCGTCGGCCAAAGTTCTGTTTCAAAAGGAAAACAGATTTAAACAGAGAGTATCATTTCAGAATTGTAAATAATTCTGTTAGCTTTTTGCTGATATCCTTCCTTTAAAAGAAGGAATTCTAAAGTGTTCTTATCATTGCCAACACATTTGAAAGCGTAACATCCCCCGTTACCTTCAAAAAATAGTTTGATCTACTAAAGCAGCCCCTATGAAGGCTACAAGCTACACTGTTGTTTGTTTTTTAATGAAAAATATCTTCTGTTAGGGCGAGATCATAGGAGATTTGCAATGCATTATCCATTCAACTTTTTAAGAGTACTAGAAGGAGGCCACACACAGTGATTAAATTTTCACTGGATATTCTTAAACCCTTTAAGTAGCCAATCTTAGCATCTGCACGAGCACATACTGGCTTATCTCTTGATGGCTTCATATTTTCAGACGCTTTCTCTTCCTTGCTCAAAAATGCATACGGACTCAGGAAAGTGGAACTGTTGTGCTGCCTAATGCCATGGAGTTGTGGCAATTGGATTTTATGCATGGAGGGGGGAAAAGAAAAACTAGCCAGTATTTAAAATTCTCCAGACTTTCAGTTTCGCATGATCTGCAACCAGCATTTTCTGTTAGCATTAACTTATAACTAAAGCTCCTATTAGAGAGAAATCGGGTCGAGAAGGTTTGAGGACATGTTGGAAGAAGGGTTCTTTCTAATGCCAGATCAAAAAGTCAAAAAAGCGTGTCTCACCATTTAAAATATTTCAAACCTTAAGAAGAGCTTGTATTGACAAACCCCAAATTTGGATGGTTTCTTTCCAGATCCGTTGTTTGTTGCGTAAGAAAATCCCTTGCCTTTTTTTCAAATAATTTAAATCAGTTCAGCTTGATCTATACTTTCATCTAAGAGGCTTGTTCCCTCCCAGTTGTTACATTCTCCTGCTTTAGTAACCCCTGTGTTGATCCACTTTTGATGAATAGTGTTTCAACCCTGAATTCATCTTCTTTGTCTCCACTGACATACTCACTTGTACGTTTCCCTCTCAAGAAATGCTCATTCTTTTCTTTCAATAAAGAAATCTGCCGATTACAAAAAAAATACCTTTTATTTTATAACAAACTGCTGCTGCAGTTGTGCTGTCAGAAAGCTGCTTGGGGGAAAGGGAAGGATGGGCTCAATGGGAATAAGAAGGAACTGAATCAGGAACTCAGACTGTGTACTATTATATAAAAGAAACAGGCACACTGTGAATTATGCACTTTTGTACAATTCTATCTTGGGATTCTAATGACAACATAAGCCACTTGAGCTTCGGTTGCATGGCTCATGATATCAGCAGAACACCTCAGCGGAACTCTAGTCCCATAATTCAGAACTGCCCGCTACGCAAAATGTGTCCAGACAGGGGAATCGGAAATCATGACGGTATTTCTTTTTGTTATTTATCTTAAGAATATGAAATCCACTACAGTACAACAGTGAGCCTCTTCTTTCTGTATGTAATCCTCTGAAGAAGAAAAACGCGGATTTTTTTTACTCAGCTATAGAGTAATTTTGCTTTGAAGATGAACCGTTATATCAACAATATCCATAGATTTTTGAAATAGCAAAATAAATGTGGCATCGATGGTTTTTTAAAAAAAAAATTCTCCTGAGCAGACAGGTCTAAATACCTAGGAAGACATGGTGACTTGAACGGAATGAGTTTGAATCCTAAGCTTATTACTCAGCTTCCCAGTGTGACACATGTCAAAGAGGAGACCATCTCAAAGGATGGTTGATGCTTTTTGTCATCTAGGGACGTTGTTCTGCCTGAGAGAATGGGTAGAGGAACTTGCTATAGCGAACGCAGAATAGTTCTGACACAGTGCTCACCATAGTTAGTGGAATCCTATTGACTCCTATGTTTTTTAATGTATTCTCAAATACCAAAAAAGGCTGACACATGCTTCAGTGATTTCTTTGACAGACAGCAAGGTGAATATGAGAGGAAATATAAGGGTTCACCTTTGTTAATATTTTTTTGTTCCATTGTATTCACATTACTTCAACTCTCCTTCCCCATTTCTGGAGGGTAATTTCTTTTTTTTACTGTTTGTGAAACTCACTAAACGCATCTGTTTTATGAAAACGCAGATTGACATTCTTTGATAGAACTCCATGCACTTAAGTATCTGTTTATCCGTTTGGTGAAGTATAAGGGGGTTTTCTCTATCAGAAAAGTCACCGAATCCCCAGGAAGCTCAAAGCAAGTAGGACATACACAGTTCTGCACCGTCCTTCATACGAAGCAGGATCTATTGCTTACTGCTCTTTCCCTAACTGGGCACTATTAAATATCATGTCGGGCCATTTATTAGACTCTGCTGTCAGACTGGTTAACGGGGATTTGGTCTTTCTTCGTTATTCATCTCTAATCAGCTTTTTCCCATCCCACAGATACCTGTTGCTAAATCTCCAGACAGGAACTACCAGCTGGCAAATGGTGGACAGTCTCTGAATTTAAGCAGATTTATCAGGGCCTTCAGCGAATGTTTATAGGGCTTAAGCTAATTGGAAAGAAGATTTACAATGCTTCTTTTAACCAATGCCATTCTGTACTTAGAAAAGGGAATTACTGGTATTTCTTAAAACAGTGATCTAAGTTACTCAGTATAACTTCCTCGAGTACAGACAGAGCGGTGCTGGCTTAAGGCAACACTTCAGATTGAGTTTTCACTTTACATTGTGTGATGAATTGGAATATCGTTATCCTTAGGCATATCAGATACAGGCATAAACAACAAAGTCACACTTGACATCTGAGCTGCAATTAGAATCTAATGCTAGTTTTTGCAAAAGAAAGTCTATAGCTTTCGAACGAAAAGTACTGATTCTTAAAGTTGTTAATTTTTAAGGAAACTCGGTGCTTTAAATGTCTCAAAAATAAGGCTTACTTAAGTTAGTAGTAACTGCTTGTCAATAATAAAACCCATTGTCTGTCTTAGTTTGGTAAGGACAGAAAAAGAAAGAAAAATATTCCTAGGAAATGAATTCCCAAGTCTCCAATCATTTTGTTTTATGCCCCGTTTTAGAGACATTTCCACAAACCTCCGCATCATTTAGTAGGCTGGAGAGAACAATTCTTTGTGTAAGGCCCGTCTTTCCTGGAAACTGAAATGGAATTTCATCCCACTTACTATTTCAGTTCCTTAATAATTTAAAAGAGACCTTCGTTTCTTCGTGTTCAGGCCTAAACAGGTGCATAATGTCGCTGTTGTAGTCCAGCTGTTTTGTTGAGCTTTTATTTGTTTTTTAAATTATATCTATTTCTTATGTATCCCTTATTCTTTGTATATGTCCCTCTCTAGGCTGTATGTGGCTTACCGTATTAAACCATTTCTTGTGAATATTTTTGAGCTGTTGTTCAGTGGAAAGTAAATAAACAAGGCTGGCTCTATTCCCTGCATAAAACATTTTTATGAAAGCCGCTCAGGAGCACTGCTGAAGATGTTGAAGGGTTAAAGATGTTAAAGATGTTCGTTATGTTAAAGGTGACAGGGTGTTTTTTTTAGGGTTCTGCTAAAATCACTAACTGTCAGGAAAATAACTTAAAACTTATGTCTGGATTTTTTTATTTTATTTTGACGATGATGGTAATTTGCCCAATGTCATTTCTGGCTGAGCACTCACGGCTGCTAAGGCTTACACCCAGGCATGAATTTACTGCAGAAAATAAAAAATGAAATGTCACCTGCAAGCAGCTGCCACTAATTAGCCTTGCAGTCTTATCAGGGCTGATATGAATCAGCCTGCATCAGTCATGATACTACTACTGCATTAGAGCCTTGATCATTTTACCTTCTGCTCAGGAAGGGAATGGTGGTTGGAGCAGGAGAGAGGGAAACATTCCTTCTCCACTGGCTTCACGTGCAAGTCGAAAAACACTTAGAAGATGAGACTATCGTTCCATCTCTTACTTTGACGTATCCTATCCCTTCCTGTCATCATTTTAGCATTTTCTGGTCCGTCTAATTAGGACTTGGTTTAACCAGGTGCTACACCCCTGACTGTTCTCGTGAGCCTGTGACCCAGGGAGCCGCCAGAAGCGATGCCCTGAGCAGCCTGGTGTTCATTGACGCAGAACGGGTCTCGGCGTAGCTGAAGAGGCTCCGTACTGGGCTGATTTCCTCCAGCGGAGATGTTCTGCCCAAAGAATAAGCACAGATCGCTGGGGGACTGGACTAGACGATATCCAGAGGTCCCTTCCAACCCCTATCATTCTGTGATTCTGTGTTTCCTGGAAGTTTTTCTCTTACCTTTTTTATGTATTTCTATCTTCTTTGGCCTGGAAAGATGGGAAGAAGTGGTTCAGACTTTAAAAGCAACATCAGCTTCAGACCAATTCAAACAATATTTCCCCTCAGAAGAACAGGCAATACCGTTTAAAAGACTCAAGCAGCTTTTAATCCGCCTTAGGAAAACACCACCCAACAAAGGACAATGAAGGATACAGCTGAAGTGACTGCATTGTGTCATGCTTGAACTTAAGAGCCTTTCTCATGCATCACTTTAAAAACGCAAAGTGCTGAATTAATTTTTAAAGGACAACAGTTACTTGTGGCTGATTATGAGGAAATCAATGACCACACTGAATGCTGTAGCAATGAGTAAGAATTGCTTCTTAATACCTTCTTTGTATTAGACAGCAGACAGACCTTTTCAAAACAGGAGCAGACGTATTTAGGTGCCCTGATTCCAAAACCATGGAGCACCTGGAGATTTTCCCCAATATACATTCTTATTGCACTCACACACACCCTTGCTGGCGTGAGGAACGCATGGAAATGACGCTCGATGGTAACTAAGTACTAACCCTCACTCTGTCCTGTTCTTTTCCTTCATTTCCTTCTCCTGTTCTCACTCTGGAAGTGAGAATGGATTGCCCCAGTGCCAGTGAACTGGAGCTGGTGGAGGAGAGCCGGGCTGAAAAAAACGTGTGTTGGTTTGGCTGAAGAGGAAATACGGGACTGTGGGGTTACTCCCACTCCTTGCTCTTTGTCTCATTTGTTTGTGTTCTATGCATAAATACAGGGTGGGGACAAAAAGAAAAACAGTGAGGATTTCAATCATTATTTTGTATTTCTGTAAGAGGAGTTTACCTCTTCACAGGGCTTTACCAACACTATGGTTGTATATTCAATCTTAAACTATTTTACATATGAATGTAGACTTCAGTCTCTAAAAGTAGCAAACAGTGATCATTAGGAGATAAAAAAACAAAACAAAAAAACAACCTACCACTAGATCTTTTGTTCTGTGGTTTAAAACATGACTACCTGGCTTAAACAAAACACAGAACTGATAATTTGTAGCCTACACTGACATACTCCTTGATGTTCAGCCAGAGCATTCGTACCAGATAAAAGCACTTACTGTGGTATGTCCCTGAAAGGAACTGAACACAGTCTTCAGCCTCTTAGATTTTCCTTCCTAAAAAAAAAAAATAAATCACTTAGATTTAAACAATACAGAGAAGAAAAACAAGATAAAACAGCAACATTGAAAATTCAATATAAAATAATGCTTCTGCTGTTACAATCAAGGCATACAACAGATGTGTCATTGTGACCAGATAAAAAATAATATTGTTTTGCTACAGACATAAACCACCTTTTCCATTAGGAATAATGTCTTGTTATGACTAGCTTTGGTAGCATAGTACCTTTGGCACAAGTGAGAACACCCATGGTGTGCTTCCAAGTGTAGAATTCTTTCTCATGATGAATAACATTCAGAAAAAAATTTGAGCATAATGATATAATAAGCAGGCACTTGAGCAGATGTTTTATCTGAACAAAGTAGTTGAGAAACCTAAAAGAATGCAGGTTTGCTTCCACTCCTCAGTTCTTCTTTAGTATTTCACTTCTTTTGGGAAATAGCTTTGAGGACTCGCTGCAAGTTCATCCATCAAACAAAAAAGTCTTGTTGCTCTCAGATAGAAAGCGGGTGCCTAGGCCTTTTGACACGCTCAGCTCCTGTTGCGGCTGATGTGCTACCAGACACAGATCTGTCAAAATTTGGAGAGAGACACAGTGAGGAGAGCTCCTCTTGGCAAGGCGAGTTCCTCGTTGCTGGAGGAAGCAGTGTGGGTCATGCTCCTGACAGCCGTTTCGGCTTAACGCAGCCAAGTGTCGTTGTAGAAGGAAAAGCACGGGAGAGGCTGAGCTGTTAGCTGGCAGCGTGCTCCTCCATTACACCACTTTCCATTCAAACGAAGCTGGAGCCGTACTGGGCTGCCCCAATTAGAGCAGGGCCAGATAACCGGCAATCAAGAAACAACACGCAGCCCTTCGCAGCACTTTCCATGCTGTGCTTCACGGAGTTTGTCAAGGACCTTGCGTGGGTTGTAGGTGTGTACCTATCACGGTCAAATTCTGATGACGGTCTGCCTGCCAATTATCCTGTAAAACTGAAATTGAGCTGCTCTTCCTGACCCTCAGTCAGTATTTCCTAGCTGATCATACTACACACTGAAAGAACTATACTTCCCTGTATTTTACTGATTTTTGAACTGATTTCTTCACGGATGGTAAATGAATTTTAAGATCTTTTGTGATGACAGTGTGAAAACTTTTTTGAATATAGGAGCAGCTGAGTCAGTAGCAAAGCTAGATCCTCACTCACCTACCGTTACCCTGACAACTGTGACTCAGAACCCAAGTTTTCCCTTCTGCTCTATGGATTCATTGGTAAGTGGGCTTAATCAAGTTGTCAGCCTGCAATGTGTCACTGGGGTGGGTGGTTGTTGTAACTGGCTATATTCGCTAACTGAGGGGAAGCCAACTGCTTCCCTTCTAGCCGGCAGATTTACCGTGAGTGAGGAACGGATTGAAGTAACCTCCCGCCATTCAGATGCTCCAGTGTGATCCTGGCATTAGGACCACCCATCAAGTCACAAACCATCCTCTTGTACGTTTCTGCTTACAATAAAAGAAACACTCTGCAGATACTAAGTGCTGGACCGTAGCTATAAATAAAGGACTCTTCTTAATTACTCTGTCACCGCCCCACCAAACAAAGTAGTGAGAGCTTAACTAAACGCGTGATTATTTGTGGAAAGCACAGATGTCTGCTAATTTCATGACAACACTAATAATCTCAGAGAATTAAATCGAGTTGTTTGAAAGTAACTCTTCAAAACCTATGCAATCTGCTATGACACCTGATTTCACCTGCCCGTTTTACAACTACCAGCTTAAAAATACAGACTTTACGAATAAGAAATCAGGCAGCATTTCAGACGTTTGCTAGCAGGCTGAGGAACTTCCAGTCTTAAAAGCCCAAGCCTTTATTACACTGGAACTAATTCATTGATTTTTTTTTTTCCTTCCCCCAACCCCTGCCCTTAAATATGTAATTATTGAAACTCACACCCCATGAGGGAAGGAAAAAAAGTAGTAACCTTCTGGAACAGGAGGTTGGAAACTAAGGCAGTTCAGATGGTCTGGTAGTTAAAGCATTGGCTAAGAGTCAGATAATGAGGGTTTAGGATCTGACACAAACTTCCTGTGTGATTTTTCTGAAAGCCATCTCAAGCCAAACTATGATACTTTGTTTTATAACAGCGAGCTCGAGCATGCTCCCCCATGATTCAGCTGGAACTGCTTGTGGAGCAAAGCATCATGCCTCTTGGTGGAAGTGGCAGAAATCTGATCTTCGGTCTCCTCCTCGCTCATCCTTGAGCCAACGGAACGGTTAAACAAATTCTAACCTGCCCCAACAAAATATTCTTCTATTTATTGCCCCATTTATGCTGTTCAGATATTTCAGCGATGGCGTTAATGGTCTTGGTCCAGAAAAGTATATAAGCGTGTTTCTGGCCTTAAACACAAACACCACCATTAAACTTTATGGCTTACTTAAGTATAAGACCATTAAATCATGCACGAGTCTAGGTGAAATGTGATTGCAATACTTAGCACCTCTGAACTGTGGAGCTCTGGAAATACCTACAGCAGCGCTGGAAGAGCCATAGTCTTGCCCTCCCTTCTAGTGGAAACACTTCCAATATAAGGAGATCGTTTAGACTTGCTGATTGATGAAGATTCCCCCTCACATATTATGCTTGACGAAGAAAGTCCTATCTGACTAAGTCTCTAAATATGGCATTAAAAGATATGTATGCTGGTTTAAAGACTTTCCTCTGCTTCCTAATGATGTCGTCCTGTTTTACAGCTGTGTCTATACACACTGGTAATAAATTGCGTACAACAGTAATTATGAACGCCAGTACAGAGTACCCCACAGACTCCATTGATCGTATTGTTCTCACTGTTCAGATATATTGCATATAATTCAATAATTGTAATGAATATCTTCTATAAACCACTTTTTAAAATGTTCCGTAGTCCAAACCAAGCATGAAAGTTCCATCCCCTTCCTACTGGGATGTTCAAAATCCACACCTGAACCTTGATATTTAAACTGATTATTATACTTTGCCCGCTCCTTTGGCCAGCTTCTTAGCTAGCAGCTCTTATTTTTAAATGGCACCCCAATCAGATGAAATGAAAACGTGACATATAAACCGAAGCAATGTTACAAGCAACATCTTGCATTTTTGTATTTGTAAAATTTCATCTTACATGAAGGAGAATAACTATTCTGGATAAGAAATGTGTCAGCTTTCCTAGGGTTATATTATCGGCAGCAGACACGGATTTATAGGGTTCTGATCTACACTAAAGTATTCTGACAGTCAAAATACCCTTCAGTACAGAATTTATACAGTGTAATCTGACATAGCCACAGGCAGCTTCCCGCCAGCGCAAAAACAATTTGCTTGGTAAATTAGCTAATAATATTGCAGCAATATTTGATTAATTAGTCTTCCAATTTATTAGTGATACTTACATGGAAATTGAGAAGTAGACACTGCTGTTTATTAGACATAAAAATATACATTCAAATTAGCTTCCAGTTAATTATGTAGAGATATGATGTATCTACTAGTACTCAATATCACCATATATCCACATCGTTGGTAATTCAGAACCCATGGCTGCGTTTTTCCATCATCAGATTTGTATCGACTAGCTCACATCTGAAATAACTCTGCTACGCAAGACAACCATTCTCCAGTGAATAGTCAATTGCATTTGGAGGTCCTTATTTGATGTATGGATTCAAACTGTGTTCTCCTAAGATTTCAGCGATGACCTATTGCTTACGGATTTGACTTTTGATTTTCTCCCCCCATGAAAACTTCTGCTGGAATGTGCATGTTGTAGGTCAGTGACCCTCTGTAAGAGAGACATGAAGAATACTTTATCTAACGGAGCTGGAGAACAACAACGTAACTGCAAACCGGTGCCCTGACACCGCGCTGTGATGCTGCCTCACAAACTTTGTCACAATACTCAGGAGAGAGCACAAGCACCCGCTGAAGTCGCACCATAAGGCAAACAACACAATGCAATATCGGAATGACACTCTGCAGCTATTTCTCAGCCCTCTGTGGTTTTGGTCAGTGGAAGTACTTGCTTTCCTCTCCCACTGATGCTCAACAGCTGCCAAGAGAGCTGTTTCTCTCTCCTTCCTCTAGCACTACGTGCAATCCTATCCATGACACTCCCGTGAAAAGTAATGAAAGGCTCACTGGAATACTTGCAGAACTCGGAAGCTTTCTGTGCTCTGAGTATATGGGGGAAACGTGTATCTGAAATAATACAGATACCAAAATCCTATGAATAATACAGTAACACTATATAATAACTCACATCTGTTTCTCATTGGGAATGAGTTTGGCTGACTCTTCCTTATTTCCCTTCCCTGTATTTTGAGACGACGGAAAAAAAAAACCCCATCTTTTCTTTCCTAATACCATGGTTGAAAACTGGTGTACAGTCTTTCAGACTAGCATGTTTGCATTCTAAAAAAAAAAAAAAAGTAAACAATTGTTTATTTGAGTTTTATACTAAGTGACTTATCTTTGTTAGGGAACATGAATTTTGAAAAGCAGTCTTATCCTCGGCACTTAGACACACATTACAAGGACATTTCCCCGGCAAAAATGGGAAATTATAAATTACCAAATGGCATGTACTTTTTGTCCTAAACCAAGGAACAATCACATCTCTAAACTATTGTGACCTGTGCCTTTTACTAGATGTTCTCTGCCTATATGACTGTTGTAGGTATAGCACACAAATCAGAACTCAGCTGCTTAAAAGTAATAGCTGCCCAGCACAATGCAGCAATTACATATTTATGGAAATGTAAGTGTATTTTTTGTTGAAACGTGCCCAAAATAGCAATCACTTACATACTTCCAAAGCTACACATATCAGGTATTGGATTCATCTTCTTTCTGCCTCAAGGGACCATTGTCTAATTAACTGAAACAACCAAATGCATTTGCCAGCCTGCATGGCTTTACAGAAAGTGGGTATAGTGTGAAGAGTGTTCCCAGCAGGGGAAATCGTCCAGCTACCCTGACTGCATCCTAAAATATTTTGGGAATTTACTGAACGAGAGTTAAATTTATCGCTGTGCTGATTTGACATTGCCCACAGTTGGGTTAGAAATGACTGCTTCGTATTAAAACGGGAGAAGTAATGTATTGTCATGAGTATTAAATGGGAATAGTGATTGGTTTAAAATTCCCTAACTTCCTCTTGGTAGTTTCTTTTTTTACTTTTATTTCTTGGATTTCAACATGCCTCCATCCTGTTCAGCACCTGAAATTTCTTCTCTTCTCTTCTCTTCTCTTCTCTTCTCTTCTCTTCTCTTTCTCTTTCTCTTTCTCTCTTTCTCTTTTCTCTCTCCTCTCTCCTCTCCTCTCCTCTCCTCTCCTGCCTGTGAAAAGCATTCAGACATTCATTTTGACAATTCTGGATCCCTTTTTCTTAGACAGAACCTCCCTTTACTTTCCAATAAGATACCTGGTTCAGGTAATAATATACATAACAATGTAAAGGATAAAAATGTGGCTACAGCTTCATGGGTGTCACTGTTTTTACTTTGGCAAAGCCAAAGGGACTAGTACCTATACATGCTGTTATAAAAGAAACGATCACCTGAAAAACCTGACAAACGGTGTGTCATATATTTTTCAAAAGCCTCATTCAAGCTTACAATACTACCAGTGCTGCCTAATATAGAGCAGTCCCCAGAGCTGCCACCTTGGACAAATCTACATGAGACCTGGGACAATTCTTAATTTCATTTTAACCATAAATAATGAAAGACTAAGGCCCTGGGACAGTAATGAACCACACCGATAGCACAAATTTTTTTAAAATTTCTTTGTTATTTTCTGGGAAAAATATTACTCCTATAATATTGCTTATGGCTTTCTTAATGAATGTGGATTTAAATGTGTTATATCTGTTTCAATATACTATTTCATAGCATTCCCCCTTGTCTTAGTTCAGGAAAAAAATTCCGAATTTCCTAATATTCTTAATTGTTTCTTCTGTCCATACAAATCCAAATATTTCCAGAAATGGGCCCAAAGCAGAAAATTCAGAGACAGGATGATGATCTTAACCTGTCCCAGACTGGATAGAACTCCATCGAATGCAGTTTGCAGATGAAAGTGTAGCTCAAAAAGAGTCAACAGCTGTTCTGCCTACCTGTCAATTGAAGTGCACGTAGACATGGAGATAAAAAGGATCATTCCGTAGAAACCCAGGCGGATTAAATGACTTGCCGTTGGTTAGCTAGTGTGGCAGTGAAAGTGGGGGGAACTGAACCCAGGCTCTTCTTAGCTTCTGTTCAGTGACTTCACCAGGAAACCTTCTCCTGACCTATAGCATATAATCAAACCAAGATGAATTAGGAATTTTTATTACTCCTTTTATTCTATTTGTAATCCAGAGCCTTCCCTGTCTCTCCTGCTATTAAGGATCACATATGCAAGCCTTTGCTTCTTCCTAAATCATTCTGTTCACTATAAACCTGTTATACATTTCCTTTATTTGGTTGGTTTCAGGGCCTATTTCTTTCTGGATTACAAACTAGGCCATCTGTGTTTGACTCGTCATGTTCTCCAGACATCCATATTCAGTTCTTTATCCTACTGGTTTCCAGGTATGTTTTTTTGTCAGTCATTTTCTAGCCTTTAGATGTTTAAACAAATATTTATGAGAACCTGGATGGGCCTGGAAGCTAGATAAGACTTTGCATCAGCAGTCAAAAAGCTTGTATGGGTCTACTAAATATCTAGATTCTAGTGTAGAGATTTAGGTTCTCTAGAGTAATTTCAAGCCAGCAAAACGTCAATTAGTACTTTTTTCGGCTCTAACGTGGCTTCCACCTGTTTTGCTTACCTCATTGCCACAGAGTAAGGTGTGCGCACATCTGGTACCTATGAAAAAAGCACCGTTTCTTCCTACATCGTGAGTCTCAAAATTTGCTCTTCTAACATGGAATTTAAATGCATCCCACTAATGATGCATCGGTCTGGGAACCACGTGCTTTGGGCTACGCGTCTTCAGGAGAAACGGCTCGCAGGCAAATGGCTATCTGCAAAATGGATCCTCCAGCCTCTCTGCAGAATCTTTCCCAGGAAAAGAGTGGGAATTGAGGTGAATTACAGATTAATCTCATTCCTTTGACTAACACTGTAGCTGCTGGTCTTTCAAATTTTTTTATGTTCTTGGAGCTTCTTGTCCCCTCAAATCTGAAGTGAAGAGGTCTTGGCCAGGAAGTTTATTTAGGGTTCCCATGAATATTGCTTTGAGCAAACATGTTCTTTGACTGGTTTGATTACAACTGGGAGACATCCTAACCACAGAAAGCAGCTGCCTTGATGACACTGTTGAATAAGCATCTCTAAATCTCATGTAATTATAAGCACAGACAAAGAAGAGAAGGATCACGGTCCATTAACTTTAGGCCATGTGAATAAATGTGAGATAATAACCGTTCCAAAACATTTGCATCTGAATTTGAGAAAACAAAACATAGGCCTGTTGTGAAGACACCAGGCTGATGTGTTTATACTCTATTACCTGTTTCACTTAATCCATTACAGTTAAAAAAAAAACCCAAAACAAAACAACAACAACAAAAAAGCTTTAATCTGTCTGCAGTAAGTCAGCAGTGATGTTTCTGCAGTAAGCCAGCCCTGGTGTTTCTCACTGTCTACTCACTTTTATTATGTTTCTCCTGGTGCTGCCTTGGAAAGTTACTGACCGATTTGGATGATTGCATTAATTTTGCTATTATTATTTTTCATAGCAGAACTTGAAATCTTATATTTGTCTTCAAGCATGTTATTTCTACAGTTAACTGCAAAAAAAATTAGCATTTAAATGAAGATGTTAAATTCTGTCACGGAGAAAATAATGAGAACTATTAGTAGAAAATATGCACAGATTTTTACTCTGTCGAGGCATGATATGGATCTAAATTGGGCTGTGTAAACTAGAAGCTGAAACTATTAAACTACAACCCAAACTCAGGGAAACAGAGCGGCTTCTGACTGCTATTCAAGGTGTGTCCATCCTCCGGAGAGCAGTTACTTTCCTATGTGCAGTTTGCGTGTGTGTGTCGGAGTAAAGAGGAAAATTTTCTGCAGCATCACAGCCATCCCCCATCCTCTAAGGAAAAACTATCCTCTTGATAATGCTAACATTTACATTTCACCTTTAAAAGCAGGACTTTCCATTCTACTAGTGGAAGAATTTAACTCATGCCTTAAATTCATGACCTCTATAATTGGCCGTTGCTACCAGACATTCTTTAGATGGATGTGAAAATTGGGTTTTTTCAAAGGATCTCACAGAGGAACTGGGAAAAATGGGAAAGAAATCCATAGTGATAGTAAGACTGAGTCACAAGTAGAAATAAAAGTAACTTTTCATAAGAGCATATGTCTTATTAAAACCTATTCTGAATCCACTTTTTCTGAGAGTATTAAATCAGGGGAAAAATTACCAGTAGCAAGGTAAAAATACCCTAACGTTTCCCCAGCTTTTTAAAATCCATATTATTAAAGCTCTTGTTAAATGGTTACATAGCACATCAGAGTTGTCTCTGAGTAATTTGATTTATAGAAAAAGGGAAAATGCGCATTGCAGAAAAATCTTTCATCTTAATTGCACATTCGGATACACTAACCAAATTTGAATGCCCAGTTAGAAACCTAATTATGTCTGACATGTAATCCCAGGTTTAAATAAGGGACCAAAATCCGAGACCATCTTGATTTAATATTAAAATGCTGCTGTCGCTAAATGAAAGTGGTTGTTTATGGTTTTCTGCTTCACTGGTATTAGAAATGAATAGCGCTTGTAAATGGGAAGATCCTGAAGAGGGCTTCTACGGAGGAAACTCAAGATGTGAACGAAATGCGTATGTTTCTTTTTGTAAGGATGAACAGTTCAGTGTCTCCCCAGGTTTGTTAGTACAATTCAAGCCATTACTTATAAATTATTGACTTTGTAAGGCAGCTATCTTATTTGAAACTAGATTTCAGAAGCCATCTGCACAGTTTCCATTAGTTTGCATAGAAGAGAATAAGATCTTGAAACCCTCTTTAATTTTGCATTGCTTTAGTGGCACCGCTGCTGAACACCACTACATCATCACTCACAAACAAGAGATTCAGTCCCTGGAAATTAAGTGCTTGGTCTCACATTTAAAAGATTTCCTCTAAAATATTCCTCTAAAAAGATTTCCTCTAAAGAGAGGAAATTATTTCCTCTAAAAAGATTTCCTCCGAAGAGGCTGATTTCCTATGTTTGCATAACCTTGGCAATATCTTAAAACAAATTTCTGGCCAAACTGGCATCTCCATGTTAAAATGCATTTCTGACAAGGAAACAAACAAGCTTGTCAGCCTTCTAAGTGGATTTACTGGAACCTAATGCTACTTAAATACATGAGTAACTGTGCTTGGACAAGCTGGTCTCTACCAATCTCTGCATTTTATTCAAGGCAAAAATCGGGTTTGGGCTTTGGGGCGCTGCTTTTTTGTGTTTGATTTTTTGCTTTCTTTTGTTTTGTTTTGCCAGATTCCACTCTGTCATTACAGGCTACTAGTGAGTGGGTTAGAGCAGCAATACAATTACCTTTTCCGCCTGCCTTATACTTAAATACTCAGGGGGTTGTTTGTAGACATTAAATTTGTCCTTGATTATATATATGCTGTCATTAATCATATACTCAATCGAAAGACTTCCCAAAGAAGAGGTCTTTATTTACTGTTAATGGTGGAGCCAGGATGATTTCTGTTGGTTTTCTTGCGGACTATATGAAAGACAACATTAACCTGATGAGCGGCTACATACATCACATAAACATATGCTCTGTCAGGAGTGTTAAGCTAACAGAAGTCCAAGAAAATAGTTAAATAAATGTCTTAACAGCAAGTTATTACCTTGGGAAACAGAAATACGTTATGCTAATTGTTTATCTGAAAGATATCTTACAGGTCAGTTAGCAGTGTTGAACTGCTGTTTTTTCTAAGGTGAGGGAGTAGAGCCTAATTTTTGCATTACTGAATTACTGCAACAGCTTGTGTAACCATGTCTACTGCTTTCAGGTTTTATTCATCCAGACACACACAGAGTTAAAGGAAACCAAAGCATTACAGAGGTTTCTGTAGCAGCTGACTGAACTACCAGCCTTTTGAGACAAGATTGCAAGTTCATCTTTTCTTGTGGTTTTCTTTTTATGCTGTGGGAGAAAAAATGAAAGCTTTCCTATTCCAGATAAATTTGACCCTCTCACAGTCCCTTGGGAACTTCTGATGTGCCAATACCCACTTCACTCTTGTTATTTTCAAAGGATGGTGCCCGTTTTATTTCCTCCTGACCCCTCCAAACAGTAAGTTAAGAAAAAAGAGGCCATGCAGGACACTTCTTTCCCAGAACTCCCCCTTTTTTCAGCAGTTGTATAGCCTGAACTCCCTGCAGCACACCCGAATGCATTGGAAGTCACAGGCTGCAGCCTCAGCTTTTACCCTTCTGTCTGGCAATAATGCACCTTTGAGCAACAGCAAAGGCTGCGCAACAGACTGCAGCATGTTTACTCCCATCCCCAAGTAGAGTGCCGGGCACGAGGAAACTACACCGCACTTCCCATATCTAAGTGAATGCGCCCTCAAAATGTGCACAAAGTGAACTAGCATTATTGTTAGTGAACTAGCTGACAATAAATCAAATCATTTAGTATTTACTGAGTAGTTATTTCTTAAGCTGCTATCAACCACCTTCAGAGAATCTATAGGAAAAAAAGGCTGCAGAGTGTCAGGAACTGGGACACTGAGTTCACCTAATTAGAGAAAAATAGTATGGGACGTAGGAACTGACTCAGTCTTGTTAGATTTCTTCCCCTTATCTGCATACGTTAGGAAGTGTGCAAAGAATAATCCCATGTTGATTGTAAGAGGCCTCGTGGTACTGTTTGAATTTCTGCAGTTGACTATGTGCAGTTTTTAAAAGACAAAGGAGGTAGCCCCGTATCATTCATCTCTATTTTTCCATCTATTTGGGTATCCTTTTGTTTTAATGGAAATGTATAACATGGTAAAGTGGTGTGCTGGTTTTGGCTGGGATAGAGTTTACTTTCTTCATAGTAGCTAGCATGGATCTATGTTTTGGATTTGAGATGAAAACAGTGTTGATAACACAGGGGTGTTTTAGCTCCTGCTGAGCAGCGCTTACACAGGGTCAAGGCCTCTTCTGCTCCTCACACCACCCCACCAGCGAGTGGGCTGGGGGGGCACAAGAAGTTGGGAGGGGGCACAAGAATTTGGGAGGGGACACAGCTGGGACAGCTGACCCCAACTGACCAAAGGGATGTTCCATGCCATGTGAGGTCTTGCTCAGTGTATAAAGCTGGGGGAAGAAGAAGGAAGTTGGGGGGGAACATTCAGAGTGATGGTGTTCGTCTTCCCAAGTCACCGTTACAAGTGATGGAGCCCGGATTTCCTGGAGATGCCTGAACACCTGCCTGCCCATGGGAAGCAGGGAATGAATTCCTTGTTTTGCTTTGCTTGCGTGCACTGCTTTTGCTTTACTTATTAAACAGTCTTTATCTCAACCCATGAGTTTCCTCACTTTGACTCTTCCGATTACCTCCCCCATCCCACTGTGAGGGGAATGAGCGAGCAGCTACGTGGTGCTTTGTTACCAGCGGGGGTTAAACCATGACAAGGGGAAAATCTTTACTATATGTTACTGTAGCTTTATGCTCTAAATCCTTGGTAAAAAGTCCTTGCTCCCACAGTATTCTTCTGGCTGTTAGTCACTTGAGGAGAGGAAAAGTAGACCTTTGGAGAACATTTCAATTTTAAGACAGGAGAAAAAAAATAGGGCAAAATGTCAATACCCATGCTTCAAACAAGGCTACAGATGTTACTTGCAATTACATCAGCTTCCCTCGCTTCACTGTTAAGAATAAATCAAGTCTGTGTGTTACTTCTTAGCAATTTTCAATAATTTATTATTAGCACATACACTGCACAATAATACCAAAGCTCCAAAAGCAGGACACTGATTTAGAAATAAACGTAAAAAATTTTAAATGATGACCATAAATCACAGTATTACTCTGCACCAGTAATTTGTCCTCATACCCCCTCTTCGAGAGCCACTTCAGCGCAAGAGCACCTGAACAAACCACAGACACTGACTTCCTCCGATTCTGCCTTATTTTATCACTTGCACAGTGCCATTGAAAATTACATTGTTTATTTAGTCTTCTAAATCAACCCTTTTGGCTCATTGTTACTGTTTCACCACCTGCCAGTCCTGTTAATGGTCCTTTGTGTGCTCAACCTACACATGAGTGTTCTGCATATAATGTATGCATTGTAAGCAGAGTTATGTTAGAAAAGTTATACCTTTACCACAGTTATAAGAAAACTGAGGTTTACAAATGCCATTGTAGAACTGGACTGGCCATATAGAAAAAAAATTCATCCCTTGAGTGAATTCATCCCTTTATCCCATGGATAAAACGTTATTGTTGATAAAGGAGGAATATCTGCTCGGAAAACAACTGTATCTTCCATAAATAGTGCGCACTGAAGAGATGGTTGCAAAGCTTGTATTTAAGTGTTCCTATGAACAAACACGATCCCACGGATGAACTGCTGAGACGGCGGCGGTGGTCTTAAACTATGAGATTGGTCAACAGAGAATTGTGGCTGTGAGTAAAAGTTGGAAGCCACAGGGCAACAACCAGAAGCTCGGAAATGCATGCTGGCAGATCTGTCATGTGCACATATGAATTACAGAATTTTGGATGTGCAGACGAGTTACACGACTATCCAGAAAATTCATAACCCTGGTAAAGATCAGTACACACACACTTAGCTTTGAGGACAAGCTTAGTTTAGCCAAGTCAGGCTAACACATTTGAAATCACGCCAAGTATCAGAAGTCTTGATTTTTAAACCATTCTGGTTTCATACAACCTCGATGCCACTGATTCTACCCTTTCCCACCAGTAAATCTGTCATATCGCTCACAAGTTTAACAGCATTTTTGCTCAAACAAGGTATTGCTTAAAGATCCATAATCAGAAATCTACTGCCTTGCAGGATGCTGTTTTCACCCCAGTTCTTCTATTAGATGTCAATGGAATTATTTGAACAATAAGTTTAGATGTATCCTAGGAATAAATGCAGGATGTCTGAAGAATAAACCTGAAATACATGCAGGCTCTGACTAGTTGCCAGATTCATTTTTTGTATAAATCAGTGGAAATCTTTTTATTGTGAGGTCGGCCTAATGAAGACTTCCCCCCACCTCCCCCTTACTCAGCGTTTCATGACATGAAAAAATAATAATTTGAAGCCCTATCCAGATCTCAATTCAACTGTATAAAATCTCAAATGTTATCTTGTAACAAGCTACCCTAAAGCTTCTACCATCTTGTTTACCTTTGCAAAAATCTTGAAGTTTCCAATATTTAACCTGTATTTCCTTCCATCTTGAAAATGTACAGAACACAGAGGACAAATCATTATCACAACTGCCTCTTACAGCAAACTCAGTGGTTAACAGGCTCAAAAAGTCAAACCCAGGTACTTTTTCATATACCATGTGCATAAAGTCTGGAACTCCTCCCTGCAGGACTTCTGTAGATGCTAAACATCAGATTTTTCTTCTGTTAACTGGTCTACGAAGTACTGCTAAATGCAAAGACACTGCCTCTGCCTCGGTGAGCTTCTGAAACGTGATTAGAGATTCAGAGAGAGCATTTTGAGATGCTTTGACTCAAATTGCTCCTCTAATTCCGCTCACTTACTTTCGGTAAAGATTCAGATTTGGTAGTGGCCACTGTTGTTGACAATATATTGCGCTATATGGCCAGTTTTCTCTGATCTGATCTACCGGCTTTGTGTTAATTTGGAGTCAAATAAATAATGATGCATTCAATTTTTATTCAACTCCGAAAGT
The DNA here is from genome assembly GCA_013400035.1 of Rynchops niger. NCBI lineage: Eukaryota > Metazoa > Chordata > Aves > Charadriiformes > Laridae > Rynchops > Rynchops niger. The sequence continues at coordinate 462,024 of VXBH01005212.1, forward strand.
TCAAAGGTACCCTGTTAAACTTGGTTTTGTGCAAAATGCTTGTGGAATGTAGTTCAGGCAGAAACATGTAAATTTATATTTGTATGAGATGAAATACTATTAGCCGTCTACCTACATTTGTTGCGGGAGTTTCAGGGTTCCTAGTATAAACTTGTGGAAGCTGAAAATAAAATTTGTGGCCCAATGTAACTACGTGCTTAGAAGTCTCTGATTGAAAAGACAAGCCTTTTAAAGCCAGGTAAGGTAGAAAATACATTTAACATTGCAGTTTTACTTTAACTGGTCCATCTCCCTGCTGACACATCCTTACAGTTTCTGTAAAATGAGGAATGCAGAATGACACAAAGCTGCAGGAAAAGAAACTCTATCAGATACAAGCACTGAGTTTCCTTATTGAGAAAGGCAAAATGTCTTACGGCAGTCATAATAAACTTGATTTTTTTAGCTTGTTCCTCAAGAGCATATTGGCACTTTAAAGATGCAGAAGAATTCGTTAATTTGGCCTCCAAAGGGAATGTATACACTGCCACAGCCTTTACATGTCAAAAAATAAGGATATACTAGGGAATGCAAGGACAACGTATGGTTATGACAGCCTTTGATGGCTGAATTTGGTCCTTCGTAAGCAATCTTTCCATTTTGCATCTCTCTCTATATTAGGCAAATGCAAGAGAAACATCAGAGTTTTGAGACTCGATGTGATACAATTGTTCGAATCATTCCAATTTCTCACTTTAGGAGCTGAATTGGACACCCTGTATTCTTTAGTTCTGTGTAACAGATGGAATTCTGGTACTCAGTCTGGAAAATATCACCGCCTCTCTGGGACCATGCTGTCCCAGGAAACCTTTCACCTTTTGCAAAGGCCGAGGGGGTACAGTTCAACTGCTGATCCGCTTCTCCTCCATTTCCTGTCACGTATTCATAGCACATTATTAACCTTCGCACTGCTTCTCTATTGCTTGTTCAGCTTCCAAATTCTGAAGAGGATGCTGCATACGAAATATCCTTAGACCTTTGATATACCCTTCCAGGCTGACACTACAAATGCAGACAAAGGGGGCTTTTCGCACTTCTGTGTATCTGGCTACAAAATACAAACTTGCCCTTCAACAATTCGTTCAGCCAGCTGGAATTCTACTTAGTACGTGATGGAGCACACAGAGTCCTTGTGGAGTTCGGCCACCAGCGACCACGTGTGCAGCGATGTTGTAGGAGGTCTGACCTATGAGCCACGCTTGAAGAAGCTCCTCTTCCGTACCGTGAAGCCTTTCATGATTTATTCCAACGAATGCAGAATTGTAAAATCCCATTAAACACAGGACTCATTCTGCTTCCTTGCAGGAAAAGATAATGGGCAAAACAAAGGTAAGTCTAGACCTTAACAAAATCATAAATTTTAGTGTTCCAGAAATACAAAATGAGGTGTCTGCTAGCCTAACCTGTACACAGGGTACTTGGCTGAACACCTATCACTGGATTTCTAACACAGGTAGAGAAAGTCTGTCTCTTTTGCCCTTCTAGACAATTAACTTGCACTAGCCACCTATTCTTTGACGGCCACGGGCTCTTCATTAATGCTGTAGTAAAAGTCTCTGGCCTTCCGACTGGCACGTAAGCTATCATTACAAAACAATTCAACTTGCAAGTGAAGTGAGAATAAAGGAGTTCTAGTGGATTGTAAGAATGGAGACTGTTTTTTAAATGATAAACCTAACATCATCTCATATGTTACTCATAGCTTCAAAGAAAGAACCACGTTGTACTATTCGTAGAGCATAGGCAGTGGAGTACACTACCATCCGGCAACCTACCATGTAATATTTTATGATCCAAGACATCCAGTTCAATTGCCTATCAGCAGTGGGAATCACTTATAAAATCTTATCTGTACTAGGACAGGTTTTTGATGTTGTTGTAATACGCATTGATCCTCCCATAATAGTACCGATTTTTAAAAGGAAATTATTATGGCTAAATGCAAGGACATTATTAACTTTTGTGCTTCATAGGCGTATGCATTTTTCGTAGCCTCGCATCCTCGCTGTTCTCTGAGCTGTGATACATCCACCAAATTCATCAATACAGAACCTGTTGGCTGCTATTCCACACACTTTTTTCTACATTCTAACCACACTTTCACTACATCATATAATCTTTTAAGAAATATAAACTGAAAAGTAAGGCCCTTACAAAATAAATGGTTCTTTATAGAAATTCTGTTTCATCATGACATGAAAACATTTAGTGACATTTCAGCTTTTTTAAATATCTGTGCGCTTTCCCAAGTTCCTCTTCATAACATTAATATCAATACAGAGTCATTGTGCAATATATACATTATATAACATAGCAACATTGTACCATGGATGTTCTATACTAACTCTCTGACAATGGAAAATGTTGTTGGGGTTTTTTTTCCCCGATTGCTGGGCTCTCTGTCCCCAGAACTCTCAGAAGCTCTTGCGAGCATCTCAGAACCTATGGCTTGCTCCACCACATGCTTCGTTGCTTTCAGGAGTTATTTGCAGAAAGTCTTCAAGAGTGTCACACGTCGAAAGTTAGGCAGTAAATTCTCACCGAGTTCTTTGTGAGTTTTCAACCCAGGAAGGCAACAACATAATGGAAAAATACAAAACGCACAAGCCTGTTTGCCCCATCCATACCGGGACCTTTACAGCACTCTAGAAAGAGCTGTGCAAAGCAAAGAACATACTGCTACATCTATGGGGCTGTTAGATCTGCTTTGGTTAAAAGTTAGTTGGAAAGGACATAGAGGTATGATTCCCTGGGCTTTGAAAGCATTACGGCTTTATCAGAAAGGGATATGATCATTGCAACACAGCACAACTCTTGTATGCCAGCTTTGGGTATCACCCTTCATCGTAAACCATGTGGAATAGTTTGCGCCTCAGACAGCACGATATGCAAAACCGGTCTCACATACCTACAATGTCTGCACACCTACAATGATACCTTTCATAAATACGGGGAAAATTACCAAAAAGTGATTTCTATTGGAGTCCAGTATACAATCCTGTGGGTGTTAGCATAGAGAAACCTTGTACAGACATATATGGGTATTGTTTGTACACGTAAAATGCTTTATCTGCGCTTTTGAGCAACATATCACAAGGCTCTGTTCTCCCCTGTACCTGTAGCGGCCGCTTATGGCAAGGCCGCTGAAATCCACCACATCCGATCCTCATTTTCAACCTCACAGAAAGGGACAACGACATGCAGTAAAAGACGGTGTACGGGGCTCCTCAGGGCCATAGGGGAATGACAGGCTGCCCCTTGCAGGAAAAGATCTGTACTGTTAACAGGGAACGTAAGGCCTGTTTGAGTAATGCTTTAGAAGCCACTGTATGAATGACTTTATAACGGGTACTATTGAACAAACACCATGATGGGCTATTAGGCACGCATCCTTATGCCAGGATTTTCAGGTATATGATAAAGATTTACTCACACGCAGCTTTGGATGCAACGTAAAATTAACTCTGTTAATTCTTAGATGGACAATCTGTATGATATCCTGGACAAATGAACCATCAGGTAGCACACGGAAGACGTTAAATGTGTCAAGCAATTCCAAAAAGCCTTTGTTGCTTCCATTTATATAAAAGAACTGAAAGAAACATCCCTCTCGGTGTTAGCACCCTCATTTTTTCCAGTTCAACGTAATGGCGTGTTCAGTCCATTACATGATTACATAGCAGGACAATTCCATGAATCCTATTCTCTTCAATAGTTCTATGCACACTCTTTATAAGACAGACTGCAGTAGCTAGCTGTGCCACCATAAGATTTATTTTATAATTCTTTCACCTTGACATATTAGGCATTTGTGCATACTACAATAGTGCCAATGACAGCACTATTTTCATCATGCTAATATAAAAATATGTGCTGTACAGCAACTTTGGCCTGTTTTTTCTCTCTCTCAGGACAGTTTCACAGGCATATACGGAGACATCCACAAATAGCAGATTTTTAATATGCTTGCCATTTAATTCCTGTCCTTCAAAAACTAGGAATTGCCACGTTCTCAAAAAGATATTGGAAACATCCAGAAACTATTGAGTAGTTAAGTCTTGTAGAGGTAACCTGATACATGGTTGTTTACCTGGAGACCACTTGGTCTCTATTCAGCATGCCATGCAGGCGAAAAAATGACTGTTGCTTTAGGGGAAAATTGTGTAGAACAGGGCCAAGGATATACTGGAGTGGGGTATATTTTGCACTAAGCTTGGGATGGCTAAAGTCAGATTGGCGTAACAAAAAAAACAAAACAACCAACAACCCAAAAACAAACCAAAACCAACTTAAATGCAGAAGCGGCAAAGATTGGGTCACAAAATACATCAGCTGAGGTGGTTAAGTCCCATGAACAAGAAGACCCAGCTCAGCTGTGTGTGAGTTTCCAATAGGGGCATTCTGACATCGCACTGTGTCTTTTGGGATAAACCCCAGGCTCTTCAGCCTCCATAGGCTTGGGAGCAGGAAAAAAATATGACATATCTGTTGTGCTCCTCTTTAGGAAACTGTAAAAAAATTTCCACCCTCTTTTATTCCGATGCGCTCCCACTGACACATTGGGGACAGGGCTCTAGGTATCAGCTCAGAACTCTTGTTGTTAACAAAATATCAAATGTGGAGCTCATTACACCAACTAAACTAAAACATTCCATTTTAATATAGAAGAGAAAATATAGCTATGGAAATGTGTTCCTTTAAAACAATTTGGTTCTGAGCTGAGATTTTATCTGGCAAGTTTTAGCCTAAAGCTCATTTTTACAGCGTGGTTATACACCCTTGGAAATGGAAATGCTGACATATCCTTGGCTGTAACAGCTCTAACAGGAGCTTCTACAATAGCCTGTAAAATCAACTATTCTAACTAAAGTCCCTGTTTATTTCTTTATGTGATAAGCTATGACTGCTGTTTAGGCCGAAATAGATGAAACTTCTGCAGTATACTATACTGACAAGGTAAAGTAGGTGATCTTCAAAGCATTATTCACACCACAGTATTTACACACTCAGCGTGTTAAGCACTGTCATTACTTCGGTCTATTTAAGACTGTCTTTAAACACAGATGTGTCTGTTCTAATAAAACTCCTTCATGAAGCCCTTATTATTTTATCAGACAGCACTGAACCTGTAAGCCCATAAGAGCATGTGTAAAGATTAGGAGGATCCAGTCCTGACCACGCACTCACACATTCATAATGATAACTTTATGTAAACAGCCGTCTTTCAAGTATTTTCTTTATTCACAGGTTTTTCACCATTCAAATGCACCCACGTGCTTTGCTGGACTGTATCTTGTGAGGGTGGTAAAAAGTAAGGCGGAAAAAGGATGTGGAGGGACAGGGATTTAATGGACCTATCTATTCCATGCGAGGGACAAAAACATACAGATAGTTTCACTGAGGTTTTGGTTTTAACTGTAAAAATACAGAAGATGGGCCTTATCATAGAAACAATCCTATCTGAAATGATAGGTACAAAACCTTCCTTCCTTTCACTAACTGTATCAAAGTTAGGACAAAATTAGAATTGGAATATCTCTATTTATCTTCTTTTTAGTTAAGAATATGCAAAAAAATTGACATTCATCTGATTACACATTGGAATCTATACTTAAACACAAAATGATAACTAGGTAACCGTTTTCATCTCAGTATCTCCATATGAATGTCTGCCTGACACATCATGGAATGTCTGTCTGTATGAATTCTGTCCTCCACCAGGGACAGAAATAAAATTTTACAGAATTAATTTGAGCAAACATACTGATGTACAGAGAGAGAGCCAAATGCACGTGGTGAAAATATCATAAAGATTCTTACATATGTTTCCCAATTTTAGGATTCCAGCTCTATATTTGGTTTGAAATCTGTTCCTATGATGGCAAAGACAAATATTTTTTGTGATGTTCAAGTCAGAAATTATTTTGGTTAACTATTTAAATTTCAACACTAAGACCTTCCTATTTTGAATGAATAAAAAAACAGAATCTATTCCTTCATCTCCATTTGTCTGAAGTAGACAGGGATGGAAAAGAGCCCAGTACAGGAAATGACTGATAGGTAAGTCAGCCGTGATTCAACCATACAACCTATAAATATTTCAATTAGAACTTTCCCTACGAAAGAATTGAACTGAAATGAAGAACTGGGAGTAGATATACTTTCTCCACAGAACGCGTCAAAAGAGCACGAAGTTGTGCCACCGACTGGTACCCAGGGCAGCGTGGCGGAAGGCAGCACGCGTACCAGGAGCAGCACAGCTGGCCTTAGCACGGCATCCAGCCTCCGCCTTTTAGCAAAGCAAGCAGAGTGATGCAAAGCCTGCAAAACTGGCACTGCCGGGCCACTCGCTGCTGGAACCGGAATTACCTCCTTCAGAACAGGAGTTCAGGTCACACAGCAGAGAGCTCTACTGTACCACGTAGCGGTCCTCGTGCTTGAGCAGGCCCGGCTGGGTTTAAATGCGCTCTGCTCTCCATATTGCAAAAAATCTGCCGTTTTCATCTGGTCTGTCTTCTGTGTCGTGATTTTTAAGTCGTTTTAAACAGCAGTAAAGAATGCTTCATGAAATGCAAAAGTAAAAAATAATTAAAGTCAAAAATCCAGTCCTTGGCTTTCTGTTTTTACTACCAATTACTACTATCTTTCCAAGTTATCAATAAACACCAAAACGTAAATCTATAAACATACGCACGTAATCACACAAGCTTATTAAAAGAATGCAATTTTTGAAAAAGCGTAATTAATTTTAGGTCACTTCTGACAGCAATTCTCTAAGTAATGTTAAATAAGAATGGCTTCAGCACTGAATTCAAATGGATGGCCTACGTATTCAATAACTTTTGAACAGTTGCAAGCCTCTATAATTTTTTACCGTGTTCCAGTGTGAACACATTGTATGTCTCATATTAATATTATAGAAGTCCAAACTTCGACAAATGAGTACTGGTATTATTTTTGCTTCACCTTGACCACTTCAAAATATCAATCAGAAAAATACCAAATGTCATTTAAAGTGTGAAAATAAATCCCGGATCAAGGTGTAATTATTGTAATCGCGTGATTCATTTTAGTGGAGTAGAATTTCACTTCATGTTTCTTTAAAACGTAAGGGTTAGCATTCTCAAAATCACTGGTAGGCTTTGAAATGCTGACTATGAATATTTCTGAAGAATCTGAAGTATGTTAACATACACTTTAAGAACAAAATTATTAACATAACAGTGTTTGCGTCATTTTTTTTTTAATTACCAGTGCACAATTCTGTATATATCTACATACCAAAACTCCATCATTTAAAAATTTTCAAAACTTCGGGAGCTCACCAAAAGAAATTGGAAATTTTTTTTTCTTCTGGGAAATCGAAACAAGGTTTCGCCTCAAATGAAGTGGACAGTTTTAACCGCTTACTCAAAAGTATACTTACAGGGCTGTGCTCAAAGAGGATGAGAAATTGTTTCGAAGTTTTAAATGAAATACCTGACAAGGCCAACTAGTGAAAAACATAGTTCAAAAACATCTGTGCATGGTAGTCTCTGCATTTACTTCATAAAAGTGAAATGCACGTCGTGACTGAGTAATGCAAATGTATTTTGTCGTTTGCAGATCTGGGACAAGATCCTCAGCTTGTATAAATCAGTCTAGTTCCACTGCTATCACGGAACGCCTGCTGATTTACGCTATCTAATATTCTGGCACCAAATATTTTGTAGCTATGGAAATTTACAGTGGTTTTGTAGAAGTGTTGGAAAAAGGAAATCATTGTCTCATTGACAGAAAAATTCCTCATACCTGCCCCAGCCAAGATGTCATATGGCAGCCAAAACCAAGCCTCAGAAAGCTCAGTGAAATTATGCTCTTGTGAAACAGAAACCCCCTCGTTTTAACCTTACAAAATGTAGTACACAAATACCACTACTTCTGTCAAATTCTGCTTAGATCTCAAATACAAAAGTATTTACAGCTTTACATATAACTATTCAAACTTGCACGTGTATCTTTCTCTTGTTGTCATCTAATTTTTCTGTGTATATGCAAAATATAAGAAGTTTTTTCAGGTATATATCTTTTTAAAGAATGAAGACCTGAATCCTCATAGCAAAAGTGAAGCTCTAGTCATTTGCTTCCAGAACCTGCTCTATCAGGCTTGCCTCTGCTGACAGGGTCTCCAGCAGGAATGTGTCAGATGAGGGATAATGAAGGCTTAGCTGCTGTATTACTTACTTAAAACCTATTACTTAACTTGTTTAACTTATCCTTAAAACAGGCGATTGATACCAAAATTGAGGTCCCTGGAGCTGCAAAAACAGTGCTTCCTACCTTACAAAAAAAAAAAAACAAAAAAAAA
>VXBH01005212.1:472836-530195 GCA_013400035.1 Rynchops niger
GATGGAGAGAGGCTTGGTGAGCTCTCCCGCCAGCTCCCTGAGTACTCTTGGGTGAATCCCATCCGGCCCCATAGACTTACGTGTGTCTAGGTGCAGAAGCATGTCATTGACTACTTCCTCCTGGATTACGGGTGGGTTGTTCTGCTCTCCATCCTTATCTTCCATCTCAGAAGGCTGAGCACCCTGGGGATAGCTGGTCTGACTATTGAAGATGGAGGCAAAGAAGGCATTCAGTATCTCAGCCTTCTCCTTGTCCTTGGTTGCAACAAAATATATATGAAATATGAGGAAAAATAATAACTCATACGATTTAGTGGTGTGGTGGGTTGACCCTGGCTGGACGCCAGGTGCCCACCAAAGCCACTCTATCCTAGCAGCTTCTCGCAGAAGCCACCCCTGTATCTGCCCCCCTTCCAAAACCTTGTGATGGAAACCCAATAGAGGGTTTCAGACTGACATATAGGCAATCCTGTGTTATACAGTACGTTCAGAAAACAAATTAAGATCAACACAGACACTGGGTGCTGGATCATGGGGTCATGTTTAAACCTTATTTTTGCGGTTGCCCACCTGGGGTGTGATAGAGACATAACACTGCTGCCAATCTATTGTAAGTACCTTTGGTCACTGCAACACCGTGAATTTCTCCCGTTTCATTTAGCTGTGAATATGACAATCCAAGTAGCTAATCAGAGAAACCATGATTCCAGATAGGCTTAATGAATGATAACAGATGACATCCACTTCAGGAAAGACCGGATGATTTAAAGAAACACTATTAGGTTAGGATCTGGCACTCTGATAAAATTAATCCTCAGTCACTCAGCAAATTAGCCTTCCAAGGGATATTTTACTTTCTTTGTTCAGGAAAATTGTAGGCTTGGTGTTTTTGTCAGCCTGTAAATAAACGCCATGACTCAAGGAAAGAAATGGAATGTTATAACTGAGAGAAGAAATGGTGGAAGTCGGTTCTTCTTACCAGTGCTATTTTTCTAAAATGAAAATATCTTCTGCTTTAGTATTGTGAGAATACAGGAATGCTGAGGTCATTGATAATTAAAATTATAATTGGTTTAGATTCTACTGCAAATCCCAAGATTTCTCCTAAATTCATGTATCTGAGACAGGCAAGTTCTTTTGAATGAAAAATATGATTTTGAAATCCAAATTCTCACTTCAAAAAGTCAGTTAAATCATTTGGAACTTCTGACATCATTCATTTTGCTTAAAAATGGAAAATAAATACTTTTTATACTTTCGTACTCTCCCCATATTTTTAAAGCTAATTTAAATTAAAACGTAATTGTTGTTCAGTTGCTCTGAAATCCTTTTTTTTTAGCCAATTTATTGTTTAAAGATTCCTCTGTAGTTTTAACTCAGATATCCATAGTGCAGAGTGTTTCAGATGTATATTTAAACAAATGTATAGTCTCCAAATTAACTTTTTTTTTGGGGGGGAGAGGGGGTGGATTATAAGGGAACTCTTTTCCATTTAGTATGCCACAGGTCAGTGTTATGTCGTCACATATACAGAACTGTGCTTTTTTTTTTTATGTAACACAAGTATTTTCTCATGCCAAGAGATCCATTTCAGTAACAGTCTAGTTATGAAAATCTGTGCACCCAAAGTTCTCAGGTAAATCTCTCAATAATTGTTGTATCCTGCAGGTAAGAAATTGAGTTCTGGCTCTAGCAGATTCGTGTTTGATTCAACAAATCAAAACTCGTTTAATATGTAATTTGTGCTTTATTTTTTTCATTATTAAACAACCTATTTTATGCTACTTGATGCCCTCATGACGCCTCTCCCATCAGAAGCCTTCACAAGTACATTCTAGCAAAATGCAAATATAACTAAGATAGAATCATAAAAATTAGACTTAAAATATACATATTTACTACTTCTTAACATGTCTCCTACAAAGGAGAAATTGCCTGTATGGGCTATTTTGAGCTGTTTTGAATGGCTGTTATTCATATTTCATATCTGTAGAACTATCCAACGTGAAAATGAGACCCCACGACAAACAACATCTGTCCAGTAATTAATTTCATCTAGCGGCACAGTGTTAGTATTTGAACAGTGATGCAATAAGAGAGACCGAAAGAATTTATGCAGAACTTTCATGTCAGTGTAATCCTTCCGCAGTGGAGATGGCTAAAGGAAAATTATTGTCTTGTTTAGACATCCCCAGAAATAGAATGGTTTGACAGCTGTGTAAGTGCACTCAGTAGCTGCTTTTCAGAGCAATACCGATGGCTCTGTAGACAACACTGACATTAGAAAACCACACTCACCTGGCATTTGCAGCATAAATGGATGCCGTCAAATACTAAGGCTGCTTGCAGACACTATCCCTCTCACTAGTCTGCTGATCCCTTGGAGTCTCTGATAATGTTTACAAGTACTTTAAAAAGGCGACAACATCCTTTTATGCAATTCCACAAGGCAAGAATAAGCAAGAAAAGAAATTTTTAGTTTTTCTATAGACAGGAATAAAGGAAGAATGCAGAATAGAAGGTGACGTGTTTGTAGGCCAGGCTGGACGGGGCTTTGAGCAGCCTGGTCTGGTGGGAGGTGTCCCTGCCCAGGGCAGGGGGTTGGAACTGGGTGATCTTTAAGGTCCCTTCCAACCCAAACCATTCTGTGATTCTGTAGATAGACATGATTTCAATCAAAAATATGGATCGTACACCCTGTCTTTTAAAGTACTCCTACCCTGACTGGATAGATGCATTTATGAGGCACTGAGGGCAAATTCTCCGTTACTGAACGTGTATCCCAATTCAGGAATTTATTAACCCAGTTCCAGATGATATGGCACGGAAATTATATGACATATGAAATTATTTTCTGCCAGCTCCTTAGCCATCATAGTTCACCTGGCATATTAACTTAAACCAAAAATGATTGAGAGCTGGCTCAGTACAGATGCCAAACTGTCTGCAGAGTCAGTGCACTGTCACTTCTGCCACTACAAGGTCACCCGCTGCAGCATGGGCAGGTGGGACCTGGTGGTACGAACCCCCTGTGAACCAGGGGTGCCTGCACGACCGGACAGTGGTGGCTTGCCCTTCTGCAGTCATTTTCCTTTCTCCCAGTAGGTAGATTTAAAAAAAAAAAAAGGCTGATTAAAACTTGACAGTGATCAGAAAGGAATTTTGCCATCTATATTTAGATTTCTGAATAAACGTGTGATTTTCAGGAGTTCTTGCTAACTATATCTCCCATTCTAAGTCAACAACACTTTCCCGTTTGGAAATGTCAGGGTATGATGTTAATGCCTTATAACTATAAATACCCAAATTACTCAGAAGCTTTTCTCCTTTCTTTTCACAAGCAACCTCAGATTTCTCTTTCACTTGGTTAATCTTTATTCAAAGGTGGAAAGATTTCAAACACATAAACATACAAAAAAACCCACTAAAAACAAAGCAAGTTTCCTCACTATCCTAAATTCAGCCAAATATGAGGTACACATTTGAAAATATACCTGTCTGCTAAAATACAGTGATTTATTGTGTAAGAGTCAGGGGGAAAAATCAAGCTAATCATTACTGTCATCATAAACTTCCTCTCATCTGATTTAGTACTGAATACCTACTTTTATATTCTGCAGTACATCAATTCCTAATTCATGATTCTGATTGCAATCAGGGTACATCATTGCTCCGTATCTGCTGGTCTTCGTTACTGTTCACAGCAGTTTTTGAGCTGGAGGGCTTAGATTCCAACAGAGCAGACACAATGCCTAAATTTGTTTTATAGCTGAAGTTAGGGAAACCCTCTTAATGAATGAAAACCAGATCATCAGACCCCACTGCTATAGCTTTACTTTTATCCAAGATCTTATAATATTAATCCTGACAAACTTACAAGGATTAAAGAAAAAACAAATAATCTGTCTCCTCTCCTCCATCTAAATCCTTTGATTTCCCTAAGTAACATTCTAGGCCGGAAGATTCACATTATTCTGATTATTCACTTTATTGGTGATAGATATAGCACAAGCAGCTTTCAAAAGGATATTTCAAACTTTCCCTCTTAAATAAAAGACATGCTGTGTTTTTAGGTCTTTAATCAAGGCCCCAGTCATTCTGAAACTGCTGGGTTTTGGTTTTTGTAATGGCCTTATCTTCTTCCTTGCAATTCTAATTTTAAATATAGATTTATCATTATCTGAGTTAGGTAAATGAAATAAAGCAAATTAATATGCCCCAGGATTTAGTGGCTTGTTACAACTTGTCTACTAAGAGCCAACACTGAATCACATATATTCTGGTTTAAGTAACTAAAGAGATTGCTCACGAGGAGATGTATGTATTAATAGTAAATAAATAAATCCTTAGTAAGTATTTATTGCTATGCAATAAACCATTAATACTGAATGTCTCCAGTGGGATCTTTTTTCTTTTTTCAGAGGAAGAGACAAAGTGTCTGATTCTGACTTTGGATACAATCAGGTTAAAACCAGCGCACAGAGGATGAGAATCAACATTTTTCTCCTACTTCCACTAATGGCTCCAATAAATGGCTTGCACAAGATGAATAGATGGATCTCCATAGGGCAGAGCACAACCGTGCCTCCTCAGGGGCACAAGGAGAGGCTGCAAGCTACAAAAATTTAATCCTTAGTGAAGACCTCTGGAAAGCATATAGTTATTGAAAAATATCTATTGCTTCCCCACACCCCCCGAAAAAAAACCCAACTAAGCAGTCAGTGAAGCATCCATGAAAATCTGAGCTTCAGATCATGTTTGTAACAAGTCTTTGAAGCAATCTTCCCCTCCGCCTTTCAGAGACCAGAGTCCTGCCTTTGATTTTGCTCCTTGAAAAGCATCAGGCCGTTTCAATATGTTGCAGTAATTATGGAGATAATGAATGTACCATTATGCAGAATAATCTTAATATCATGGTGCTAAGAATTATTTTTTTCTATGTCTTCACTGTCAGTTGAGATCAAATATTCACTTCTATGGAAAATATCTGTACAAACAATGAAAGCTGAAAGCTTCAGTAATGAAATACTGTCTTCAAAATGCTAGGAGTAATTTTGCTGCTGATTATACTGAGATCTCTCGGGTCACTATTTTTTTAGGCCTAATGACTTTTAAGGTTAGTTACAGCTTTGTCAAATGATTTCCTGCCTTTGAAAGAACCATTTTTTCACTTATTTTTTTCCTTTTTAAACATTATTTTCCTATGTACTTATGTGTATTCTACACGTTCATTATTCCAATGCTTATGGAATGCTATGACACAAGCTATACAGGATGTGATGGAAATGCTCAAATCAAGACAGAAATCACAGACAGAGCATCACGCCTCTCACCTTCTTCCTCTGATAATGAGATTATCTTGATTTCAGCTACCAACATATAGGCTAGTACCCAATATAATCACGTAAGTCACACGACGTCTGTATTTTCCCAGATACTATGGGTGTTGAAATAAGAGTTGTCTACAAGTGGGTGCAACTATTGTTCTACCACTGCATATGACAATATCATAGTATCTTAGAATGGTTTGGGTTGGAAGGGATTTTAAAGACCATCTCGTTCCAATCCCCTGCCTTGGGCAGGGACACCTCCCACCAGAACAGGTTGCTCCAAGCCCCGTCCAGCCTGGCCTTGAACCCCTCCAGGGATGGGGCAGCCACAGCTTCTCCGGGCAACCTGGGCCAGTGTATGTGAGGAAGAGACAGGAGCCAAAGCTGATGCTAAACGTCATCTTGTTATGTTGGAAGTACCATAAAATTAGAAACTAAAGGCAGAAAGAAAACAATTGTAAACACGAGCATCAGCGCACAACTGGGGACAGCAAAGCGGGGACACTTAAGGTTACTGGAGGGAAACTAGATTACACTGCTCACTGGTCAGATTAAAAAGAGGACAACGTGGAAAATTGTAGCACTACCTTTAAAGGAAGACGAAGATAGGTAAGAGGCCTGAGGTAAGATTTAGTTTAACTGAGCCTTGGTCAGACTCCCCGGAGACCAGAGACGTAGCTAAGCTATGAAATATCATTCTGGATCAAGAGGAGTCCAGTTTGTTAAGACTGTAGGCAAGTTATTTTGTATCCCGAAAGTTTAAACCATCTTTTGCATACGAGAAGGATCTGTGAAGGTGCTCTGAGAGTGCTTTCCTGCCAGACAGAGGTAGCAACTATACTAATTTTAAAATCTTAAAGAATTTAGAAATTGTGTTTGACCCATTTGAAAGCACCAGGAACAGTCAGAGGTTTAGGAAGAGGGAAAAGGACAACGTAATAAATAGGACAGGAAAGCGTTGCTGTTGATAATAATATTATAGAGAAGTTGTCAAAGCCAGAGATCATAGGAAAAAATAATAGCTTAAATCAACAGAGGTGTAAAGAGAATTGCTAACAGGTTAAGAAGTCGGTACCACAGAACAGGGAACGAAACAAAAGCTATCAGCAAATCATGGGTACTACCTGATAGGTATTTGAGGTTCAAGGAAGCTAATTAACAAACTTACACAACTCCCGCCAGTATATTTTGAAGAGTAACGCGTAGCTGGAGACTTGGGGTAGGAAGAGGAGGAAAGGGAAGCAACAGCTTGGAGTTGATATGCTGCTATCTTGAATAATTCCGGTTTACTTTGGATCCCTATTAAAAAACAGAACCAGCACTGTGAGTTAAAAATAGGCAAACATCTGGAGAATAGCAAAATCTTAAAACTGAGGAAGTAAAGGTTTAAAAACAAATAATCACGACAGAGAAACGTGACTGCTTGTTGATGTTACAAGTAAAAATGTAATAGCTGGAGGGGACACAGTAGCCAAACTTTAAAGATCTTAAGCAGGCTTACGAAAAAGTCTCTGAGCAAAATCTCACAACATTAGCTCAGTCAGCACTGCCATGTGAAGTGAGATTTCAAACGGACTGCAAACAAAGGATGCTGATAAGCAGCAATGTGTATAAACTCAAGGATCAGTAAGCAAGACATCCCAGAGGAAGTTTTTAGGTATTTTCTTCTTTCACAACTTCCATAAAGATATGAAGAGCATTAAGAGCACTTTGATTACATTATCGCGTGATGCTGACTCCTTTGTAAACACACAAATATATTAAGGTGTAAGGAATCTATCAATGCGAGCAAAGTGCTTATTCTCTTGTTCCAGCAAAAGTATGTCCGACAACTGTGCGAAACAGGGGCCCAGCCAGGATCGGAGTGTGTTGTATTCACCCTCCCATCTGCAAAGGAGCAAGGAACCCATGTAACTGTGAGCCAAGCTACTCATGCAGCGGAACCCCCCTTCTGGAGGCACTCCAAAAGGCATCCTATGGTACACCTGATAATTTTGTTCACGGTCACTGAGCCGCGCTGACAGGGATGAGGGAGAGCAGACGGCATCACGTCCTTGGGGACACGGGGACTGTTCTCAGAGATCTCTGTGGCTTTTCGACTACTTCGCATGCCTTGTAACCTGCAGAATTTCCATCTTCAAAGGGGAACTGATACTGTGTCTTATGAGTGCTGATTCAGCACAAGTAAAACATCGAACATAGGAATAGCGAGGAATGAAGAAACAAGGACAAACAAACCTAATGTTCTTTGAAAAGGGAAATGAAACGAAGACAGGTTCTCCATTCTAAAGTGCCAATGGACATGAATAATTTCATGTGTAAGTTCAAAGTGTGTCACAGCTGATCACAGTATTTAAAACGTTCAGACGTGCATTTGTTGGGTTGTGCCCATCCATGTCTCTAGGAGAAAAACACACCATACATTCAAGGTTATGTATTGATATAGACATTTTAATGATGAAACAGAGACATGTACAAAGGTAAGAAGTTAAAGCTATAACCTGCCCAAAGCTTACCTATAAGACTCTCTCTACCAGCTTTGCTTTGCTAATTAGCTGAATACATGTCAAGAATGATTAATGAGCAATTGATTATAGCTTGCTGTTAACCTCGGAATAAAGATTAAGAGGCAAATCCTGAGTTAAATCCAGAGGTACAAAAAACCTGCAACAGTGATTTGGTGCAGAAGGACATACAATGTACAAATGGAGTAGTAATGAGGAGGTGACAGCAACAGGATTTGGGGACACCCTTTTCTGTACATGGTTGGTTTAGGCATAAGGCAGATAACTCACCTTCGCCTCAGAAAGGACAACTCATGAGTTGTGTTACCACCACCTCTTACTATCCTGTTCAAATTTTCAATTATTCAAAAAACCCTAAACCTGGCTTTGTCTGAAGAGAGTAAAATGAGAAGAAAACTACTTGTCAATATTTCAGAAAAAGCAAAAAGGCAGCACAAAAAAAGCTAGCGATGTAAATGGTTCTCTCCATATATGTACTTACTACTAGGAAGGAACCCTATTGCCAATAATCCGTAACTTTTTGTCTGGCATATTTTTCAAGTTTCAAAAGCAAATGACACATGAAACACAGTACAGTGTCCAATACAGCTGGACAAAGCTTTAGAAGCCATACCATGGAGACAAAATCCACACTGGCAGGGTGATAAGCTAGAATATGCAAACTTTTTCCTCTTTGCTAATTCCAATGTTTTTGATAGAGACACTTTGAGATTTCCTAGGTGATTATTCTGTACGATGCCAGGAAATTAAACAACAATCTCCATTCAAGAGCAGGTTCCACTGCTGAAGTAATCAGACAGACCTCATCCAAATCTGTGAAGTAATTTTATTTCCAGCAACAAAGGCTCCAACTCTATTTCTTGACTCCTCCTCCTCCTCCTCCATATTCTTTTGTGCTGTTTACACTAAGTTTTCTCAATATTGGTAAAGAAATTATTTTATCTGCTTCCACCCATTGGATTTATTCAGTTTGCCAAAACAATACACAGTCACAATTTTCTGGTGACATGGAAATGCATCTTGAAATTAAATACATCCTGCAGCAGCAAAATGCTTCTCTGCCAAATTACATCTACAGCTCTAATTTTAGAGGTCAGTGGCATTCTCACTCCAATTGGCCTAGCAAAGCTAAAAAAAAAAGAATTTGGTATTTTTATCATATACTATTCTACTACAGAACACAGTGGTTTTCAAAAAGATGTTTTTCTTCACCAGACAGAAACAGCACAGAGTCAGGCATTGACAACTGGGAGAACGTGATGTGGTGACACTGTTCAGCGAGTGAGTCAGTGCATCTACTCAGGCATGAAAACAAAAGGAACTGTGTTTTAATGCGGGATGTACTGTCACGGGATTATCAAAGGAAATACAAGCGGGTAACAATGTGCGGCTACATTAAAGCCCTTAGCGCTCGAGTTCCTCGGTGCTGTGTTGTGAGCAGAAGCAGAACGTAAGGAACCTTTGGAGCACCAGCGGTGCGTGGCATGAGCTGCAGTACAAGTCTCCGGGAACGCAAACCTCTTGTGGCAAAACCGCAACAGTTCTGGCCCTGTGAAATTAGAGTCTAACTGCAAAGTTGAAAGTCCACCTCGCAATAAGATTCAAGCCATTCTGCTGCTGAATGTCTTGTGATGTTGGGGTTTTCATAGAACCATAGAATGGTTTGGGTTGGAAGGGACCTTAAAGATCATCCAGTTCCAACCATGGCAGGGACACCTCCCACCAGACCAGGCTGCTCAAAGCCCCATCCAGCCCGGCCTTGGACACCTCCAGGGATGGGGCACTGACAAATTCCCGGGGCAACCTGTTCCAGTTCCTCACCACCCTCACAGGAAAGAATTTCTTCCTGATATCCAATCTAAATCTCCCCTCACTTTTCACCCAAGGACCCTCTTAACGAGGGGGATTTTTCATGATAGTAAGAAACATCAGCCTTCAGTCCCCATGTCTTTTAATCTGAAATTAATCAAATGCCATAACAATTTATATTGTATTACAGGTATATTTTTCAAAATGTACTGAGAGGAACACACTGAGCAATGAATTCTATAAAATATAGAAGAATTTCAAGCATCCGACGAAATAAGCTGCTCCATTTTATAAGCGGGGAGTGTGCTCAGGCACAGATGGCTACTTCTTTTAAAAAAATGCCTTTAAAATCGATTTTCTCTTGAAGTCCCACAATAATAAACAATTACAGTTCTCTGACTATTAACTATACTGGACTACCAGAGATTATTCCATAATAAACTACAGCTCTTTTTGCCAACTATAAGTTCCTGCTGTTAAACTATGTAAACAGGCTGAAGAACAGAACTCTTGTAAACGTCTGCTGCATCCTCTGCTATTTTGAAAGAAGACAGTCAACCGGTGAAAAGGGAGAGGGGAAGAGAGAAAGAAAGAGAAAGAGGGAAGGAGAGAGGGGCCTGAACGCAAATATTCCTCTGGTTTTTGTTTCTCTTTTCCCTGCATTTTTAAGGTCTTTCTTTAAAACCAGGTTTTATCAGGCAGGATTAAGTAGTAATCCCCTGTATAATTTTACCTGAAAATGCTTTTTTCTTTTCTTTTTCTTTTTCTTTTTTTTTTAAATAAAAGAAACAGAACAGAAAAAAAGAAACCAATTGTTTAGACATAATGGTCTGACAAATGGAAGTTGCAAGTTCAAGTGGCACTGTCTCTTTGTGGTTTTTATCATGAGTCTCACAATACCCATTTGCAATACACCCATTACAGAAACACCCTGAATGGTGTTTCAAAAGGATTATTTAACAGTCGGTTTTCGCTGCAGGTTTCCAGCTCTCAGAGTTGCTGAGATACACTCGAAAACGTGGCCAAAGTTCCTAGAAAGAGAAATGTAGGAAAATAATAACAACTTCAAATTAAATAATTTGGCCTGGAAATTTAGAATCCTTGAATCTGAGACTGAGTGATTGACTGAGATTTGCAGTTCTGAAGGATAGGCTCTACATCTAAAAACTGTGTAATCTCCATACGATTTAAGGCACTGCAAGCACACGGTGACGTCTTCCGGGCCGCTGTTTCACTCTAATGGCAGCTGGCACGAGGAAAGAAAATTGCTATTTCCAGAAAAGGACTGGAACTTGCTTAAAGGAGGCAGGCTCTGAGGGGCTTGCAGAGGCTCTGCAGGAAGGAGATCACAAAATGAAGACACTTTGCAGCTGCTAAAGACCAGGCAAGACGTCTGATGGCATAAGAGAGACAAGCCACTATGCCCTGGATATTTTTGGATATGTCTAAATAGCACAACACAGTCAGGTCGCTCTTTCTGCTGTCTCCAAGCTCCAGACTTGAAAGAAGTTGCTTGCACGCCATATAAACACTTATAGTGACGCTGAAGTGAAAAGGAAATCTTAAAGTGCAGAAAGGAAAAAAAAAAAAATCAGCCTTCTGATGTGTTTCAGATTCAACATTCACGTGTTGACAAAGAGTTAGTTATTCATAATTTAGAAGTAATACTGTAAGCATTGTGTATTATTTAACTGCAACAAAAGGGAAATGATAAAGATATTTCTTTTTTGCCTGGCATATTCTGGGGGAGGAGGGCAGAGTTGCTATGCACTTGAATTGTACAATATTTACTGAATTTAAATTACATTTTGTACACACTATAAAGATCCTTGTATACAAACAGTACTGTTATCAACTGGGAACTGTAAATGACATAACAATTTAGCTGTATTAATATATTTTGTATATTTTCAGAGACTGAATTAATTGTAAGATGTGTCTGCTTTATTAAACATCGAATGATTGGTCTGTAAGTGTTTAGTTTGAAACATTATTGATTTGCAGTGTGTGTGTGTTTCAAGTTTAGTGTTTGGCTACATTCCCTTTCCTTTCTGTCATTATCTGCTGATTAGTTTATCTATAATTGAAGTCAATAAAATCTCTTTAATGTACTGTGCTGCTGTGTATCATTAAGAAATGATTGTAATCACGGAACTACTTCAGTGCTCTGGAATCAAAAGAACATGTAGAGGATGCCCTGGTACTCTCTTTCTTACTTCATAGACTCTTTTAAACACACAAAATATAAATTAGTAGCACAATTTTATTTTAAATTATAATCACTAGGTGTGCTGCCACCCCATTACCTTAAAATCTCTTTTAGTTGCTCAATCAGTATGTAGTCATCAACCGGAATAAACCGGTCATCCTTAAGCAATAATCGCACATATCATTGTAGGGAGATCTTTGTTCAAAGAAAAGAGAGCAAAGGGTCGTGTGGTTCCTGTGCCAGCTTCAGCCTCCAGAGAGTCTGACTTCCATGGTTTTTTACCATGGAACTCTGTGTGGCAGTGTAATGTCAGAGAGGCCTCCAAAACACCAAGTATCCGAAACTCCAGAATACCAAGCATCTCAAAAACTAGTCAATAAAGCAAAAAGTAAACCACGTGCTAAGGCATTTTGATC
Organism: Rynchops niger; assembly: GCA_013400035.1. Lineage (NCBI taxonomy): Eukaryota > Metazoa > Chordata > Aves > Charadriiformes > Laridae > Rynchops > Rynchops niger. Next base: position 485,126 of record VXBH01005212.1, read on the forward strand.
AATCTAGGTCTTAGTTTCTCCACCTCAGATCTGTATAGGCCTAGAAGAAGTATTGTGAATGAAGCTCTCCACATCACATACCTCAGCTTTCTTTCCCAGGCCTTGGAAAGGCTAAGATTCCAGGGATATGATTTAAAATAGCTAGCTGATCAGAGGGAGTGTTCAACGAGCCAAGTACAAGAAATGGAGCAGTCAAGGGCAAGTATAGTTTATCCTCTGCTTTGCACTTGCTAGACCACATCTGGAGTATTTCATCCAGTTTTGTGCCACCCACCACAACAAAAGCAGGGGTTCAGGTGAAGGCTGCCAGGATGACTGCAGCTAGATCTTTCGCCTTGTAAGGAGAGGCAGAGGGACCAGGGCTTGTTGAGTCTGGAGGAGAGATGGCTTCAGGGGGACCTAACAACAGCCCCTCTAGAATCATCCAACTGAGAAGATGGAGCCATGCTCTTGAAAGCACTGAGTGGGAGGAGGACAAGACAACAGTCATCAACTGAAAAAAGAGAAGATCAGACTGGCCATAAGTAAAAACTTTTCAGCCCAAGTACAGTCAGGCAGTGGGCAGTTCACCCAGGGAGATTGTGCGGTCTCCATCCTCAAAAGTTTTTTAATACCCAACTGGGTACTGCCCTGGAAAACGTGGCCTGATCCTCCAACAAGAATTATTCTCTGATTCTGTGGTGTATTTTAATACTGTGACTTTTTTTTAAAAAGCGACAGTATCAACCACAATCAAAGTTTAAATTTGAGGATGCCCACACAGATGGACAGAGAGAAATGTGTGTTTACTCTTCCATTACTGTGATCCCTCCTCTCAGCAGAGCGGACTGGGAAGAGTAGGTACAGGACTCAGGCAGGTTCATGTTTGGCCAACAGGGATTGCTAAAAAGGATCTTTCATTCTTCTGCTTTCTTCCGTGTCATAGAATCATAGAATGGTTTGGGCTGGAGGAGACCTTCACACATTTAGTTAGACTTTCTTTAAAACTGCTGTTGAACTGAAAATGATGAGTACAAAAGATTGCATTTAAGCATTCCATAACTCACAAGAGCGGCGAGTGTCTTTTAAATCTTTACCGATGTAATTGTTCAATTTATGCACCTGTATAAATACATTGTCACAGGCTATACGTTAAATATAAGACCAATCAAGTGGAAAACTGATCTGTCAGTATGATGTGATTTACTGATAAGTTATTTTCTTTCTCAGTAAAAACTACAAACGGAGGATGTATTCTAAAATACAGTCTGGTTTTGGTACCTGACCAATTACCGATGAGCTTAACTCTTACTGAGCGATGCTGCCATGTAAACTCTGAAAATAAAAAGCTATTTTATTTTCTACAAAAATGCTACATCAACAGATTTTAAAAGAAACACTTGTGTCTCTTAAATGTTTATAATGGCCCAGACCTTCAGATGAAATCAATAACATCTATTACCATGTATACTATTTATAAAACATTAATACATGTTTCTGTTGTTGAATCTATGTGGTATCCTACTAATTTACACAAGGAAATATTAACAAAATACTTAATAGGCCTGTTAAGAAACAGAATCCCGTTATTTCAGACTATCTATTCATTCTCATTCTGAATGAAAATTTGAAACGTCCCTAAAACTAAAATGTAAGAAATCACTAAATGGAGGACTATAAAATTGGTTCCTTTCCTAATATAAAGTATTAATCAACACAGAAGTAAAATTTCATTAATACTCATACCGTAATATACCACTGGAAATTAAATTAGTCTCAAGGGTAAAATTAAATAAATTAGTTAATTTTCATCTTTAAATTATAAATTTGAAACAACTAATCTCAACTCGTAAAACTTTGCTGTACAAAATATTGTAACCTCTTGCATTCTTATGTCCTCCACATAAGCACACAAGCTGCTGTGAATGCTGCAATCATTTAGAACTATTTCAGTGTATTTTCTGTACACAGATACTGAAAGGAATAAATTCATACCAGAAAGTTGCTTGCAGGTTTGGTACTGGTTCAGGGGAGTTGTTCCAGCCAAATATTTTCCTTTCCGATTATATGAAAATCACAGGGATTGCTTGACCAAATATTTTAAAAACCCAACAGAAGTAAATGAACTGCTCAAATCAGATTTACAGCTCAGTCACATTTTGTTTCTGTAATATCTGTAGCATATGCTTCTATATGATGAAGTCTGGATTTTCATTACAAAATTTTGCTAGCAGAGCTGTTTGCTCTGACTGAGGAAAAAAAAAGACAAATCTTATTGGACCACCATGATCATCTTTTCACAAACCTATGCGAAGAGAGGAACATTTCTGTCAGTTTGTCACTCTAAGAGATATTGTAACTATGCCAATATGACTATTTCAATTTAAATACATTTTGGCTGTAAGAGCTCCTTTCTGTGCTCATAGATCAGAGAGTCTCTAAAAATTATGGACTCTTATGGATAAAATAACCAAAACTAAAAGTTAATAGAATGGGTCGCAATTGTCTAATATGAATTCACCTAGGAAAATTCTTCTTTGTTGCTGCCTGTTCTTCAGTTCCAGTAGGTCTTCAACTAGCAGAGTCAACGTTTTGGCCTGCCTCCACCACAGCTATTTTTGCACAAAAATATTTGCTCTTAAGTATCCTATACTATCCAATAAATGAGAATTGTCGCTTCTGTTCTGCTTCTGTTTAGCAGACAGAAAACAAGAAAAGAAATCAGATTCTCAGTTATTAACTAGTTAACTTGTCAACTTGTATTGACAAGTTGACCTAATCTTCCTTTTTGCCTTTTCTGTAAATGGCAATGATGTTTTCTGGTCGCTCTTCCTCTTATGTGGAATTTTCCCTGACCTCCATATCATTCCCAAACGAGTGGCTTTGCAGTGACACCATCCAATCCTATTAGCACCCTTGGAAGCATCCTATAAGGTCCCAATAACATGTATCTATAGACATTGTTGTATTCTGTACAAATGGTCCCTAACTTGACCCTCTTCTATCAGTGGTGCACTGGGTGCTTCATCATTGCTTCTTGGCATAGATATAGGCCACATTCTGCAGCAGAATGCCCCCACTTCTTCTTGCCTGAGGGATTGTACCAGTCTCGTTCTTCAAGAGATGTACAATCTGAATATGTCCTAGCTCTCAAAGCTTCTTCCTTATTTGTAAGCAATTGGTTCAGTAGAACACTACTCCTAGTTGGCATACCCAGTAGTTGTGTTAGGGCTCACAATACACCTCAAAAATCTCCCACATTGCTTGTGCACCGTTGTGCTGCTTTGTGAAGTCCCCCACGAGAATCAGGACCTGCAGACCTGAGGATTTTTCCATATTGTCACTAATCACTACGTAGCTCTGAAGAGTTAGTTAGAAATTTCATCCTGACCAAAAATAAATATTTTCAAGCAAGGCTATGTGGGAACGCCAAGTAGTGCTGAGCTGTGCTTAGCACCAGCACAATACAAAATCTGTAAAATATAAAGCTAATCTCAAGAGCAGAGGAAGCTAAACCAGACACATCCTCTATTCCTTTCTCCCTACCTCAGAAGAGGGACAGATACACAGAGGAGCTACCTACGCTTGCACTGTACAAGTACTGAGACTATTTGAAGACTGCACCTCCTTGAGCACTATCCTTTTTAAATCTACCCTCAATAGTATCAAAACCTAATCCTCAATAAAAATCCTGAAGTTTGTGTTTAACACAGAAACATGTGAGAGCAACAATTGGAATAATCTGGCCTTTTTTAAGGAATACTGTGATATTACCTGATGCTACGTGACCTAAAGGGCAAGAAAATTTGGGACAAGTTTCCAGGGAGACTTACAGTTGGATTTTTAATTATGAATCTGACTTTAATTTCAATTGAATTAATAGCAACATAACTGCTGTAAACATCTCTACTACCAACAGTGACATTTACGATTTCCTATTATTTAGAGTAAGAATATCAGTTTTAACTTCTAATGACTAGAATCACTCTTAGTTTGGGAAAGCCAGAGATTATTCTTGCCAAAAAAATAAAAAAATCAAAAAAACTGGGTATTTTCCCAGAAAGTTTAAATTAAGATTAAACAGTTTGAGTCTTTTGTTCAATTTTTCCCAAATAGAATATTTTATTCCAGTTGCCTTTTACCTTCTTTTTTTTTTTCCTTCACCCCCTTCTTTGTATAATTGAATCTCCACTTCGGCAGTATTCCCATATCATTTTCTCCAGTCAAATAATATCCCTTCTAAGCCATCTAGTTTCTGCTTGCAAATCTCCCGAGTAATGCATAATAGGAGATTACACCACCTCTCAAAGCCAACTTACAGGCTTACCAAAATATTGCTGGAAAAACTTAGCATTCTTGTTTTTATATGTTTCCCAACAGAGGGCCAATTAGTTTTGGAAGCCTTCAGGATGTCATAATATGGATAGGAGATTTTTATGATTTATTTATAGATGCAGAAGGTTTCAATTAGTGGGTAAGGGTGAAAGAGTCACATTTGAGGATGTGGTGGTTTCTGTTCTAGTTGCAGGCCTAAAATTATATGATGAATCACCAGAGCAGAAAACTCACTCTTTTCCTTTCTTGTCAGACCTGTAGTCTTCTATGATGGAAGATATGTACTAAAAGAGCATGCCAATGTCACTGCTTATTTTCCACATATAAAACAAGCAAGCCACGTCCAATTCATTTGACTGACACGACAAGTTCTAGAAGATACTTCAATGCTATAAAGCCCTTGGATTCCCCATTTTTCCTGCTATTTTTTATGCCTCTAGATACTACAAACCAGAATTCTAAGGATTGTACGGTCTAGCAGTGGCTCTCACTGCACCTCAGGGGTGTTAACATTTGTTGCAGAACAAGTCAACCGTTGCAGAATACAAAGCAGTGATTTGAATTCCTTCTCCTGTTGCCACCATCACCAGTTTCTGGAATATCTTGCTACTTCTGCCCCATGAGTTTTTTCCAGCTGCTTCTTCAGATCTAAAAATTATTGCAAAGACATTTTCAAATGCTGTAGAACCTCTGGAGAAACTGAGCTTGTAATGTAGGAGCTGCAGCAAAACACAAAGCAGCATTTAGAGGGTAGGTGGCATATTACCCCTGAGGAGAAAGCAGTAGTATTAGTAATACCGTAAGGCAAACCGATATTATCAAGTTGCTCAAGTTAGTAATATATTGTCCACTCAGCTAAGGCATACTGTGACTGAGCATCACAGGTTAAAGCCTACCCAAAAGCACAGCTCATTTAAGCGAGTGCTTAACTACACTGCCCAGCTCTAACTGCTCACACAACCGAAACGCGAAGTATAATGATTCACTTAACTTGAAGTAGCTGCTGAGATTAAATCTGTAGTTAAATAGCAGCTTTTGTAGTTTGACTATTGAAAGTGTAATCAGAAATGCAAGATGCACAGAAAACATGGAAATGGTACAAGTATAGAATTTATCAGATCAAACATAAAACAAACGCTGCAAAGTAGATCTTCCTAAATTGAACGGAATCATTGGAAGCAATTATTAAGGTACCTGTACATGTATAAAATGGGCTGGGGAATGAGATCACTGGGATTTGAACAACAGACCTAGATAGTGGATAGCAGCTGAACGTGTAATTCACTTAGATTTCATTGTAGCTAATTATAGCTGTAAGAAAATACCATGAAAATTGTTTTGTTATCCACACGCTGAAAATTAGAGTCTAGATGAAACAAACGCTTTGAAGACAACGGCTTTTATGAAGGAAGTTATTATAACTTTAAGGAAGCAGATTGCTTACACAGCAGGATACAAACTACAGCAATACAAAAAAAATGACTTTTAGCTTATGTAGTAATTCTGCCAAGCTGATGATTTGTGAGGAAACACGGCATACCTCCAGCAGTTTGTCTGGTATACTGGTATGATTTACTTGCAAAACCTACGTAATATGGCATCTACTATATTCCTGAATAGATAACACATCGACATAGAATTTGAGGAAGAAAAATCAACTGCAATGTCCCTACTTCTGTTTCCTGCGTAAAAGTAAGTTTGGCAAAATATGTTAACATCAAAATCACCAAAAGGCAATGAAACACACAGATTTCAGTATCTTAGATCTAATCTGCCAGTTCCAGGAAACCTGCATCTCTGATCTTTTCATTACTATCACCTGGGAATAAAATAATATCAGGGGTTTTAGCCGCTATGGTGATCATTCAGTTTTAATGTACTTGTGGAGCTTTAAGTGCATTTTTTTCTCCTCCATGGCTACTATGAGAGGTAACAACAGCAGCAACAACAAAGAGGAAGAAAGAAAACATTAATCTTACCCCTCTGTGTGTTCCAACATTGGTCTTTCATTCACTCCTCAGCTTCTGAGAAGTTTTTTTGAGCAAGTCGTTTTGATCTCCTTAAGTACACCGAGAAATCGTGGCGAGGCATTTAAAAATACTGCTCTGGAATCTCCTCTTTCTTTTCTTTTAAAGCTGCACATGCCTTTAGGTTGAATGATTTATTGTTCTGCATTCCTGAGCAAGCTAGAAGGGTTTTGAAGGAAGTCCTGGATTATTTCTGCACCTGAAAGATCTGCGGCTTGATGTCGCCCAGTCAACTCTTGCAAGGGGGCACTTGGGGGAGGAGACTTACTTAGTCAGGTAAAAAAGCAAAAAATCACCTTGATGAGTGAACATCAAAAAGCAGATGTGTAGGTTGTAGAACCTGTGATTGGAAGGTTCAATTTTGGAGTTTGTTGGGGGGGGTGGGGTGGTATTTTAGAATTAAACTTGATCATTTATTAGCTATCAAGTTCTAAGTAGGCAAGGTGAGGTAAGATGACTTATTTCATTCATATTAGGAATCTTCACACCTTCCTTTCTGTGAATAAATGAATAAATTTACACACACGCACCCCATCCTGTCATCTTCTTCTCCCTCCGAATACCTAAGGGTTCAAGCAGATCACAGTCTTCCTCTCCTACTGATTTCAGCCACTCTCTCCCCTAGCTGTTCTGTGTGTGCTTGAAGTCTTCTCAGTGAAGTCTTCTCCTCCTCCTCTAGTGTGTGTGATGCAACTTCAACAGAATCTTTCTCAAACTGCTGTCCACTAACATATTCTACCTGTCCTCCTACGTCAGCTGATGCTCCTTTTGTAGTTCGCTCATGAGCTCTTCAGGTCAGAAATGGCTCATCCTGAGGGTACCAGTTATTAGGACAAGTTCTGGTCCGACTGGAATCAGGTACCTAACTCTTTCCATAACTTCCTGATCCTTTTTTTTTGATGATTGCAGCCAGCAGATGCAGATTTGCTGCTACATAGAAAGACTAATGTTTAAATCTAGTCAGCCCTGACCAGGTCACATAACATTCATTTAATATTCCTTAAGAATATGACTTAAATGCCCAAATGAGTTGCACATCAGAATACTCAACTCCCAGAATGAGTAGGCTTCTGTAATTGAAAATTACAGTGCATCTTGTTCTGACACTGTAATCACTTAGTGCTAACTGAATCTCTACTCTTTTCTTCCAGCAACTATGACAAATAGATTCTTGGTGTCTCTGAGCATTTTTTACAAAGTCCTGCTCTAGAATTCGGTGAGTTGGGCAGCTGGGAAGCGCTTTCCTTAATTGCAGTTTTTCCTCCAACTCAGTCTCTCTGGTGAGTTGGATCACTGCTTTCATCCCCTGCCCTGTGCGTTCAGCACTTGTTCTCCCCTCACTTCTCATTAGCAATGTTTTCGGCCCAGCCACTAGTCTGCATGTCACCTTCATTCACACTTCCTCTTCTAAAAATAATTTAAATCTCATGATTAGTGATCTCCTTTCAAGACGCATCTGAAAAGATTTTTTGATGCCTTTCTTTTCAACTGTGGAAGTTTCCCAGTGGTTCACTGTTGAAATATTCACGTTTCCTCTAGGCAATCCCTTCCACGTCAGCCTGTTGCATGTTTTTAGATTTGCAGAAAGAAGCAAACTTGCAAGACGAGCAGACAGCTTGTGAGCTAAAACTCCTGAGCTTTGAGGGGCTTGTTTGCCTGAAGGGTGAACACGGTTCACTGCGGATCTACCCAAGTTCCATTTTGTTAATAAATGTACAGCAGGTAGCTGGCTAAATGAAAAATGAAATTCAGTAGTAACTCCTGAAACACCTCAGGGATGTGTTACACTTACAGAACGCCAATTTGTAGCTTTAATAGGATATTATACTGGTAAAACATCAAAATAATTTTATATGGGTGCATGTCACAACATGCTGAAGCATCCTTGCGGTTACAACAATAACGTAGTCATAATAACAATCACTGCTTTGTCAAGTGTCCTTCTGGGTTTTGTAGCTTTTATGAACATGACTGTACATTCAATGTTATTCAAATACAACGTAGTAAAATGAGATTTTTGGTCAAAGAAAATTCGATAAACTCTCAAATGTAGGAACTTCTAAAAGCCAGTCCCACTGACCCCATTAGCAGTGTTTTGAGTTGCACTATCTCATGGAAATAATAGCCCCGCCACTTTAATGTGTGTTGCTTTTTTTGGAGGCACGTGGCTTTGCTAAGCTTTTCTGTTATTTTAATTTATCTTCTTCAGCTGTTTTGTGTATTCAGCAGGGGTTGAGGCAGATTTTGGTCACCTTTGACGTAGTCGTGCTGCACAAGTTGTCAGTGCTAATCATTTCTCATACCCTGGGTATTGACATAACTTGGAGATGAGCTGAGTTGTACCAACTTCGGGCTGCAGCAATGATGTAGCATTGACTTAAAATCAGTTTACCAGTGTGGTGGGTTGACCCCAGGAGCCGCCAAGCACCCACACAGCTGCTCTCTCATTCCCAATAGGGTGGGGGAGGGAAGAGGAAGAAAAAAAGCAAGAAAACTCATGGGTTAAAATAAAGACAGTTTAATCAGTGAAGAAAAGAGGGAGGACAAAAAAGAAATGATGCAAAGGAAATCACTCGCCACCTCCCACAGGCAGATCAATGCCCACACAAAGAGCCACCTTGGAAAACACATCCCCACCCTTCTTCCTCTGCCCCAGGTTTTATTGCTGAGCGTGACATTATATGGTAGAGAATCTCCCTTTGGCCAAGTCAGATTGGCTGTCTTGGCTATGTCCCCTCCCAATCTCTTGCCCACCTCCAGCCTACTCAACAAGAAAATAAAAGGAGAATTAATGCCTTGCCACTGTGGAAACCACTGCTCAGCGGCAGCCGAAACATTGGTTTGTGATCACCACTGGTTTAGCCACAAATCCAAAGCACAGCAGCACACTGGCTGCTATGAAGATGTTTAACTCTGTCCCAGCCAGACCCAGTACAATCTGCTAAACCAGCACCATCGTTTACAAAGACTGCAGGTGCTGTCCTGGTCTTCTAGCCAAGGATGATCTCTGCAGTATTCTAGCTTGCAACGCAGTACACTTAACAAATGATGATTTATGCTGACACTTACTGTTTTGTTCAGATTGACATCCTTTAAAAGGAAACAAACAAAAATAATAAGTTACTGTGGTGGAAAACTTTGAACTACTTTAGCACACTGAGATTGTTGTATTTTTTCCTACTCTGATCTGGACCACAGTTTTAACATCATTTTTTGTCTCCTCAATATGAAAATACAGTGTCATTCTTTCAGAACCCACCAAGAAAAGTTCATCTGGGACATTTTCTAGGTTATTACATCAGTTTTCCAGCATCCTAGAGCTGCACACACAGCTTGAGCTGCATTTTCTGCAGATTTGCATTCACAGTTAACAGTCACATGCAGAGTTACTGCTAGATTTAAAGACTCCAAAAGTTCTCTTTACCTTTTTTTTTTTTTTAATAAGAAAAAATTCTCAGTTATTTTCTCTTAATACTGAAATTTAACTCCTGGCGACTGTAAGTGAATGACTCAGTAAGTTTGTGCTTATAGTACTTGCTTGCTTCAATACATAACCCTGGAGGAGAGAGGAAAGAGATCCCCCCCTCCAAGGCTTCTTTTGAATCCAGTCTAGAATAATAATATGCAGAAACCATTGCTATACCAACAGCTCTTGAATAGCAAACACAATTAGGTAGGTCTTTTCCTAGCAGGTATCTGTCCTGGCAATTAACCGGTACCCATAACTGGAAGTCTCTGGTGAGTACATCTGGAACAGGGACAGGCTATTCCATTCCCCTAAGGGCCTAAGTACATCCTAAGAGGGCGAACTTGCCTCCTGAATGCATTGCAATTCAAATTCAAACTGCAGCCTGTTCTCTGATTAATAGCAAGTCTGGAAAATTTAACTTGTGGACTTTTTGACTAAGCAAAATGAATTAGATTTCCACTAAACCAAATCAACACTAATTTTTCCTCCTTAGTGTCATCGGGGCTAAAAAACAACTCCTTCAATCTTCCTCTAACGCAGACACTGTTTTAAAAATAATGGAACTAGTGCTAAGTACTAATATTACAGATAAGTATGTTTGGTTTTGTTTTAACACAGTAGGATGCTTTTAACATGCATTATCTGACACAGACAAACTTTTACATTTACAGAAGTATGGTATTTTATGTAGTAAAACAGAGATTAAGCCTAAGAAAATTTAAGCTGTGAAAACTAAAGCATGGTTTTGGTTGAACCTAATTATATAATTTAGTTGTCCCCTTGCAGAGATAGGAATACGGTACATGAAATGTACCATTCTCCAATTGCGGGAGAAGGCAGGCAGGCAGGATGTGGTGGCAAGGGAATATTCTCACGGTTTCAAAACAAAGCAGAAACATTCTCTTTTGTAATGACTGCCAGGGAATGCCCAGAGAGCAGAGGTCATTGGCACCTCGGTTAGCATCCTCTTGCTAATAGCTCTCCTAGAAAAAGCCTTCCTTTGAGATGCGACAAAATCAATTGAACGAACGACAGAGTGGTTGAGGTTGGAGGGAACCTCTGGAGGTCACTTTGTCCAACCTCCCTGCTCATGCAGGGTCAAATTCCCAGGCATTATTTTGAGAAAGAGAAATAATATTGCAAGAAAAGGACCGCCAACACCTCTGCTTTCCCCTGCTACTTATGAATTTCTCATAAAGAGGTGTAAAAAGCTAGACAGATCTAGAATAGAGAGGTTTTAAATATGAAAATACTATAAACTTTCCTCTGCCCTTTATTCTGCTGAAATGACTCTATTCTCTGGTACTATTACTCAGATCCTGGTCAAATTGGGGGAAAAAAAAAGAAAAGTGGTTGTGGTTCTTTACAATTAGGAGAAGGGGGGAACAGCGGGGGGCGGGGAGGGGAAGAGTAGGGAAGAGATTTTTACCTGTCCCGCCACTGAGGTGTTGATGACTGCAGACAGAACCAAGCCAAGGGAAGACGAGGAAAGAAAAAGAAGAAAGGATGGCACTAGGAGGGACTAGTGGAACTACTGTGAGCTGGGTGTAAAGCGCTTATACTTGAAAACAGAACAGAGAATCTGAAAGCCTGTAAGTCTCAATTGAAATTTTTAGCTCAAGGGCCTTTCTGCAAGATCCTATGAAGCAAAGAGCAAGATTTATAATTGTGGAAGAAGTCACAGAATACAAACTTACACCACTATGGGAGTACGTGAGCAATTACACAGTTAACTTGGAGAGGTTTTTAAGCTACTTGGGGGGACTTTGAATTTGATTCGGAGGCGAACAGAGCCAGTAAAGATGATTAATGGGATATTGTTACCTCTCTAGGGAAAGCTGCTTTATAGCCCTACAAATTTAAACTGGCAACTATCATGATTCAAATAGCAAGCCTACAGAGAGCAGAGCATTCTTGCCATTGCTCCAAACTAAGCAATGTTCATCTAACCTTTGCATTATTCTAGTTTGGTGGTCACTAAGAAGATAGCTGAGGATACATAAACCGCATACAAAAATTTTGTCCAAAGTCACTACTTAATTATTTTCTGCTACAGTTTTTATAGTTAATTGTAGGTTGAACAGGTGTATAAATATTGCATGATCTTTCCCCAAGTACAGTAGTATCCCGTATGCCTTGAACTATTTTCTTTCTCCTGAAATAGCTCTGTCACAGGCTAAGTTTTCTTAATTTTACTGGCTAGTCTTTTCTAGTTTCTTAGAGAGGTGCAGAATATACTCAGTACCCATTAGTTACCACCCATCATCTCTCTGTATCCTGCCTAACAGGATATATGAGAAATTAAGTCACTGTACACAGAAGAAAATATGAAGAAAGTCATACTGAATTGGTAATTAAGAGATATACATAGTGCTTAGTGAAACGTGACCTTCGATACATCTGCATTGTGATCACATCTGCATGCTTTCTTTCCTCCTTCTTGTGCACAAGTCACTCTAGAGTAAGTGGACATCAGTGATGTACAGGTTTTATACTTCTCTCAGTATCAATAGCTTTATTTTAAGTGAAAATTAAATGTTTTAAAAGTTAATTGAGAGGGATGAGTAGCAAATAAAAATAAAAAAAACCTGAAAACCACTTCAAGTGTTTGTATGTTCTGATGTCTTTAAATACGGTTGCCCCTGTCAGAAATCAGATTTCCATAACTTGCGTTTTTCCTGTGCTACTACATTTTTCCTTCCACATGGCAATGCAACTTGCTTCCAGGCAAAAAAAACAGCGCCTAGAAAAGATTCCCAGAACTGACTCCCCGAGTTCTTTAAACTCTTTGGTTCTGTTATTTAAGATACTTATGCTCGTGGGTGTGACAAACAAGTATTGAAAGCTAGGGTATGTAACATTTGAAATTATCACAGTATAGAGCTCTACATTTTGTGTCAGGAAAATCTGTGTTTGAACTTGGTGGCCTCCCTTAGACAACGTTTGCTTGAAGCCTTGAGACGCAGCCAGTGATTACAAGTGTACTCTGAGGTCAACAGCAGTAGGAAAGTATCACATTTTAGAAACACCTAAAACAACGTCCGTTCACTCTTCACTAAACACTACGTTTAGCCATTACAGGAATTATTTATCTTTCAAAAGATAAATAACTGCGCTATAATACAATGATATGTAAAATATTTTAAAGTATGGGTTTTGAGCCTTAGTATCTATGAGACAAGTGAAGCTAAAACATTATGCTACAGAAAAGTTGTTAGGTGTTTTTTAACATGCACACAGCACGCATTCCATATTTGATTTGGCTTTGAATATTTACACAGAAACCCAGTCAGATTTTCAAATTCCCTCATATCACACAGATGCGGGTGCATAACTGTTCTTTGGAATTCTAAGACATCATCTAACACATTAAAAGTGGTAAAATCATGTTTCAATTACTATCCAATTAGTTTTTAAATTTCTTCTAAATCTTATTAGTCTGTTAAAAACATAAATAAAATGGAAGGTTGTGATAGCAGGGAATTGTGATTTGTGTTTAGCCAAAAAAAGGTTGTTAAAAATACCTATATATTTTACAATTACTAAAATAGTAGGCTTTATATGAACTGGGCTGTCCGCGTGGGACTTCTGAATCTAATGACAGCCACGTTATTGTTTCTTCAGTAAAGATAATTAGATACGTTATGTTCCATATAGCAAATAAGAAGTTGCTTATTACGTGTTTTACATACCCACGCCGAAGACTTGTGATGGAACCACCTCGCTATACTATGCCAGATCTTAAGATTCTTCAGATAGTTTTCCAAATGACATCGGAAAACGGGGTCTCTGCAGATACATATATGTATTTGTAAACTATATTGCAGATTATTTTAAAGGCCTTTAAGTATGATTAGAGTCTCTTACCCTTATGACAACTTTGTAAAGGCTCTCTGTCCCCACACACCTTTGTGTTTCGGGCTGGGAATTCTCCAGAAGAGAGGCTAGCAAAAAGGAGATGCAGAATGAATGTTCTGGTTGTTAAATTGTCATTTTCCATGTATCCCACTGTCTACAGCAACGTGTGGTAGTCATTCCCCTGAAAGACTTCAGAATCATCCACAGCAAGGACGGCTGCGGACATTTGATAAGGGAAACACGTAGACAGAGGAATATTTTAATCCTGTGATGTGTAGTATTTTCACTGCGTTAGCACATTAGCTAGAGTCTGTGGCTGTGACTAATCCCTCAGCAGGCAGGTGTCCATTAATTTCAATAGCAATTCACTAACAAGACTAATTATAAAAAATAAAAAGCGGGGAAGGTAGACAGGCAAGGTTAGGATAGTGGTAAACAAAACCAATAGCTATCTCAAGATAGGTGATTTTAAGTTCAACATTTTGCATAAGTGGACAATCTCGGAAAGATTAGCTTGGCTAAAATAGCTCATTGAAATATTTCGGTTCTGTGATTTAAGGCTTGACAAATGAAACAGTCGCCATTAGTTTTGGCCTGCAAGTGTGGTGTTGGCATTGATTTTCCTCTGCTGTAAGGATCGTTGCTGATTTTCAAAATGGCAGCCACCATTAACGTTTCATTCCTTCACGTTCCCCACCCTCAACCATAATGTTACTGATTGCCTTTTTTTAATGAAGAAAAGTTACGGAAAATAGTGAGCTGTCAGCAGCTCTTTTTCCACCTACAGCTCTATGCATGTATCCACATATTTATTATTCATCTGTGTTTGCCTCCCAGTCTGTCTTTAAAAATAACAATTTATTTTTGAACTACTTGTAGCAATATTTAACCACTGAACCCTTTAATTACTTACACTACTGACAAGCAGGGCTCACTCAAATGCTGAGATAATAGTTTTGTGCACGCAAGCTGAATTAAAAAGGTAAATGACTGAACCTTTCAATTTTCAATATCCTGCCAGTTTTGAGTGGAATCTGAATGTTCCTGAATGGTGAAGGTGCCAGATAAAAATATATATGTGTGTGTGTGTGTTTATGTATGTATATACATATACACAGACATATATTTCTTAGTGGAATGGAGGACCAAATATTTTATGTTTAGCTTTTTTTTTAGCTATGCATCATCATATGAAAGGTCTGCATCAAAACTAAAGGTTGTCACCTAAACTCCCTCCTGGTACACTGAAAGAAACCGAAAGGACATGCCACATAATTTGCAATCCTAATTTAGTATAGGATTGAACGCACAGAAAAGCTGTTTAACTTTCCCCTTCAGTTAAAGGCGGATCCTAGATTTCTTGCCTCCAACAGACACCTTCTTTTAGAAGGCTAAAACGCCGCGAGAGATGAACCCCACGGCACTGGTTAGTTAGAAACATATATCCAACAAGTGGATCCATAATCAGGTCAGGAACACTTCCCTAAACCTTCATATTTTTATGTACCTTTTCGTGGTTCTTAAACCAAGTGTAAGACTGCTTTTGATGTCATCAGCATTATACGATTTGTGTCAAATTCTCAGGATTCCACGGAAATAAACTAAGCTGGAAAGCAGGGATACCTATTCTCATTCTGCATTGCAACTAGATCCGAAAAAAAAAACAGATCCGAGATCCCTGTGCCAGTCACACCTAACTCTCCAAGAGCCGTCAAAGCTCAAAGGAAGTCCTCTGGCCCAGGACTTGACTGAGATCAAGGGAGGCCAACGGCACGGCTGCCCTATGCTCTCCAGAATCCTCAGGCTACACGGAATTCAGGGATTCGGTGGGCTCTCTAATATTTCAGATTCTACTTAGTGGTCCTTACGTCTCGGGGCGGGGAGGCACAGCTGGACACACGTCCTTCAAGTCCGCCTTCTACTCAAAACTTCGGCAAAGCAAACCTATCAGCTCTCCAACCCAGGAGCGTAATTTGGAAAGCAAAATTATGTGGTTACAATATTAAAGGGGACGAGAAATATAACATATCCTCTTCCTTTCTCATGTTTGCTGCTTTTCTGAGATTCTTAGCTTCTATAGAGCTTCTTCCTAACTGGTCAGGCCACTTCATGTTAGCTCATAGACATTTTCTGTTGCATTGTTAGAAAATATGATGTTAATGCTCAGGCCTCCCTCCCACTTCCAAAAATTATCGGGAGAGCTTTCATTCTCAAAATCTAGCCTCTGGTAGAACAGAGAAGGGCTTCAGGATCCCCCCCAGATAAGCAAGTTATTTTAAGTAAGTATAAATTGCAGCAAAATGTGCAATTCATTTGTTTAAAAAAAAAAAAAAAAAAAAAAAAGAAAGAAAAAAAGAAANAAAACCTAAAAATCCAGTACTGATGTTTCTCCCACTGCACACATAAACTTAACATAAAAAGTGCATGTTCTCTTTTGTCTTTCTAGCTGTCAATACCATGGATACTTGCATAAGTATTATCATAGAAATGGTTTTGTTGGAAAAATTTTTACAATCAAGTGTATCAGTATACTTTTACATGGGATGAATTTCTGATCTACGATGGTTTGGGATCTCTTCAAAACTATTAGATTTGCTGTATGAGTCTATTATTTAATAAGGGAGAATGGACATTAGCAAAAAATCCATCACTAGGATGGTAGCACGGCATCGGAGAAGGTTACAAAATTCCCAAAATAAATAGATGAAGACACAGCTGATCTGACCTCATGTTGGTATCATTCCTGCTTCAAGCAGGCAGTTGACCTGGATGATGCCCAGAGATCCCTTCCAGCTTACACTTATATAATTTTATAAAGAATATAGATAGGCACTGTTCCTCATCTTTACTCTTTTTTTAAGCAATTGCTCTTTTTGGGGCAATTGCATTCCCCTCTGCACTCAAAACTGATGCACAAGCATACAAGATGTCAATGCAAGAGTCAACTACCTGGTCACAAGGCTGAAAAGGTTACATTTCACTGGTTTTATACACATGTATACACACCTCGGTATGTATGTATATAAATAAATAAATAAACACACGTATGTATTTGTGGGTGGGTGTTTACATAAAAAGAGGAAGTTAAGAAATGTTGCACTATAAAGCATCTATAGGAGAAGATCACACTTTCTCAGAACACCTTTTTTCATGAGCAATAACCTTTATTCTCTTGAAGACTAAGGGTGAAGCTAGGAAAGATGAATGAGTCCAGTCAGTGCATTACTGTCCAACAAGAGATCCTTTTCCACACCTACTTTTAGAGCAGTGACTTGTTTTCACATCACATCACTGTATATACTACAAGATGCATTTCCTAATCTTTCACCGAGTGACCTTACATAAACTAGACTTCAACTCAGTGGAGCTATAGTGAGAATCTGATCCATTTCCTTTGTAAAATAAGTGTACTCTGAATTATATTTGACCATTTGTATTTGCTGAGTGCCTTTTACTGAACTCATATCCTTCCAAACACTTCATAACCGTAACAGAACACTCCCTGCTTCAATTCAAAACATTACAACACTTACCTACTTAAGAAGATTTGGGTCATTGCAGTGTCCAAATAATACTAAATATAAAAAGATAAAATAGCTATTACAAATAATTAACATATATTCTTTTAAAAAACCTTAACCTTCTTCACTTCATTATTATGGTCATAGTCTTAGCAACCAAAACACACATAGATGATTCTTGGGCACCAAAAATACAGAAATAGCTAATTTTTTTAATTTTTTTTTTTNCATGCTAATGCATTATTTGTGCATTTCTCACTCTCTAGTGAGAAAATAATAATAATGCAATCAGAGAGAAATGTAACTCTGGGGTCTACTAAACTATATATTTCCTATTCATATAGTAGAAGGGGCAATTTTGTAAACAGCACATAGAAAAGTGTGCCCCAGCTAATTTACAAGCTAAAATATGAGAAAGGGTTAAAAATTATTTTATAGATAAGGAATTAAAAACATAGTTCATTGAGACCCAAGTACCTTATGGAGACTGAACATTATTTAGTTGCCTAAATTATAGATTACCTGCTTTCTAACCCCATAGACACTTGAATTTCCAAGAGGCCTGAATGTCCTCACTGCCTAAATGTCTCATTTTGAACACGAGGCTTCTTCTTACCTAACTAATTAACTGTTGAATTCTGTTTGGTATATTTTCTAAAAACCATACCTAGCAAATCAGGCGCCTTGGAAAACTCATCCAAAAAGAGAATGGAAAGGGCAAGAAGAAGATGTTGTGTTGCCCTCTGAATCAGCTGGTAGCTTGGAACATTCCCCAGAGCTGAAGAACTGGGCTCCAACTACTTCCCTTAACAAAGCTTCATGAGGATATGGCAAATTTCTGTCCTTTCTGCCCACACCATCTGACATGGTCCTCACCCAGAGACCAATCTCTTTCTTTCACCTCAGAAAAGACCTGTAGCGGTAATCTGCCAGACAAAAGGCAATCCTCCAGGTTGAATAGCATTTTGTGAGAAAGGGTTGACTCTGATAACTAATTCCAAGGTATTTTTACGGCTGTGAGCCTGAAGTGGGCAAGGGTACTTCTGGGAATTATAAACCGTGCATCAGAGAAGACAAGACTTAAACACATCCTTCAGAATTTCCTACTGACCACTTACACTATTTTACACCTAGACCCAGGTTCAGATTCATAACTTCATGGTACGTACAAGTGTCCAAGTCAGGAACGAACTCACTCTATTCCTCTTCTAGTAACGTGGAGAGAGAGCGGCTCCCCTGTATGGGTAGCTTAATTTTTGAGTGATCTGATTTACTCCCCGCAGAATACGTATTTCTTCACTATCTACAGAGGGAGCCTACCAAGCTAAGAGATTCCTATTTTATATGCCTCATTTAAGTTTCTAAAATTCAATGAGTATAGATTTGGGGTTGCAAGATTTATGTTTATCTCTTTTCAGTACCTAACTTCCACAAAAGTGAGTCAAGTCATTTGTGCTAGAGCTCTAGGTCTCGTCAACCAATCTTTCAAAAGAAGCGCTGTTAGAAATAGCCATCTTATCCCACTTTCCTGAGGCTGGATCCAGCCTGCTACCTCAAATACAGAAATCAGGATTAAATCAGGAATTATTTGTAAGTGAAGACTGCCAGTAAAAACTGTTAACATTAAGGATGAAGGAGTCAACCAGTTCTAATGACCACAGTAAAAGCAAAGGCTGATAAAAACTGCCTAGCCAATATGCAATTAAATATCAAACTATTAATGAATTTCAAGTTTTGTGTTCCAGATGAGAGAGTCCACCATTAGAAGAAATAGCTAATGACACATGTGCATTGTTCTCAAAGGAAATTCTTGTAATTAAGCATTAAAATTCAGCATAATCAGAGAAAAACCACTTGAGAGCCAATTTTTTTTTAAAAAAATAGGAGTTCACAATGTAAGCAGCTAGCAGATATATTAAATTGAAAAAATACATAACTATTTTTGCAATAAGACACTGCTACATATGGGTTCCCATTTTAAACAGACAAGTATCTATTTGTGCGTACATATATACAAAGTTTTTTTAGATGAAAATTAAGGATTTGTTATATTCATTGCATAAAAATAACACCAGTCTTTTAACTGATATATCTACACGTTTTATATGATACCGCAGCTACGGCTTTTTTCTCTTCTTCAAAACTGAAGAAGAACATTCAGGCAGAAATGCAGAATTTTCTGGAAATGGTTTGCATTATCCTGTAATGGAGAGGCAAACTTCAGTCCATTACCAGGGAGAAACCGAAGGGCAAAAGCAAACAAAAAAGCCCAATTCTAAGGACGACTGATTAGCAAAGAGGACACCTGCAGCGGTACTGAAGCCACAATGTGATTTTATCTCACAGGGTGGTCTGAGGAGGAAACGACACTTTCAAGGAGATAACATGGCTCCAAAGTATCACAAATATATTCCAAAATCTATTCATCCCTTCAATTCAGTCTCTGCAGACGTACCCATACCACCACTAAAGAATAAAAGTAACTGCACAGGCACTTGAATTTACAGAGAAGCAAAAAAGATGTCAGAAAGGAGCAGGTGCCTATATCTGGGTGATACAGCCTGGCCACTTACTAGCAAGTCAGAACTTTTTGAATAGGTTGTTCCACAATAAAATCACAAATCACAAAACTAGCAGCTTCTAGGGAATGACTAGTAACCAATAATAGTGATAGCAATGTAATTATTCTTTTTCTTCAAAAGAACGCTATACAAGGATTCACTTATCTTTCAAAAGAATACTTTGCTATCAGGACGGTTTCCTCAACAGAGCCTCAGTCACTGCCTAACAAGTATCATTTAAGTCTTGCTTAAATTTTATACTGGTCTCTTGCACAAAGATAAACATCATCCTCTCAGAGAAATCCCTCCTACTGCTATGAGATCTCTTTTCTTTGGTTGGCACTCAAGCAAGTTTTAAACCAAGTTTTCTAGAGTTGTAATTGTGCATTTGTAGACTCACCTCTAGGTGGGAGGAAGCCTAGAGGGAAAACACAGATATGTATACACACGTTTGCAATACATACATCACCATTCTTTCTACATAAAGTGGTACGTGTTCTTCATATGGTGCTGTGTCACATACCGGCCATAGAATTCCCTAATGCTAGACACCTGCTGGTTTTGCACCATTAACAGCTTCAACATAAACAAAAGCATAATTCATATCTTCCCTACCTTTGTTACAGCGAAAGCTCCTTCTGCTTCTGTTCTCCAAGTCCTATTTTTAAGT
Organism: Rynchops niger; assembly: GCA_013400035.1. Classification (NCBI taxonomy): domain Eukaryota; kingdom Metazoa; phylum Chordata; class Aves; order Charadriiformes; family Laridae; genus Rynchops; species Rynchops niger. Next base: position 505,546 of record VXBH01005212.1, read on the forward strand.
GGTGAAGGATCAAACTTTTTTTTTCTGGGGATAAAGCATTCAAAAGCATCTCTAATTAATATCTCTACTAACCTTAAAAATAAGAAAATCAAGTATAACACTGTGGGCTAGCATCTTACATTTGCCAGGACTATATCTACATTTCCAACTAAAGGTTCTGGTAGTAGCTGATGCGGTGGTTGGTACCACCACCATCTTTTTGATACGTCTTGAAACCTCAGCAGTTCTGAAGACAAAACTTTATCTCATCATACTGCTCACATCAGACAAGTTGTATCCAGTGATTCACAGAGATAAAAACAAGAAGAAATCTTCCTTTTCAGTGCACCTATAATGGGAAATCACGTATCACCTCACCAGGTTCTTCTTCTCTTCCATCCTCTGACTTGAAAAACCCTGAATAAGCAAAGGAATTGCCAGGGGATAGATCTGCTTCAGGATAATTATTCAATCAATTTACTCAAAACAGTACCAGATGGGTGCTAACTAGTTCTGCTGTATTTGGTGACTGTTCTCCTCCAGCTCACAGAACACTTTAAATTGAGTGGGAGAACGAGGGTTCAACAAGCAATGGGTGTTTGGCGTTTCCGTTTCCCACGGCCAGTCTCAGTATCACGCCCACGGTATGCAACTGAACTTAACTAGACGTTTACTATCAAGGTCATACTGAGGTGATTCTCTATGGTATGTGCAATAGAATGAATAGTTTAGAAATGCATACGGCTCACTACTAGTCCCCTGCGATCTACAACAAGTAAAGGAAACTTCAGGTTTTTTTTGGTTTGTAAGCTGCAAAACTGCAGAAGATCATGTCACCAGAAAAGCCAACCACCTCTTTTCAATAAAATCTCTGTCTAAGAAGCACACAGGCAAATAAATGCCTAACTTTAATTCACTGTCATCAAAATCAATTGAAGAGAGAGGATATGGTGAAACCAGGAGCAGTTGGGTAGCTAAATAGCAGCTAGGTGCCATGCTGCTGCGTAGACTTGAGGCCCGCCTAAAAATGAAGGCCCAGGTTATAGATACGCTCCACTAATACTTTGTTCAGCGAGCCAGTGCATTGTGGGAATATTTTCAGCCATCTAATTCAACAAATACATAACGTGTATAGCGATCTGTTAAAACTACTGGAACTTTCAGATATTTAATTCGATGTCTAGCTTGGTAGGGTGGTACACACAAATCACATAAAAAATTACACAAGAAGAAAGTAATGCTAATTTGAAAATTAACAGCAAGTTTTTACTACTTCTCTTAAATTTAATATTCTAACCACTTACTGAACCTAATAGTGGTATTAACGAATAATGCTTTCAGAATAAAAAAAAAATGAAGGCGGGAATAAGACAAGGCTATTTGCATTCAGGGTTTAGCCATACAAATATGCAGTTTATGCAGATAAGCAGTCTTCATTCGTTATATATTTGTGTCGTTTCTAAAACGGCTGCCTCTGAAAGGCTATGCTTCCACAGTCATTCTTGTCTGTGAATAAAAATATGCTTCAGTGTTTCTCCATATGACTGTGCCTGATGCGCCAACATAAGGCACAATTCAGCTGCTCACTTCTCAACTGCGAAAGGACTTTGCTGCCATTGCTGCAGGGAGAAATAAATTAGTTGCAAATTATATGGCTGTTAATAAACAGCCGTAACCAACTGGTAAAAGGCAATCCTTTGTAAAAACAAAAACCCTCTGAGAGTGTTTTTCATATTGGATGCAAACTGTAAAGGGCTAGAAAGAATCTTTCAGCTAGAGGCTGCGGTGGGGGATGTGAGAGTGACCTCTGTGGTATTATCAGCTCCTGGAGGCAGAGAACTGAGGCAAGGAGAGGATGCTTCAGCTGATGAAAAGTTCGTTACTCTTGATCTGCTCTTTAAGACTTCTCCATATCTGGCTTTTGCAGACAGAATATCTTCTTTTCTGGCAGACCCTGCAGTTGCTGTTCCGAGACAGTAGGGCAGAATCCTTTGCTAAAATTCTTTTTTTGAAAGCCTCCTTTATTAATCCGGCGATGTTCTCTCTGCACATGCATTTATATACTCAAACATGAGCTAAGACCACACTTTCTTAGGTATGGGCTACTCCTTTCTCCCTCTTCCAGTGACTGTATCCCTTAACCCCGCTGGCAGTCACACCAGGTGAGACATGCTCTGATGCAAACCCTGCAAATAAAAATAAATAAATAAAAGTATTCACCACTGCCTTGAGGAAAAATCCAGATGTGATCTATTTATTTCCTGGCCCCATCCACACTCTGAAAAAGAAAATCCCAGCAATGTGGCACAGTATTCCATTAAAATTCACATTGCCCTGCCATTGTGTATGTGGAATATGGATATTATTAAATTATTTTTCACTTTCACATTTGCCAAGACATAGCGTGCTGCTACGTCTCTTATGTCTTACCAAGCTGCCAGTTCCTGCCTCCTCTCCGCCAGCTCCCCGTACCTGGTTGGGGGTGTCTCAAACTTTGCTTGCAGCCTCTTCCCCTCAGAAATCTTTCCTAGCAAGACAGAAGAAAACCTTTCTCATTGTGCTCCAAATATTCCTTCTGAATTCTGTTTTGTCTGTGGGACCTACACAGCTCTGACGAGATCCTCGTTATCGTGCTAACCAGTATTGGCACCTTGGGGTCCATCCACTGTCCCCACCTGCTTCTTCTCCCGAGTGATTCTTAGGTAGCAATCATCTTTTCATCCATACTTGAAGAGCAGCTTGTGCACAAGATGTGAAGCGTTATTGGCAGATTCTGCCAAAAAGCAAAATAAGGTAATGAGAGAAGTTACTGCTGGAAAGGACAGGGGAAAGAAAATGAAAGAAACAGCACAGCTGAAGCAAAGAAAATGTGAGGAAAGGTACGGGAAGGAATTGGAGCAAATATCTGATCAGCATGGGGAAACAATCTCCTCTGTTACAGTTGTGAAGACCATCTAAGGAGAAGTGTACGAACCCCCTGTAGGCTTCAGATCCCTCCTTTCTACTCGCGACAGAGCTATACTTGCGGGAACCCTTTGTCTCTGCTCCCAAAGGCAACTCTTCTGGGCACAGCACCTGCTAATTCCCTTTCACCTGAGCAGAACTAGGTTTTTTTCTTCTGGAAAGTTGGTCGGAATGCAACGCATTGGGAATGCATCCCAAAGGATGAAAATCTCCCCCAAACATTTCTGGATCAAGAAAGTGGGGAGAGAAATAACCCGATCCAAGTCCCGGTTTTCTCTTCCCACTTTGTTACAGTTTGCAGTTGCTTTCCCCTGCAAAAGAAAGGTAATAGTCTTGGCATAAGAAACAGCCTATAAAAATGTATTCAACCCAAATGTTAGTTTCCTCAGTGCCAAATCCTCCCTTACGGAAACATGTGTGCATGCTGGAATAAATTTTACTATAGTTAAATGGAGGGAAATCTTCTTTAGGCACACCAGGCAGGCTTGAGGCACCCTCTTGGATTCACTGTGATGAACCCTGCTGCCCTGCCTTGGAGGCAAAGTTTGCCTCTTGATTGGAAACAGATAGCCTGGAAGTGATTTCAGACCAACACACTTCATCACGCAAGTGCCCAGACCGAGAACCGAGGCACCCAAAACCTTCAGGAACTGTTCGGAGCAGCTCTCTAGATCTAAGCAATGCACATAGAAAATCCTTAAGTTCCTAGCGGCAAAATCTAGAAGGCTTTGATTTTCCAACTGAGAATATTTAATATTGTTGCCTAAAAGCTAATGTTGCCAAGGTGTTTGAGGCAAAATTCCTTCTCATACTCAGGCTAGGTGTTCCCCTTTACATAGAATTGCCATTTTCACTCTCACAGATATCACAGAATCACACAGAATGGTTCGAGTTGGAAGGGACCTTAAAGATCATCTAGTTCCAACCCCCATGCCCTGATCAAACATTGATGAGGCAGATGGTTCCAAATACATTCAACAGCCCAGTAATGAAGGTAGTTTCGAATTGCTCCCCTGACAAATTCTGCGCATTGAACTTCAGCCCAGCACACCTCCACCTCAGCTGAAGGACCTAACAACCAGGCCATTGATCATCCTTTTAGATGAAGCATTTAGAGATGGCCTGCAGCTTATAAATAAATCAATATTTATGGGCCAGAGGGAGAAGGGAACGGTGACAGACTGACACAGAGGCTTATGGAAGCGGTTAGGATACTCCTGTGGGAGAGTTCAGTTCAAATCCCCGCTACAATAAATATTTATTAACTTACACAACTGGGACAACTTGGAAAACAATGGGCATGTTTGCTCCAAAATACCCTGCCTACTAGTTAGGACATTCCTCTAGGCTTACTTGTGACAAAGTGAATGCTAATTCTTGCTGGCATGGCATGAAGATGTGTCCTTAAGACAACGCTACATGAGAGCAGACTTCACAGCTCAGATTCTCTAATGGAGCTAAGTTCTTAACTGTCTGTGAGTAAATCGCCATAGGCCCTGTTACTCTCTTCCGTGTTTCTTCCTGTCTAGTTTAAGTCATTTAGCTTTCAAATTTCTATGGTTTTTTTCTTGGGCAAATAATTGTCTCCAAACAAGGTGATGAGAATATCTTATTGCAGATAAGGATGCCCAACCCGAGGCTGTATCATTTCCAATGTTACAGCACCTAATTCTTTTCTCAATCTAACCCTAACTGTTTTGTTAGAATGGATATTACTAATCAGAGATTTGTCTCTTTAATACAAAAATAGAAGAATGCAAAAATAGAATTAGACCAGATAATCAGACAACTCCTTGTATGCTATCTGAAATCCTGCACCATTCCTAGAAGAATTACATCACTCCAGGAATTATTCAATGAGGAAACATGCAAAATCTCTTTTTGACTCCAAGTAAATCAAGCATGCAGGAGGTGCTGGTCAGGATTTTCAGTCCTTGTTTGCTTCAAGTCCTAATGCTCTTGAGAAAAGAAAACTGAAAGGAAAACATGCCAAAACATACAGAATAACATTACATAGTGATACTCTCTATAGGTTAAATTAAAGACAGGAAGAAGCCTCCTTCACTCTTACAGCACTGTGAGCTCTGTACACTCATACATGCTCCATGCAACCACCAACTTCACAACCACACACACATATTTTATCTTTTTTTTTTTTAAAAAGCAATTTTATATTCTTTTTTTTTTTTCCATTTTTACTGCATTCATAATTTCCCTGCCACTGTTACAGTGAAGGATCAGTGCCACCTACAGACAGGGATCAGAGCGGAGCACAACTCAGTCAGAAGGAAAGTAAATGAAAGCATATCAAATTTTAAGCCCCAGACCTTCTAGGTAAAACAGTCCCTCGGTGAAGAGAAAGAGCTGACATCAAGATTCACAGAAATACTCAGATCTCTTTATCTTCTTATACTTCCTGATCACAAGCATTTCCTCAGCAAGTCACTACAAAAGATGAATTCTGGATGCTGCACTTGGCAGTCTCAGGTTTCCAAATGCAAATCTCATACACAGCTGAACAAAGCAGAATACACTGCTGTCAGCTCCTTTTCTGTGCATCTAGTCAATTCTGGTGTGTTGTTATCTGAGTCAGTTCAAAGGGGGAAAAGTCTTCCCCCTCAATTATGAGTGCCAATTAGATTTGGGTTTAATGATCCAGATAAAATTAAAACCAGCCCAACTTCTCACCCCAAACTAAACTACATTAAACCAAACCTAAAACTCCAGAAGAGATTACGGGAAGGCTGGCAGAGCAGAGCTCATTAATCAGGCTAGTTTAAGCGTTGGCAGTGGCTTGGTTTCTCTTCTCTCTGGAGGAAGAAAGGGAGCAGAGGGGACTGGGTTATCTTCTAGCCCAATCTCATCAAACCCAAGCCAGTTTGCATGCCCTTTCTGCCTCCATACATGTATAAACGCATACACACGTACACCTACGAACGTGCGTAACTGTGATGGAAAGGCATTAAACAGTTACATCTAAATGGGGTTTTTTCTTGTAATAAAGGTTAATCTATCACCATTGTAAGAGCAGAGAATTCATCCACCTCACCACGAGACCTGTGGTCACGGCACCGCGAAGGCTTTCGCTCAGGCAGGGGTGGCTGCCATGTGTGGAGAAACAAATGATGCTTTGAAAGGCGGCACGTGACTAATCGGTGGTGTTGGCTAGAAGAAACACGCAGGAACGAAGGCCCATGAGAACACAGAAATCAAGCCTTTTCTTTCTTCTTCTGCTTTACACTTCCTGCATAACCTTGTTGCAAGTCTCTGGGAGACTAAGTTTTGCTATATGTTAAAGAGGGTTAGTAGTACTTACTTACCTGACAGGTATGAGATTAGGTTAAACTCGGCTAAAGCCCTGAGACTCTCCCAGGGAGAAATCATTTGGAGAAGTAGTTATTAACTATTAGTGCCGTACTGGCATATTGCAGGCAAACTCAGCAGCTTTGGGGATTTTAAAAGAGGAGAGGAGGAAGTCATTGTTGACCTCTCCTGTTAAATCTTGCTTCAAACTTTGACCTTCTGTTTCACATAATAGGACAAATATTGTTTTATGAGTTGCCAGGAATTTCTCCCAAATTATTTATTGCCAACATTCATTCTACCTGGAAACAGTCTGAGCACAAAAGAATGCAGAAAAAACAGGCTCAAAGATCTTTAGTGTAGCATAGCAGTCCGTTAAAAAAAGTGACGAGATTCTGCTGTAGAAACCATGTTTCACGCATTTCCTTCTTTATTTTGAATCTTCTCTTTGAACAAAAGAAGTGATGAGACAGATAACAAAAAAATAAATACTGAAGTCATAGAAAATAATTTCTTAAAATTAGATGATGTTCTATACATTCTCAACAGGCTAATTTTTTTAAAGTAAAAATTCTGCAGATCTGCTAGTTCTCTATCTCTGACTTTTTAGACAGATCCTGAGCTCATAATAGGTCTTCACAATCTTAGAGAAATGTTTTAATTCCTTAAGTGACCTTTCACATTCTGTGGATTGCTGTTAGATGCACACACAAAATACGTAAAACATACTTCGTCTATCTAAACCCCAGGCAGCATAAGAGTAGATTATATTGTACAATTAAGATAGATGTTGTGTACTTTCACAATTTAGTGAATTTAAAATCCAAAGATTATTAAATATCTCTGTATCCATCTCACAAAGCATAGTTAAAGTAAGCTAAACTGTCTTGTACTTTATAACTGGATCAAATTGATTTGAAATAGCAATTTCCTAAAGCTCTGCAGAACTGATGTAAATCAATTATTCCAGATGAATGAAGCTCACAACCTGCTCATCTATCTTGCAGTATGGAAATGTTCTTCATTTATTATCATCTGGGCCTGCTTTTGAGCTATGCCCTCCAATTTTTCTACATTTGAATGATACACCACTAGAAAAGAAGTCAAAAAACAAAACCTGGGTTCTTCAACAATGTTTTAGTAAGACAGCAGCAATATCAGAACAACTCAGTGTTTGTCAGCAGGGAGAAATGGGTTACACCTACAGCAAAAGTTTTACATTCTAACCTTTCCTGCCAGCACACTGTAAGCTTTGGATCAAACAATTATCCCACCTTCCCTATTATTACCTCTGTAGAGTAGAAAAAATAGTATTTAAATCCAAGAGAGATGATAATATTTAAATCAAAGAGAGGTGATTATTTAGTTACGTTGACCAAGCACGCTGGAAAGCGTAAGGTTCAGTACTCAGGCCAAGTATCGCCACAGAACCGTGCATATAATATTTATTCATCCCGAGTACCTTAGCATTTTCTGAACAACAAAATTTGCTAGGGGAATTGGGTTGTGGGGGGAAAACGTCAGAAGTGAACTAAAGCTAAACTATGTTATAGGTTAGAAATGGTGCTAACAACAGAAACTTATTCAGCAGCTATTGTCATACGAAGGCATGACTGCCAGATGTTTATTTTACCTGTTAAAAGATGACTAGCCACCTTTTTTTTCATCTTCAAGATACCATTTACTTTAAATCTGACGTCCTCATTTAGAATGACGTGTGAAACCCGTTTTGATGCATGTTTTAATTATGTTAAGGTTTACAAGCAGGAGTACAACTCAAGCTTTTTATTTTTTAATTATTATGTTCGTTATTTACAGATATTTCTACACCTCCCATCAAAGTAGCTTCTGTGTGCCAGAAATTCAATCTGCAGTATAACCCGTCCCTACATTCCCTCCTAGATTCTGCAAATGAATTCCTTTTGGATTTTAATCTCTCGTGAAGTTTGGTACATTTTGTTAACAAAATTTAACTAAAAAATTGTTGGTCTACTTTGTTTTCCATTAATATGAAAGGAAGAAGGAAACAGAGAAACTCAGTCCTGAAACAAACCTCCTCTTATCCTCTATTCAGTGCAACATCTTCTGTAGGGATGTTGGATGTTGTCTGGATATGGCGTGGTTGGTAGAAGTCACTGCTGTGACTGGACTCCCAAGTTAACAAATCAGCCCAGGCATCACTGGGGAGGGAGCTTGATGGTGGGAGCCACATGGATCACGGGGACCCCAGACCAGCCGTGACATGACAGGAGGTGTAGTGACAGCAGGGCCAGGGCAAGACCCTTGGCTGAAAGCAGCCTCCAAGGACCAGAATGGGCCATGACATTGAGATGCTGGAGGAGGTCCAGAGAAGGGCAACAAAGCTGGTGAAGGGTCTAGAGCACAATTCTGATGAGCGGCTGAGGGAGCTGGGTTTGTTCAGCCTGGAGAAAAGGAGGCTGAGGGTAGACCTTATCGCNCCAAGCTCAACAACCCCAACTCTCTCAGCATGTCTTCATAGGAGAGGTGCTCCAGCCCTCAGATCATCTTCATGGCCTGCTCTGGACCTGCTCCAACAGGTCCATGTCCTTCTTGTGCTGAGGGCTCCAGAGCTGGACACAGTACTCCAGGTGAGGTCTCACGAGAGCAGAGTAGAGGGGGAGAATCACCTCTCTGGATCTATTGGCCATGGTTCTTTTGATGCAGCCCAGGATGCGATTGGCCTTCTGGGCTGCAAGCACACATTGTTGGCTCACGTCCAGCTTTTCATCCACGAGTACCCCCAAGTCCTTTTCCACAGGGCTGCTCTCTATCACATTGTCCCCCAGCCTGTATTGATAACGAGGATTGTCCCGACCCAAGTGTAGAACCTTGCACTTGGCCTTGTTGAATTTCATAAGGTTTGCTCAGGTCCAGCTCTCTAGCTCTACCTGAAAGGAAGTTGCAGCCAGGTGGGGATCAGTCTCTTCTCCCAAGTTAACAGCAATAAGACAAGAAGAAATGTCCTCAAGTTGCACTGTGGAGGTTTAGATCAGATATTCGGAAAAATTTCTTCTCCAAAAGTGTTGTCCGGCACTGGAACAGGCTGTCTAGGGAAGGGGTTGAGTCACCATTCCTGGAGATGTTTAAAATGCAGCATTTAGGGACATGGTTTAGTGGTGGACCTGGCAGTGCTAGGTTAACAGTTGGACTCAATGGTGTAAAGGTCTTTCCCAACCTAAACTATTCTATGATTCTGTGGCCTCCTTGCAGAGTGCCCGAGGGCCTCTTGCCATGGCCGGCAGCAGTCCCAAGCCCCACAGCCCAGCACCTGGGAGCAGGAGCCCAGCGCTGGTTCCCTGCACTGCTCCCCAGTGTTAATGAGGTTAGCTATGCAGACTGAAATCCAACTCCCCCAAATGCTTTATCATGTAAATACTAGGCAACAATATATTCACGGACACACCTTTTCAATGCATAAAGGGTCAGACTGCTCAATGCAGAAATCTCTTCATCTGTAAAATAAGATGCTAATAACATTCTCTGACTAAAAAGACACACAAACTCTTTAAAAAGCCGTAGATCTCAAACATTCTTCAAAGGTAATCATTTTCACAGCTGAAGAATGAGAAAATGGAGTAGCAATTACAAGTTTTTCCCCAGTGCTCAAAACCAAATGAGTATGAGAGCTGGATTTCATGAATGTTAAGTTAAATCTTCACAAGCGTTTGACAGGAATGACATAGGCACAGTAGATCTTGCCCTAGGACAAGGGGATGGATTAAATAACAATTAAGGTGACTGCTAATCCTTTGATACTAATGCTAGACTGCCGTGTCACTATGCAACGTTTGAAATCTCTTTGTAGATGAGGGCAGGTAATGGACTAACCACTTGATGTTATCTGCACCCTCATGTAAATGTAGGCAGAAAACTTTATGCAAAAATGTTAATGCAAAAGCAGTTATTGGCATTTTGAAGACACGACTGTGAGGCTCTGACTTCTTTATGAAATAAAAAGCCCTTTCTTTTGGTAAACATTTTTGTGGAGATCTTATTGTGACAAGCAAAATTTCAATAGATCATAACAGCATGACACACTGTATATCTGTTGGGTAATGTGATTGGCAATCTTCTAGATATGTACCATCTGTGCCGAGGGCATTGAAAAGTTCTTTGAAAATTCAATTATTTGATTATGAAATATTTCTTTCTGCTGGATTTTGTACAACTGCTTTCAGGATTGAATAGCGCAAGCCTAGAAAATGGCTTGTGTCCCTGGACTGATACATAATAGATCTTGATTCCTCACAAAGCAGAAAATGAGCACTCTGTAGCACAGTATTACAAATAGGAAAGAAGCTTGTCTTTCTTTTTTTTTATATGTCTCAGACATATCCATTTTATTTTTCAGATAGGAATATAATGAAAAATCCTATGCAGTCAGTTCAGAGAAAGAGTAAGTGACCTTCAGTTTGTTTTTCTGATACAAATATCAGAGTGTTCTTAATGCCGGTGTGTTGTATCTCCTTTAACAAGTCAAATATTTTTGCCAGAGGGAAATATAATTTCCTATTTTTACCTTCTGAACAGGCATTATACAAATATAAGCCAGTTGTAATTGCAAAATTGTTGTCTCATCCGAACTGCATGTCACATCAGTTACCTTCAATACAAAGAAAAAGCACCTGTACTTGCCTTTGGCTCTCCACCTACACTTTCTAAATGGCTCCAAGACCTCAGGACTCCTTTGCCTCCATCCATCACAGTCTCTCTGCCTCTGGCTGTGCATTTTCAGTAGACACTGGAAAATACATTAATATGACATTTGTAGGATTATGCAGTATACAGCTATGAAAGAAACTACTGGGGTAAGGAGCCATCAAAAAGTCATAGCCTTTTATCTTGCAAGACATATTTGCACCTTCAGAAGGCAATGGTTATCTCATCATTCTATGATCCACATTGGAAAAAAATACTGTGCTCTGAAGAGCTGCTGAAAATCAGTGCAAATGACAAATACCCTTCACTTCATATTCAAAAATAATTATGTTATTTGCAGAAATAAGACTTTGCAACCAACCACAGAAAAGGAAAGAGCATCTAAATGGAGCTTACTTTACTTACTAGCTCTCAGCAGATCAAGAAAGTATTAATAGACAGATAAATAAAACTGAGGATGTCTTTCTACTGGGATCACAGAGCATTTCAGGATAGCAAGTATCAATAGGATACACTTGTCTGTCCCTGCAGCTTTGGGTCACATAACATCTACTACAATGGCATCTGCTCTGTTATAGGTGGTCTTGTAACATACTAGAAGAAAACAGACTGAACGGATTCTAGGGAAGACCAGGGAAATAATGGGAAACAATACCCAAGCTCCAACAAATTCAAGAAATGCAAGATGAAAACTTTTGGAGGCAGAGACTATCTGGGAAGAGGAGAGAGGCAGACAGAGGAAAGCACAAGTGCTTTTCCTACTGTACTTTTTATGCCCAACTCTGGATGCAGAATGTTATAGAGACCTTATTAACATTTACAAGTATCTAAAGGGTGGGCTGAAGGAGGATGGTGCCAGACTGTTTTCAGCGGTTCCCAGTGACAGGACGAGGGGCAATGGGCACAAGTTAGAACACAGGAAGTTCCATTCAAATACACGGAAGAACTTCTTTACTGTGAGGGTGACAGAGCACTGGAACAGGCTGCCCAGGGAGGGTGTGGAGTCCCCTTCTCTGGAGATTTTCAAGACTTGCCTGGATGCAGTCCTGAGTGATGTGCTCTGGGCAATCCTGCTTTAGCAGGGGAGTTGGACTAGATGATCTCTAGAGGTCCCTTCCAACTCTGAAAAATTCCATGAAAAATTCCATGAAAAAAAGATCCTTCAAGTGAATAGAATTACTTTTTTTCTTTTTAAATACAGTGAAAGAACCAGAAATCTTAGTCTAACTACTAATCAGCTGATTACAATAGCTTTAAGAGCCCTCATTTTGGGAAACCTCTGTTAAAACTAAAAGCATGGAAAGAAAAAGATATTTCAAACATTCCTTTCAAAAAGACTTTTTTTAAGCTTTTTTTGACAATAATGACCTACGGGAGGTTTGTTTTACTTGATAATTCTAAAAAGATAGCTCATGGCAGTGGAATTACTGACATTTGCTTTAAGGATAGACTAGGGGAAGGGAATGTGAATTAGGATGAATGTTCAAAAAAGAACCTTTAAAATATGAGCTATTCGCAGCTAATAAATTATAGGGAACTTAATAGATTTATACTCTGCATCTCAGTAAAAGTAGTATACTTCAAAAAGATTAATACACTCACTTCTCACTATGACAAGGGAAAATGTTCTAGTATTCATGCCTACAGTTTCTACTGGAGACAACAGATGTTCCACGCAATCTCTATCTGGGTGGAAAAGCTATGAAACTATAAAAGCTAAAATATGTGAAGGCTTCAGATATTTCCCTGTGGAATTTTCAAATACTGTTAAGGTTTTGTATCTATACCATGCTATTTTTTGGTCAGTGTTTGTCTGGTTGCTTCTCTGACTAGTCCTGTTCATACATTCTTTATTAGTTATATTTAACTGCTCTGTAGGCTTGGGGATTTAACTATTGCTATAAAGAAACACTTTATTATTGGGTTTTTTACAATTCTTCCATAAACAGATTTTATTCCAAATCAGACAAAAGTAGCCCCATAAATCTGCCAGGGAGCTCAGTAATGACTACGTTTACACTCCTTAAAAGTAAGAATTTGAGAGGGAGGCATAGTAAAATTTTAATTAATCATTACAGCATGACAGTCTAAGTCAAGTCCTATTGCTCTTAACTGATGACTATCCTACTTTCAGATAACTTCTTAGAAGGGCATAACAAGACCTGATATCCTAATATATGTCCTAAAGCGTTTGTATTTCAAGATTCGGAAAAACGATTACTTGAATCTTTAAACACCCATTTTTTTTAAAATACAATTAACCAAATCGCGGCATTACCTAAAACATTCCAGAATCTTTGTGAACAATTTTTAGGGACTATGGAACACAATTCGGTGGAGACATAGGTTAAATTAATTAATTGCATGAAAATGGAAAATCTATGCATTGTTCTTCTATATGCAGGACACGTGTGGAAGTAATTGAGAATTATTTCCAGGCAGAAAGGTCTAGACCATTCCAAAAAAAAAAAAAATTTGAAATGGAAATGTCATTAGACGTGTATGAGTTGTGACCCTGTGACAATAATTTGAACACAAATCAATACCTGTTGGAGCAGGCCACAGAGGAGGCCACAAAAAACGGTCATAGGGCTGGAGCCCCTCTGCTGTGAGGACAGGCTGAGAGAGTTGGGGGTGTTCAGCCTGGAGAAGAGAAGGCTCCAGGGAGACCTTAGAGCCCCTTCCAGTACCTAAAGGGGGCCTACAGGAAAGATGGGGACAAAGTTGTTATCAGGGCCTGTTGTCATCGGATGAGGGGTAACGGTTTTAAATTAAAGGAGGGAAGATTTAAATTAGATACACGGAAGAATTTTTTTACAATGAGGGTGGTGAAACACTGGCCCAGGTTGCCCAGAGAGGTGGTAGATGCCCCATCCCTGGAAACATTCAAGGTCAGGTTGGACGGGGCTCTGAGAAACCCGATCTAGTTGAAGATGTCACGGCTCATTCCAGGGAAGGTTGGACTAGATGACCTTTAAAGGTCCCTTCCAACCCAAACTAATCTATGATTCAATAGTTGAAATGCACTCTCTAGCTTTTAAACATCACAATATTCCTAAACACTTTTAATACATCCTAAAATTATTTGTTTTGTTCTAGACTCTGCTAGTTTACTATCAGATGGTACAGAAGTAGAGCAAAACCACTGCAGACCATGGGTTCATTACTCCCATGGAATTAACTTTTTGTTGCCTTTAGCAGTTCTGAATTTGATTTGTATAGTGCTATTCTTTTATTCCATCTCTAAAGTTTTCCCTCTGCCACCTTGATGTGAATTTTAGAATATGCTTAATTCAGACTAATTCCAGGTAATTAAAAATCTGTTCATCACATTGAAATGGCTAATAATCAGCAGAAATACTATTCTTTAAGTCACATAAGATGGAGATGAGAAGATTTGTCACCTAAAAGCGCTGGCAGGTTACATCAGTACTGTAAGAGATAAACATTTTTTTAAAAGCTCATATTAAGAAAAAGTATAGGCACCTCAACATATTATTTGTTTGATGGATCTATACCTGCTTAATTAAACATAAATTGCCAAATCTGTGTTGGTCCAAGGAATTTCTACACCATTTATTTCAATCCACAGGACCAAACATTCCATCACCATATGGACTAGATGATCTCCAGAGGTCCCTTCCAACCAATCATTCTGTGATTCTGTGACATGAAGAGTTAAATATCAGATCGCATCAGACTTGACATAGAAAAGCAATGAGATACTAAAAAGTTATTGGACAGTAAGACCCTGCTTTTTAGAGTGCTAGAAAGTTTCTACTTCCATTCCCTTTGGCTGTGATGTGAGTGAGCAGAGCTTCAGCAAGGAGTATTTTGTTAAACAGAGCTCCACTCTTCTCTCAGTAGGAAACATCCTATAGTCAGTGTAGGCTCATAAGCAAGATACCCAAGTCCCAAACACTGAAATTTTTGGTACCTTCCATCTATTTTTGAGTAGGCCCATTTTAATTACAGTAGGCTAAAGGAGTTGTGGGGGGGGGAAGGTTGCAAAGCTGTGTATGTTATTAAAATAATTGAGATTTACACAGGATAAGTTACGGGTTATTACAAATTGGCCTGCTATTATCTGATGCATTGAGAGTTTAGTATTTGAAGCTATTGATAGCTTTGTAATCACTCCTAAATAGAAAGCCTTATGCATCACAAAACGTTCATGATTTTAGGCTAGCCATCAGCTGAATTAAATCAACTGTTCCATTTCCCAGGCATCAGCATGCATATTGATGTAAAATCCAGAAAACATTGTTAGAAATCCAGAAGTTGGAACCCATGGTCATAGAAAGAGAGAGCTGCTTTGTTTTTTTTTTAAAATAAGTTCTTATTTAAATCATACTTCTGACAAAAAGTAATCCATTCTGACACTTTATATCTTCCCTAAGTGCTCAGGAATCCTTACAGCACCCAGAGAGTTTGTCTACTGGCTGTTCCTACCACCCCTAGATCCTGTGCATTTTAAAACTGAATGATTACGTCAGAAATACAGTTATCTTTAGGTGTCCTGGCTATCTCCCACCTGTTCCTACACTTGTCAGCCTTACGCTTTTTCCTAATTTACTGGTCACTTTTTCCAGGGAATCACTATGTTCTACAGGATTACTTATTCTTCTCATGAAGTTTTGTGTGTTACTGGCATCTTCCCTAGAATTAATATTACTTTTAGTTACATCTCCTTGTGGTGTTAATAATTTTTTCCTTTCGTTTTCAGAAGTTCTGTTTTCTACTTCAGTGACTTCTTGTTTCTGATTCAGAAGGCTGTATCTTTCTAATATCTTTTACAAATTTTCTTTCATCTTCAACCTTTGGTTTTCTCATCAGTTTAGCAAGATGGCCTAACAGGTTCTGTGCCTTCTTCCGAGAAAATGAATGATCATAGTATAGATTTTAGGATTTCTATCTATACTGTTGATCTTTTTCCTGCTGTTTTCCTCCATCTTTACAACGATGGATAATAGCAAGACAATAATAAGTCCAGCTTCTTATCATGCTATAGAAATGGTATGGGTTTTAGAATAAGTTTAGGTGAAGAAAGAAAAACATTGGGAGTCAATGAAAAAACCAGACACTGTACTGTGAATGAGAAAGACTTAACCTTCGTACCATAAAAATATCCATGTAAGTTTAGCTTCAGATGACTATGAATCACTAACTGCCCGATTAACCAGACAAAATAGCATGAGTAGCCATGCAGATATTTCAGTCCAACCAATCTAGTTCAAAATTTTGTACATATTCTCATACAGTGGCCCATAAGGAACAAGAGTCGTCTTTTTTATGCCGGGACTTAGCAGAATCAAACAAGACGTATGGAGAAATTAATTCTTCCACTTCTTTCACTAAGAATAACTTGCAATGGTGTGGACAATACCTGACCTCCATCTTCTCAGAAGATTGTTTGCACAGTTTTACCTTTATTAAAGAAAAATAAAATAGCCGAAGAAAGATAGGCCTTTGCTCTTTGCCTTAGTTTTTTTTACTTGACATAATTCAGCTTGAAGCAAGATCAAGAATTCGGCCCCCACTGCTCAATGTGTGCTTTATCCTATATATAAAGACCACTGCAAGAACGATACCATTTAAGATTTCCTGAGAATTATTTGCTATGGCCCAAAAGGCTGACTGCTCTTTGCCCTGAAAGTCTTTTTAATTTTGAAAATATAAAGGAGCATTAGCGGTAATGAAATGCAGTTGTAACGTCTCCAAACCGGGCTGTGTTCAGAGTGAAATAACAATGTAATGGCAAGATACCACGATAATGCTGCAATACAGTCTTCAGCTGCGCTAAACAAAATATGCTGCAGCTGAAGAAACTTTTGTTTGAAGACATCCTCTTCTTCATAAGCTAAGTCCACGCAGTAAAGCAATAAAAAGAAATAAACCAAAAGATCTCAATACAAGGAAACCTTACGTAGGCAGATGACTTCTGACATGGAAAGCCAGTCTCTCAGCTGTAGGAAGGGGACACCACTCAAAAACCAAACACTTAGAAGGGAGAAAAAAACAAATAAACAGAAAAATCGAAACATTCATAATTCTATGGCCCAGATACTTTTCTTATCACAAGCAACTCAAAAGTATGTTCTGTGGTTTTTTTTATTTATGGGTCAAGTGTTTTCTCTTTTTTTCAGTGAATCCCGCCACTCTCAAATTTCCCAATTGGTCAGAGGAAGTCTGAGATATCCTTGAATTTCTCCATGTGTTTATATTGAAATAGATTAGTCGAGAAGTCTTTTTATCAGTCATGAAAGTATCTAGCAGGCAAGGAAAGAAATGGCTGAAAGTGCAAATAAATTGCAGTCCCCTAATCTCTGCAGATAGTACATTTCCAGGAAGAAGCACCAATGTAATTTGTTCTGCCTCCCCCACAATGAAAAAGTCTACAAATGAAAAGTTCTAAGCCAGATCAGTTAAAAAACATTTATAGATATAGGTTAGAGACAGGAATTGTTCAGAAACTGAGAAGTCATTCAAATTGCAAAGTGAGTCATTAACATATGTAGATTGCTCACCTAATGTATGATCTTGAAACATGCACTCGACTGTGGCTTCAGTGAAAAACTTGAAATCAATCTTAAAAATACATCGAGAGACAAATTCTAACCAGTATTCATAAAACTAATGTGCTTTTGAAGGAAAAAATAGAAGTACAGGCAGAATTCAGACATTCATTTCACATATATTTATAACTGGATTTTAGTTAACGTGGAACAGCACCACTTCTTAGGGCCGTATAGGGATAAATCTATAAGGAGACATGTCATGTTCAATTTTTAAACACCTAGAAATTTAGGCAGCCAGCAGCAGTATTCAAAGCATTCAGCAAGCTGAGTTGCAAACCATCATTGGGAAGAAAAGATTCCAAAGAAATTACTCCATCCCCCACATGTAATAAAGTAATTACATCTGTTCATGAGCTCTCTACCAGGATTAGTTTCCTAAATGAGAACATCATTTTTTCAGGGAAAAAAAAAGAGATAGAAATATCTTTTTAATATCTAAATAAGATTCTAATTACAACAGCACTTACTTATAGGTAATAAGCCCTATCACCTATTCCACTTCATTTGTAATTAGACCTAAGCCGCAGTTAGATATGCTGACAATTAAGCTGCACCGACGGTGTTTGCCTTGCCCTCCTCTTTCCCAATCCTTCTTTTGTCTTTCTCTCTTTATCCACTTAAAAGTTTATTGCTAATCCAAAATAAAACAGGAGACACGGAAAGACACTCTCTTTATGTATGGCAATATTTTCCGTGGCAGTAGTAATGCAGACACAGTACTCCGGCTCCTCTGTTCTGCCTGTGGTTCTTTACATCATGTTCAGCAACCGAACAGGTATTTTGAAGCTCTCCTTAGCACAAAGGTTGGGTACCTGAAGTGAAATATAGCGTGGATCCTTCTCAAGGATTAGTTCACAGCTTCAGAAAAGTGATTGGACGGCTCAAACCCAATTTTTAGAATTTGGACATAACAGAAATAGAATTAAAATCACAAGACAGTACCATAGTTTTCAGGGTGAAAACCTGTGTAAGTACTGTACTTATATATACGCACTTATATACTGCACAGTGTAAGCACTGTCCCACTCTAGTGGGACTAATGTTAATTGCTTCTATTACACGTCCATACCAGGTCTGAAATAAATAGCATGGTGCCCCTAATTTCAGAACTAACAAGTAGTTAATACAATAATGAAACATCCCTTTTTACTTTCCGGATCCAAAGAGAAACATGTTTAATACCATATGGGTTTCTGATCAGAAATTATGTAAAAAAGTTGCATTTAGATTTCTTTTTTATTATAGTGTCACAAACAGTCTCATTCTGAAAATATTTCTCATTCAGAAGTGGACAGAAGTGTATCACGGGGGTATCAGAGGACTGAATCCTGGTTTGTTCTAAAATATAATTATTTCTACCATAACCTAGGTTTATGGAATATTCATTATAAAAATCTATGGATTTTCTTGATATTACTTATATATATATTTATTGCTTTATGCATACATTTATTCAAGCATATACATATACTCCTACACTAAAAAAAAATGTTTAAAACCTTATGATTTATTTTGCTCTCTACAGATCAAAGTCCTCTATGAGAATTTTATTTTAGTTACCGGCTTAAGAATACTACCAACAAACTACATTACTTTCAGGTTTTTTTCTGAATTTGATCCAAAAAAAAAAATGAGTTGAAGTAACCATCCATATATATTTACCACGCTTCACTTACAAAACATGGACAGACTTCCATGACTTTCTGAACACTTTGGGGTTTCCAACAAAAGGTCAGGTTTTTTGTCTTAATGTCTTCAGATATGGTGCTGTTTGATGACAGTCATCCCAGAAGCGTGATCGCTTCATACTTAGAGAAGTCTCATCTTAACAGCTTCAAAAATAAGGCTTCTTTTTAATATTATCTTGTTTGGTGTGCCAGCAGGCCAAGGTTTAGGCATTATGCAGTCCACTACGTCCGGTTATTTGCATCAGAGATGCGATAATCAGCCGGTTCACACAGAAAGAGAAGGTTCCCGACATAGATCTGGGCGGTAGCTGTGGTGAATGCTTGCTGCTACTGAATGACATATCACTGTAGTTCATTAATGTGACCAAGGAAACAGCGTAATGACAGCCCCGGGGCTGTCCGTACCCTTGATGATTTCGCAGGAACCGGTACTTGCCCCAAAAATGAATTGTGTTTGGACTGTGCAGTCACTGAATGACAACAGATAGTTAGGGAGCTGTTTTCTTGCCTGCTTGCAATCTAAAAATATTAGCGTGAGGTGTTTTCCACGCATGAATTAACATGTGTAAGAGGTTAAAAGGGCAACCGTTCCCCTTGGAGCGGTTCATGAATTTCACTGGGTCACTGTTGCTTCAACAATCGTATGAAAAGACCGCTGCGCTTCTGATTTATGAGCCTTATGAGTTTTACCGACCAAAGCCCGACCAAGAGCCTCCCTCGTGTCATTTCCTAGGAAATGCTTACACAGCCACAGCTTGGGCAACACTGGGGTAAGTATTATTACCATAACAATAGCAAACATCAGTGGGAGACACTGTCTGACCAGTGAGATTATCATGGGGGCAAAACATCTCCACAGTAAAGAATAATATTTTAACCCTACGCTTTACAAACATGAACACTTGGAACTTATCTTTGTTACTAGCTATTTCGAAACAATTTCTTTAGAGAAGTGTAACAAATGGTTTGTGGTACTTGCTACACAGCTTGAAGACTCAAATGTATAAAGACCTAAAAATGACTGAAGTGATGTGAATTACACACAGCAAATCCAAAAAGTATTCTGTCAAGCACAAGTCTCTTCCTTGGTATACTTCACTTTTCTACGTGTATCTAAACAACCTGTACTTTTATCTCCTGCCCCTAACACCTGCAAACTTGTGCTGTGCACAGTCAAACAGTTGTTGTCATCCGCTCAGAACCAGACAGGATGCTTTATAAATTTTTACCACCTTGGTTTCTGCAGAGTATGATTTTCGCTTGAACACGTATTCATACACACGCATACAGCTGTTCCCTGCGCCCCACGCTCAACGGCACGAAATGCATACTGCAAGACTTGAGGAAGATCAAAATCAAGGATATACAAATAACTCCCAAATAAACTATTTCTCAAAAAAACACTCAGTGTTCCTTCCTTGTAAACAAATCTTTTTGTAATCCATCACCTTCTTCAAGGCCTTCTTAGGTTCTGACTTACATAATGAAAAGCCAAGACTGAAATTTGTGAGAACCTGAATAAATTTAGACTCCATCACAGTCCTCAAATTAAAGAGTATACACCAACTAGAACAGACATCCAAAAATTATGGTAGAGAGGGGACGTGCTGCTTACAGCACTCATCCAAAATGTAAAAACCTCCAGATCCAGTGTTCTCTTGAATGGAAACTCTAGTGAGACGCAGTCCCACCTTCCCCTCCCCAGGATATCTGTCAACCACCAGCTGTGAACTGTAGACATTTGGGAACCAAGAGAGACACAGGGAACAACTTCTTCTTTCTTCCTGTTAGAGCAGGACTTTTTTGCAGAAGCAACTTCAAATTTCAGAAGACCAGAAAACATACATTTTACCCTAACACTTTAGAAATTTGGACAAAGACCTGGGTTCTGACCCAATATCAAGGACTAATTATGTGTTGTATCTTCATCTAGCAACTACAGAATACAAGCAGCCTCTGAAATAGGAATTGGAACTTAAAGTTTTGTATTCCGTGTGGCTACTTGTATCTACTGGGATATAGTCAGGTGTTTTCTTTTTCTCACCCAGACATCGTAAATATTGAAACCTGACACAAATTAGCACAGCTTCAAAGAAGCTAAGAGCTGACAGCAGCTGGCTGATGGGGGTTCCTTTGGGATGGGGAGGCAAATACCAACAGCCATGACTGAGTGCTGTACCTAGGAAGAGTCTGCTGTCGCTTACACAGAAGGACAAACTCCTACTCCATTTTCAGAGGAACACACTTTGAAGACAATTTCAGAGAAATTCTGTGGTTCCCAGACCTGTTCTAACTATACTCATTTTCCCTGTCAGTGTCCTACAGAAAGTGTGCTGTTACAAGTACTCAGAATTAGTTGCATATTTGATGCTGAACTAGAAGAAAAAGAATATATTTCCTTCATACAGTTATGAGTCTTCACCCTGAGTTAACTACCTGCATCATTAAAAAAGAAAAAAAGGTGGCTTGAACTAGTCACTTAGCAGTGTCATCTAGACAGCAAATGGTTTCCTCGTGATTGTTCCCCCTGAGGCTTTTCTACCTTCTGTAAAAGACTAAATAACGAATCAGTCAGGGAGAAAGTAAGAAAATCACTGTGAGTAAGGTCAGGGAGCTGCCAGGTTCCTCCTCCTACGGTAAAGAACTCGGTGTCTAAAAGTTGGGCGCATGCCTCCTACATGGTAGCAGTACTTTCTAGTCATCATTTTTAGCTGCTTAATTACTCCTGTGGGTTACACAGAAAGGAAATAACTTGACAAGATTTTAATTATGCCTTACATGTCCTTTACAAAGTAATTTGCTGACAGGTACCTGGCAGGAGCTGCCTGTCTGATAGACAAAAATCTTCAACATCCAGAACTGAGGACCTGACTAAACACTGAATATGGCTGCAGCGAATTCAGGAACTCTTTTCAGGATACCAGAGAAAATGCATAACAACATAACAGCATAACAAGCCCTGTGTACCGCTCTCCTCTCAAAAAACCTCAAACAAAACCAACACAACAAAAAAACAACCAACACCACCTAAAAAAAAAAAAAATCACCAAAAACCCCCAAACAACAGCAGAAAAAGACACCCAGTCTCAATAAAAGCTGCAGATGTCTCCTTTCCCCTGACACTTGCACTTGAAAACCTAGACCTCAGCAGACTCTGACATGCCTCCAAGGTGTAACTTACCTTCCTGCTCATAGCTTCCCAATATTGCCTTTTTAAGAGCCATCACAGCTTTTCTGAGCCAATCCAAGATAGGTTTTTCAGTCTGGGAGATCAGCTGACCTCCTAATTAACCTTGGTACAGTCATTGTAATCAAACGAGTCTCTCTTTCCTCAAAGCAGGGGTAGAAGTTGGAAAGGCTGGGAATCACTAGGGTTGATTCTTCTACTTAGCACATCTGTTCTGCGGCTGTAACAGCCTGCTCCACAGTGGGACTTGGGTAATGGCAGAATTATTACTTCCTCTGTGGGGCTCGGAGGGGTAGTTTGGCCTTAAAGAATAGATGCGGGTTTTCTTTTCCATCATGTTAAATGGAAAGAGCATTTATGCTGAAGGAGTTTTGATTTTATTTTAAAAAAATAAATTATTATATTATAACCTTGTTAAGCACATCACCCAGTAAACACATAACCACAGGCCCAAGATGAAGTTATCTGACTGCGTCTAAATGAATAACAAACTAGAAAGGGGCCGTTCAACATTCAGATAGTTCACAAATCGTTTACTTCAGTACAGTCAAAGTACAATAGGACAGGATTTGAGAGGTATAATCCTTTCCCCTGCCGTTCAGTGACATGGCAAAGGCAGAAACCACTTTGGAAGGCCGGCCAAGCCACAGAATTTGTAGCCAGTCTGTCTGTATATGGGTGGGTATTATTTTAATAATAAACAAGAATAAGAAAACAGAAACACTGGCAGTAATACTTCCTGAAGGACGATGGCAATTACAGCCCACTGTCCTCTGGCAGGGATTAGTTTCACAGCTTTGAGGAATTTCTGATATAACTGAGTAATGTGTCTCCAAAGATCAAAGCTAGCTATGATAGCAGGATGGGAGTTAGCATTAGAAACACCAGGAAAGAATAAATCCAAATAAACCAATTTTATTCATGCACACAGAGCCAGATCCAGTAAAGGTTTGCACAGTATCGGTTTCTTTCCCAAGCCAATAGGAACGTAAGGATATTACTAAGTAGGATTTTGGAAGAAATTATGTTGAGCAATCCTATCTCTTCTCTTGCAGCACCACTCTAAGTTGGTTAGAGTCACTAACCAAGACAAGCAGAAAGAATATTCTTCCTTCAGAACCAAGTAGAGACTTACTATTGTAAGATTCTGTGGTTTTAGACAAAAACCGCTTTAACTCTCTACAGAATACTAGGATGTATGATATCAATGTCTATTTGTTAGGCCAAAAGTGTAATAAGTATACAAAAATACAATAGCCACTAGCTTTCTGTCCCAAATAACATATGTTATAGTATTCTATAAAGACACCAAAAGACAATGTGAATTCAGAGTAGTGCTGTGCTCTCTAGTACTGTGTTCCCATAACTGGGAATGTTAAAATCGTTCTAGCAAAAAACGCTTAATATTTGTTTACAGCTGTCAACTTGGGTAACAATCTCTGCTTTTACAGAAAATCTCATTGCTACACATTCTTCCTATTTATTCCACTCTCTCAGATTCCAGAATATTGTTTCTGAGCTTCTGTATCCTTTCACTGTAGGCAAATTCACTATGGGTGGAAACCAGCCCGCATGATTTAGTATGGTTTACCTATAAACCTTCCAAAACCTCACTGTTGCACAAGATTAGAACAGGCTCATGTATCACCACTGGCACAACAGGTAGCGTGCAGCAAAGATTTCACATCAGGTAACCACAGGACAAAGCACACAGTGTTTTGTCCATTCTGGATGCCCAGCTGATGTGTGTTGGCCCAACTTCACTGGTGCCACTGGAACTTGTTTATTTATGTACCATGTAGGCTGTACTCACTGGTGCTCAGGACTTCGCAGGGGTATTCCTGGTTCTTTTGACACCAACCTCCCACGTGCCCAGAGGTTTGGGTGAAAACATTTTTTAAAATAACAGAAGTCACCAGTATTGAGTACCCAGACCCCTGAGCTGGAAGAGAGGGATGGGGAGCAGAATGAAGCCCCTGTAATCCAAAGGGAAATGGTGAGGGACCTGCTTCAGCACCTGGGGGTGCACAAGTCTATGGGGCCGGATGGGATCCACCCAAGGGTACTGAAGGAGCTGGCGGAAGTGCTCACCTGCTCACCAGGCCACTTTGCATCATTGAGGAGCACTCCTGGAGAACAGGGGAGGTCCCAGCTGACTGGAGGTTGGCAAATGTGACACCCATCCACAAGAAGGGACGGAAGGAGGATCCGGGGAACTACAGGCCAGTCAGTCTAACCTCAGTGCCTGGGAAGGTCATGGAACAGATCATC
>VXBH01005212.1:530656-671719 GCA_013400035.1 Rynchops niger
TTTTGGGCCCCTCACTACAAGAAGGACATTGAGGTGTTGGAGCGTGTCCACAGGACAAACGCTATGAGGAACGACTGAGGGAGCTGGGGTTGTTCAGCCTGGAGAAGAGGAGGCTGAGGGGAGACCTCATCACCCTCTACAACTACCTGAAAGGAGGTCGTAGAGAGGTGGGGGCTGACCTCTTCTCCTTGGTGACAGGTGATAGGACGAGAGGAAATGGGTTCAAGTTATGTCAGGGGAGGTTTAGATTGGATATTAGGAAACATTTTTTCACTGAAAGGGTTATTAAACATTGGAATAGGCTGCCCAGGGAGGTGGTGGATTCACCGTCCCTGGAGGTGTTTAAAAAAAGGGTAGATGGGGTGCTTAGGGACATGGTTTAGAAGTGGCTTTTGTCAGGGTAGGTTAATGGTTGGACTTGATGATCTTAAAGGTCCCTCCCAACCTCAGCGATTCTATGATTCCCATTCACCTGCTATCATCAGCAAGGGGGGTTGTTCCCATTTTTTCAATATGAAATGAAATGTTCCTAAAGGGGAGAGAAGCTGAGAGTGACTTGAGCCAAGTTAGGAGAGCTCATCACCTTCTCAACACGAACAAACCAGATGAGTAATCTTGATACAGCCTCAACAATACTGAGTATAAGTATTTTCTTCAGATGTGTGTGCTCTAGCAAAGCCATGTTAATGAAACATTATGCATAATAACAATTACAATAATGGGATATCAAGTTGTGGAGTATCGTTTATCCCGAAGGTAAGAAAACATTTTTCTTCTTTTTTTTTTTTTTTCTTTTACAAAGAAAACAGAGAGAAAGTTTAATTTGCACAATTTTTTCTCATTATGTAGTGTATACACTCATTCAACAGCCCGTGTACCACTTTCACATTTGGTTGCCAAGTAAAACACAGGCAGAAACATAGCTAGTAAACACTTTATTGCAAAAACACTTGGTTAAAACCTCTAAGTCCTTGCACCTTTTAAAAAATATTTCATACTTTTTATTCTGTCTAAAGAAATGTCATTTAACACTAATTTTTAGAGTCCACAGATGTTTTGGCTTAGATTTGAATTAGACTGTTCTGTAGTTATTCAAGAAGTGAATGGGATAATATCTATTTTTCTTATGATCTTAGATGCATGTTAATCTTGCTCTGAGGTAGGCAGTGCATTATGAAAGCCTGATTGTAGGAGCTAAATTGTTATTACTGCTACTAAGACACGCTGTAGATCCACTGCATTCTGGGAATGCTGTCAAAGCCCTCCGCATTTTACAGAAGAACACAAATGTCTGTGGTTGATGGGATTACCTTTCCTGTAGGCTTGCTATGGCATTTTTGCTTCATTTAAATGCTGTCTTGCACTCTGCTTTCTTGGACCGAACTGCATATTTTTGGGCACCAACCATTTTGTGAATTTTTGTCATACTGCCAGTTCATGCATTTATTTATACATATTTGTACTGATAATGGACCTGATCCTCAAAAACTTTTTTAGAAAATTCTTCACGTATGACCAGACACGGTCTAATAAGAGAATAACTGCAGAGATTGCATCTTTCTCTTGCGTAGAAGCACAGGAGAGAATGAAGGAAAAGTACTCCCTGTGCTGTCTCCCTCCAGTTGCAGATTACGAAAGAAATGCATGTCCCAGCTCTCCAACTGACCAAGGAAGCTAGCTATGCAGGGACGTGCATTATTTGCATACAAAAGGATGATAAAACATGGGAATATTTCCTTCACGGTCAAGCAAATTCTAAGGTGTCTCAGCTTCAACCTTGAGAGCTACCTTGTTAAAGTGCTTTCAACTAGGTCTAGAAAATGTTCACCTTAACCAATTCTTGCCATTTCATGTGTCTTTCAAATAAGTCTTTCCAATCTCACCAAGCCCTTAGCTTATTCGTGAATGCTTATTTATGAATACAAATCTACTGTTTGCCATCAGTTTGACTACACAACAAATACAGACCTAACCTTTTAAAATTTTGCTTAACTCAAATGTTTTATCTATTTTTTTAGCACCCGCAGGGAACGAATAGCTTAATGTAGTGAACTTTTGAGAGATCAAATGATAATAGGAAATAATAGGATTTGGTTACTCTTTTGCAGGTCATACAACTGCATGTGGGACTTGGAATCAGAAGGGGAGGACCATGTTAGAAGTCCCCAGGTATGTTCACAGTTGCTTTGTAGTTTGGATCAGTAGTTTTGAAGCAACTCTCCCCATTATCTCCAATTATTATTATCTTATTCACATCACAGAATCCTCTCGAACTGGATTACTCCATGAAGAGGAAAAAGCAGAAGATGAGCCCAAGGAAAGCATTTAAAGAACTGCTACTGCCAAAGATGCTCAATCTACCACTCCAGACAAAAGCTAGTCCAGAGTGACGCAGTCTGTGTGGACACCAGCACCAACTGTTCCCTCTGTAGATCTGCTCTGACTTTCTAATGCAGCCTTTACGGCTAAATGGAGCATAGATGGTAAAAACATTGCCATGACCTAAGTGTATCACCATTTTCACTTCTCAAAGCCATGTTTCCAGTCTATCAAAGCCTTTGCTAACATCCCAAGGAAGACAGAGGAAATAATCAAAAAGTTCAAATACAGTTCAAAACACGGCAGTCTGACACGTATCTGTCACTCACTCAGCTGCACTATTGGAAATCTGTCATATATTCTGGAGATGGTTTCTGAAGATCTCTACAAATCTGCTAACAATTTCTGCAGACAGATCGAGTTTTCACAGCAGGAGCTGCTGCCTGTCAGCTGGAGGCAGTCTCGTGCGTTCCTGGCATCCTTTGTACATTGAACCATAAAGCAAAAGTCAAGAGGAAGGAGACAACATGATACGAAAGAACCCTAGCCTTCACCCAGTTCCAGACCACTCTCTAGCGGGTCACTATATGCGAAGCAAGCTATGTTTGACATAAGTTACAGAAACTGAGTCGCAAAAACGCAGTTTCCCTCTCTATTAACATGAACTGGGGAGTGAGCTGGAGCCACTCCAGTGTGTAGGCAGATAGGGCCCACCTTGCACGAAGGGGATATCCTGTGCTGAAGATATTAATTTTGCAGCTTAGTGCTCCCTGTAATGTGACATAAACCATCTGTACCTTGGCCAAGAACTTGGCTTGGTAATATTAAGCCTGCAGGCTAAATGAGATAAGCAACATTACAATGCAACCCACGTCCTCACCCCCACACTTATCAGTGTTCACGCTAGCTTCTTCACTTCATTGTGAAAAATCAAGTTTGTAAATCTCTATCTTGATAGTATCTAACTTTCAGGTCTATTATTTCTACCATAACAATCAAGGGCATTGTTGAAGTTTCAAATGTTTTCTTGGCTCAGTTTAGCAGCAAGAAAACCTGAGGATAATTAATAAGGCCAGTACTGATTGGAATCTGCCAATCAGAGACAACGGCTAGGGGTTTTGTAGGTAAAGAAAATTCTCTCTTCTGATATTTGCATGATGCTAGATAATTCAGGATCACTTTTCATTAGCTGAACTTGAGGATGTCATTTGAGCTTTTAGAAGGCCCAGTCTCATTATGTCGGATTCTACAGAAGAGCTGTTTTGCATCGCTGAATCTCCATTAAAGGTCGACTGACATCACTGAAGTGTTGGTGAAGAAGAAAACATTAAATGTAACATTATCGATCAGTGTGTTATTGTCCCATTAAAATTCATAAAGCTAATGATTGTTTTTCTCCAAGAGAAATATTTTACTAGGTGAGTGTGTATTTGGTATAATATCATACTTTAGGCAAATTTCAACCAGGGTTCCGTTTTGTCTTGTTTTGTTTTGTTTTAACCAGACAAGCATAATACTTCAGATTATCTAGTATTTCCACATTTTAACATAACTTGCAAATATTTTATAAGAATCGAAGTATGAGGGTTTTGTTTTAATACTTGGTTTAGGAGTCTCTTCTTGCTATCAGCCATGGCAGAGGCTAACTAAGAAAATCAAGATTTTTCACCTCCTGACATATTATGGCCACCATCATCAGCATTCAGTCTCCCAGTCCTTCCATTCTGGGTGCCAGAAATGGACTATGATTTCATCAATTATCAGGCCTCTGGACTATGATTTTATCAATTATCAGATCTTTCTTCTTTCTCTCATTTTTAAGCAAACATATGGGTAAGGTTAGTGAGCCTTTCTGCCTATCCCTCTTGGTCCTTGAGAAAAATCTTAACTATTCAGAGAGATAAAACATGATAAAATTATCTTTATCTCTTTAACTGCTTAAATATGCAGCTGGGGAACATGCCATGTTTTGTTGGTCCAGTAATATAGATTGAGGACCTGATGGGGAACTATACTATCTATAAAGGCATCAAAGGCATGTCTTATCAGTCAAAGTCTGAAGGTATGAAAGTGGCACCTAGGTGGGGCTCTCCCTGGTAAGCAATTGTGACATGGGCAAGATATGCAACTTAAAAGTGCTCAGGAGATCTCCAAAATTAGATGCAGTGCTGTAGGGATCCTCACTCTTCTTCAAAGCCTCTTATGCAACTTCTCTTTTTGTTTCCAAGTACTACAATGCTTCACTTGAAACTTCTTAAGGAACTTCTAATTCAGGAGGGAGAAATGAAATAGATTTGCTTCAGTTCATTGATATTCCTACAGTTACCATGCTTTGATGAAGAAGAATTGTTAGAACTGTATGCTAGCCTTATCCGTATCAGCTGAACCAATAACTGGACGCTCTTCAGGAATAGCTAATCAACCTCTTTTTATTCATAGACCTGTTACTGCTCGCTCTGAGGGCACGCCAGTGTTAGCAATGACTTTTAGAATGTGAGCCAGCATGCTTTTAAAGAGTATCAGTGTGCTAGCCGAATCTCATGTCTATTCGTTCCTAATTACGTGAAATCTAGTACATCGTGGAGTAGTCTCTAATTTTGTCATTTTGCTCATTCAGCACTCAACTGATGAAAGGTCTGACGTGGTCAAGCAACGAAGGGGAGCAGAGGAGTTACAAAGGAGACAGCTGCTATTAACAGGGAGAGACCTATGTCCCTTCTGACCCTGCCACGTTTCAAAACCCAGTATTTGAGGAAGGAAAAAGCTCTGATTGCCTTTTTAAATAATTGAGGGCTCCAGAGATTTATATTGAATATAAACCTGGTACTCTTGATACACGTCCCTGCCCATTAAAGAAATTTATGGGTAAATGACAGTAGGGGTTTTTGAGGGTTATGGGTAAAGAGAAAGATCAGAGAAACTCATGTGGGGGTGTCGGGAAGCTATTTATGATGTCAGACCAGTGCCACAGACACAATGTTCTCTAACCCAAGAGGGGAACTTGTAATATCTTTTTCAAAGGGTCTTCTGAGATTAATGTTGTTATCAATATTGTTTATTTTTTCATAATTTTCCTAAAATGTACTCATTCTACTTCCTTTCCTATTACTGAAGTGTTTCTGTAGGGCTTTCCTTCCTCCTGCCTTTCAGAGTAAAACTCTTAGGCATCTTTCCATCTCCTCATAACAAAAGTGCTGCCTACATAGGTTTAGGGAAGTTGGCATTGTCTTGCTTCTCTGAGGAGGAGGTTAAAAGTGGAAAATCACACCTCTTTTTAAGGAAAGACAATCCTTCTCTTTCCCCACTTCAGGGAACCCTTGCTTTGGTATCATGCAATTATATGAAAGGAGCCAAGAAGTGGAATCCATCCCTCTCCTTCACAGATGGTAAAAGAGAATGAAACATTTATTTTCAAGAAACTTTCTGCCTTCTGTAGTTAGGTAGAATTTGCATGTAACATCGGATGTCATGCTAAAAGGACATAAAGCAGAAACAGTAAAAAAATTTACCTTCCAAAGAATAGCTTTTCATGTGCTCGTTCTATTTTTAATCATTCAGAACCATTGCATCCTGCAACTTTCAGAAGTAAAAATATTTTCACTCCTATTCTCCCCGTTAGGTGGGTTAAGAGACATCTCAAACCCAGACAAACAAGTCAAGAAAACACTACCAGAATATAGAGTAACAAGCTTTATGTTACATGAATAGGTTTTGTATCAATATTCATTTACTGCCAAATTGCAAATTCAGGCTGATTCCCAGTGCCAGTCTAAAATATACAAGCAGCATCAATCAGTCAAGCTTTACTGCATCTGCTTTTGTTGTGGCAGAATTATATATCTTATTAAAATATGCAATAGGAATACGCAGTGGAAGTATACAACACAAATGCAAACTAAAATACATAGTAAAATACAGAAAAAGATACATCGATTTATAGTATAAGGTAATGTTGACACAGCAAATGCTCTATAACAGCACTGCTGAGAATATTCTAGCATCCTATTGCTATACTCTCGATAGTCCCATATCACACTGTTACCTCTCAGGAATTATGTCTATTTAACCTTTCAGGTTCTCCTAACTGTGCTAATGCCAGAAAGGAGTCTTTTCTGCCCTCTCAACAAATAACTAAGTAAAATATTTATTTCCTGGTTATCTATTTTGATATGAGAACTATATTCTACTCCCCCTGCTTTTACAGAGATGCCTCCTTTAACTGGCAATCTGTGCTTTTATGTCACACGTGAATGATAAGAAAAATGGGAGGGTGGATGAAGAGGATCTTTTTTCCTTCAAGCAGCCATGACTATATAATTTTTTAATTTTACTTTCAGTTTCTGCCTTTGATGCTCCATCCTCAGTTCTAAAGCCAAAGTACACTCCTGCCCCTGACTTCTTTTCCTTTGCATATAAGCAGAGCAGGTCTGATCCTCAAGCTTGCTTGTGCCGAGCACCCCAAAATTCCTCCTGGTACTCCTGTGCCTGGCAGACCTCAGTAGCAAGAGTTAGCAGAAGGACTGCTACTCTATTCAGGTCTTCCCTCTTTTAGGGTGTACTACCTAACAAAGGAAGGGAAGACCAGGACGTTTTTAATCATCTTATACAGAAGTTAACCATTTTATATCAAAGAATAAACTAAGTACTTATGGCTTTGGGGACTGGAAAGATTTAATCTGGAGCCACAGGTCTGCTCTTTCTGTTTTCTCATGAAGTATAATCCAACTCAACCGAATTGAGAGTAGAGCTAAGCTCGGGTAAGCTTTTTTCAAGGAAGCCACATCTTTGTTTAACCATAGTGCATAGTGATGTATACCATTTCTGCAAACACAGCATTTAAGTTCTTACATACCGCTTTCCAAACTGACATAATTCTAGTGGCTCCTACAGATTTACAGATACACAAGCTCCAAATCCACGTAAAAGTTTCTTAACTGTCAGGATCCCCTTCGTTTTGCTTAAAACTAAAGTAAACACCATAGAATGGCTTCTTCCTGCATCAAATCACACGTCTGCGAGATGAGCCATCTCCCCCTTTTCTGCCTCTGTGAGTTGCATTCTGCCTGCCTGCCCTATATATGCACATAGATATACGCATTTTCTTTCACCTGCTACAGTGATTGCAGCATTAGTTGTTCCAACGGTTGGTCCATATTACAGTTCCTTGTGATGCTGGTAAACTGGTGATGTTGGACCAGTCGCTATGCATTCTCAGCAATCTCAAGAGGAGAAAGTATCACAAGACAGTATTTCTTAAATTCTTTGATTGCCAGAAGCTAGAAAAATCAGTATGTAGCTGAAGAAATGAAGTCTGCTGTATGTGTTGCCCATGAAATGTAATAAAACATTGATTTTTTTTTTTTACATTCTAGAAGACTCAAAACGTATTTTCAAGGTATTATTCATCCTTTCTATTTTTCAACCTTTACTTCTCTATCTTGTAATAACCAAAAGGCATAATAGACACCAGAGTTTTAAAAATACTGGGAACATCCTCAGATTTTCCTATTGGATTTTATACCAATGTATTCTCAGAGCAAGGGCTGCAAACTGCAGCCCCGTAATGAACTTCAGTAATATGGAGTATTTGGGACTAAGAATCTGAATTTTGCTCACTGAGGAAATTAGATCAGGAATTGAATGAGGAGTAAAACTTACCTTCCGGATTTATTCTTTTAA
Organism: Rynchops niger; assembly: GCA_013400035.1. Lineage (NCBI taxonomy): Eukaryota > Metazoa > Chordata > Aves > Charadriiformes > Laridae > Rynchops > Rynchops niger. Next base: position 538,655 of record VXBH01005212.1, read on the forward strand.
CTCTTACAGCCTTTCTTGCAGTGACCTTGACTATTTATTCAGGTGTCACCAGCCATGCACACATCGCTGCCTGAACTTCACCCAAATAAGCCAATTCAGGCTCGGAAGCTGCATGGCTGCAAGACGGAGCTGCTCCATCCTGCCTCCCCACCACGGCACAATCATGGGATCAACAATAGCCAAGACAATGAGCCTACACAACTTCCAAGGAAAAGTCTTTCTCATCTGAGTCAAACTTGAACAGGCTACACTTTGCTGTATAGACACGTCCTATCATTGAAGTAATTTTATTTTTTTCAAGGACAACACTAGAAAAATACAGCATGTAAGCAGCTGTTTTAAGTAAACGGCCTTGGACTAGCTTTTGTTAGAAGTTATTGGCTATAGTAGCTTGCTTAAGAGGCCTTACAGTCTGCAGGATGACTTTGAAGTAGGCTTGGGCTGCAGCTGTAGAAGATGAAGAATTGGAATTCAGGTGACAGATTCAGTTCTTGGCTGCATTACAGATTTTTTAACTGACTTTGAGAAATAACTTAGTCATTCAGCCCTGTGATGCATCTCAGGTTGTGCCAGCATCTAAGCTTTGTTTCCCTCTTCTTTTTTCCTTCCTTACATACTCATATACTCCTGTCAGTCATTTGGCATTTATATTATGTTGACATCTACATTTAGACATCTCAAGCTTCTTACACCTCTCAGGTGACCCTTCACACATGCTCAACACACAAAAATCTGACAACCTTGACATTTCAGATTTGCCTCCAAGCCCTATAATGGTATTTCTCCTACTTCCAAGACATTTACATTACTGCTGTCCTTGAAGTCCTTATTTTTGGTCATACCTGAATTATAATTACTCTATCCTATCAGATTAGATCTGACATTCCTGGAGCAGAAAGGAGGCTTGAACACCAGATGAAAGTGCTGATTCCTTAAGGGCTTGTCTTGGCTGGTAGATTAGTAAACAGTGAAAGACCTGACATAACAAGTGCAGGATTTTCCCAGACGCAATCAGCATGGAGTGGCTGTAAGGATAGGGATGGCTGGCAGAAGCTGTAGGTGCCACCCTAGATTGCGACTAAGAGCAAGGCTACGGATAGTTCTGGGAGTTAGAAAGGAAGCAACAGGGATTTCTGAGTTCAGCAGGGGCGGGACTGGAACAGGGAATATGACAGTACTGTGGATTTCTATCCACGTTGTGTAGTAAGAGATGAGAGATAGGCGCCTGAGGCAAGCCCATATACCAGTGACACATGCCACCTAACAAGTCCTGGGAAGAAATGCAAAGACCTTCAACCAACTCCAGTTTCCTATGCTTGACATATGAACACCCTCAACATCTTGTCTGTGAGGCTGAATACGTAAAAAGCCTCACGTGCTCCAAATTTTAGGCGAAACAGGCTCTAAGTATTCTTTTGGTCTCAGTCCAGGCTCAGTCCGTGACTCAGTCTGGGTTATTCAGATGATATCTGGCCTCTCCTCTCCTCCTGGCCAATCCCTCTCACTAGATGGCTGCTCCATCCTCTTTCTCCTAAGAAATAAGATGAGCACAACTCTAATAAGAAAGACATACCAGAACTGAGTGAATTTCAAAGAAACAAGAGATTTATTACAGAAGAAATGTACAACATGTAGAGAAGGGGAGAGTGAACAGGCAATATCAAAGAATATCATGATGCTGGCTGACAGTCATCTTGTCGTGCCGGAAGCATGGTGGAAGTGTGATGGAAGTGAGACGCAGGTGAGCATCTTCTCCAAGTGTGGAGTCAGTGTGTCCTTCCTAGGCATTTCTTGATATCCAGCACTGTGACCAAAGAGAGAAGTAGCCCATTTTGTAGCATGACTCCAGGATCCTCAGTCTGGTGGGCTTTTTCCACTAACTGTTTCACACTAGGAGCTGTACCCTAAAAGTTCAGACGAGGATGTACAGTTACAGTTATGGCATGGGTTGGTTAGGCCACAGTTATAACTGCTATGACCAGAGCTCTAGCTACCAGGTCCTGCATCAGAGTATGGGTTCTCTGGCTTTAGGAAGCGTTTGTCCTCTGTCTCAGGCTCAATATAGGCTGTCTGGCAAAGCAACTGCAAAGAGGATGGGCAGAGGGCTCTCTTCTACTCTGTTCTCGAGGAACAATTTCTGCTGCTTCTACTGTCTTCTTGAGGAACAATTCTCTTGTCTACCTACTGGGACTGGATTCTGACATAGAGGAGGTTTTTTGTTGAATTTTATTTTTCAGGGTCCTTGCTCTAACAAGGCACTGTGGTACCAAACTGTTTGGGTTGGTACTTGAAGCACTTGATTTCTTGCACATGTAATGGGGCTGGCCACCTTCTCCTGTATTTCCTCCACTCTCCCCTCCTGATGCATCACTTAGCTGATGTCTCTCAGACAGCTTCTGCTGACCCTGAACATCATCTTGAATCCAGACTTGGGCACAGATCAGCTGCAGAGTGCAAGGGTCACGAATGCCTGACGGGAGTGAGAAGGAGTAGGAAGGCTCTAGTCATGTCACTAATATTGGCTTTGTATTTAAATTTGAACTTGTTTTCAGTTCTAACCTCTTTCTAGTGGCTTGGGCATGTTTCTGACTCTCACCATTGACAATCAGAGAGCGCGGAATTTACTGTCAAGGCTGAACAGAGATATATGACCTACCCATTTCCTCCCCCGTCAGTTCTGAAACAACAACAATGATCAGGCAGCACAGCTACTGTGACATGTTATGAATAGATGGCCCACATCCACACTGTGACATTCAATGGGACAGAAAGCCACGTCTCATTGCTGGTAGCGCCTGTTCTTTTCTTTCTGTACCGAGTTCTCCCATCGCTCGCTGGGCCTTGCCCTATTTCTTTAGAAGTAGGGAGTGGTGGGTGACTCTGGGGCCTTCCTACAAAAGCACGTTTTGACAGCGATGATGAAGGAGTGCATCTGTATTCAGAAGCAGGCAACAGGCCGAGGGGGAGGGGAGGGTAATGATTTGTAGATGTTCTGTGAATACCCCGCAGGCAGAACCATGCCTAAATGACAGGTGAACCTAAAAGGATTGATAGATTTCCACAACAGTTGGGCTCTTTATCTTTGTTGCGCTGAAACTTCTCAGCTGTAAAATGGGGATAATTATATTTTCTTCCTTTCACCTGTTTTCTGTTTTCTTTATAAACAGAACTGCCCTTCTTCTTTGCTTACCCTTTCCTAATATTTCCATAGCAACACACAACCCACATAAGCACCTGCAACATTTTTCTTTCAAAAAGCACATAGGGAAGAAACCCACTATTTCTATGAAAACGTTAAAGATTCAGATTTATTTATGTGTATATATATCTCCTTTTTTCCAGGACTGAATTTCTCCAGGTTCAAACAACTACCTTTTAAAAATAACTCGGCTTGAAAAACAAACTCCAAGTGAACTGAGATCTCCTCTTACCATACAGACTAGTTCTGTGCCTCTGCTCAGCATCCCTATTCTCAGCAAACCCCTAACAGGTGATTTTAAGACTGCTGAACGTTTCGTGGCGCAGGCGTATTAAATAGTGTTAAATATTCGTAAACGGCATAGTGCAAGTCCCACAGGCAGCACCACAAAGCATAAGCAATGTCATTAAAATCGGCAGAGTTCTGCTGGTGCAGTGCAAGTATGCAAAACCTGAATCAGCCCACTCTGGTGTTCACTCATTACAGTGGTCACTCGTGAAATACTTTGGTTTGAAACCACATTTCTATTGACACGTGGCGTAGTAATCACCAGCTTGAATCTCCATGCCATTTTTACCAAAACTATAGAAAACTTCCCCTTATTTAATCCCCTGCTCCCATATCCTCTCCCTCATCTAGCTAACAAGGGGCTGGTTATGCTACAAAATTTCAATGCAATGGGAAAATAACTTTGAGTCGTTGTGTAATTTTTGCAGATGGATGCACCACATACACAAGGTGACGTAGGCCACAATATTCCACGCGCTGTCCTAGCAGATATCTGGGACCTTACTGTTTCTTCACGAGGCCCTGTGGTTACAGCAGCTTCTCAAGAAGATGAGACGAGACTACTATAATGCTATATGTTGCTATATACACCCCAGGCGTCCATAGGAAAGGCCCCAGTTAAAAAGTCTGCCACGGCCTGTGCACGTAATTGAGAGCTTTTCTGCCACTTAAGAGTGAACTGAGAGCATTTTTAGTTGTTTTAATTATCTTTTTCTTTGTATGTCAGTTCAAACAAACTCGCATTATGTGAAACTTGAGATCAAAGGCTCTAGTTCCGGATATGATAAATAAAGGTGGGTTTTATTGTCCCAGAAAGGCCACCTAATAAAGCAAGGCTCAAGTAAGTTTGATGGGCCCTAATTTGCTAGGTTGGGCCTTATGACCCGACACAATGAACTTATTGCTTGGTATGTAATTGCAGCTAGAAAATGGTTTCTAAAAGTTGACAGGCATTGGAGGGGTTTTATATCGACTTTTACTTACTTTGACAGCTTAGAATTGTGATGTGAGGAGGCTGCCAAGATTTTGTGGTGCAATTAAGTGACAAGCAAACTTTAAAGGGATTTAGAGTTAGGCTGTAAGTTGAAAACCAGGCTCATGTCTGGATTTAGATTTGATTTCAATGGAATGCTTTCCTGTTTTTCTGCCCTTAAGCTTTGGCTCCTCCAGCAACAGACGCTGAAAATAAGTTACAAAACTGAGGTCCTGCAGCAGAGCACACACAAGAAAATGCTTTTCACAAGGTTCTGGAATTCTCCGTTTTATCTCTCCTTATTCTACGTGGACTTTCCATATTTCTCACTTTCTGCTATCTATTCCCTTTCATCCATTTTAATAATAGTCCTATAGCTCCTTTCTGATAGCTTCGGGGTTTTTTAGTTCCCAGGTTTTGTTTCTTGTATATAAAATTTTTCCTTTCGATGTTATGTTTCTTTTTTCTTTTGTTCTCTTTTTTTTTTCTTTTTGACTCTTTCTGTAAGACTTCAGTCACGTGCTAGTTAAACTTTTTGTTTCCCCACTGCTTTCTACTTTTTCAACTGACGTATTTTTTCCCTAGTCCCTTAAGTTAGCCCACCCTGAGCTCTGCAAGGTTTCAGCCATGTGCTAGTTATTTTTTTTTTTTGCCCACGGCTTTCTATTTTCTCAACTGACATGTATTTTTTTTCCTAGTCCTTTAAGTTAGGCCACCCTGAGCTCTATATATCATTCCGGGGCTGTTTCCAGTATCCATGCTAACTTATTTTAAGATGGCCTGGCTGTCTCTACACAACAGTGCAATCTGTTTTATAGATGCTATCTGTCTTTAACCTCCTTAGCTCAGGTATCAATTACAGTGCATTGGCCCAAACAACAGATGAGCGGCCATGGATCAAGGCCCCTAAAGCCCATATTTTCATTGTAATTGATACATGAGCTAGCTATATCAATTTGAATACAGTCCATAAGTTAGATGAGCTACAGGCATATTCGTGACTGCGGTATCACAAGTTTTTGTTCGAAACTTGCCTCAATGTGCTCTTAACGTGTTTGCCTTTTTCCTTTGGCCCATTTAGCCTCATGTTTCACTGCAATGTGTGGGATCAAAGAAAGAACCCAGAATTAAGCATTTTTCTAGGAGACCTTTAGTGCAAGTAATAGATTTTTAATTGAGGAGTATCTCCCCAGTACTGTCCTTATGGTCCCTAGTCTTACCACTTTTCACTTCTTTCAACTGCATGTAACAAGCAAATGAATATATATTATTTTAAAAATTAACACTTTTAACAAATTGACGACCAGAAGTTTTCCCTCTAGTGAGCTTAAAATCTCCATGAAGCTTTGCATGAAAATATCGGGCATTAAAATCAGGATATTGAGCAGCAGATGTATAATAGTTACACTGAAGACAACAGCAAAACTCTGATTAACACCAGTGGAGCCCAGATTCTACCTAAGGAAACCTGAGGTGCCATTCTAGGGCTAGTCAGACTTCTCCTATGATGAAAACAAAAGGAAACAAAAGGCTTTTACGGAAGCATTAGAGCCCAGTAAGTTGAAAATCCAGCACCTGCTCCCCTCAACTGCAAAATATTAAGCGTACGTGTGCCTACTTACAGAAAAGTCCCTGGAGCAGATGCCAACTGTTTTCTTATGATAGGGGTAACCGAGACTTTTACAGGCAGATCAATTCCACCTTTTAGTCTTAGATACTCTCCTACAACAAGGCATAGCTTAGAAAGATTTGGCTTTGATTCAAACATGCTAATTCCTCATTTAAATGCAATCAGTAAGAGACATGTAAGTAAACAAGAAAAACAGAACTTATTTATTACAAAAGAAAGTTTAGCCTCCACTGGTGAAAGTAAAGCATTTTGCAGCTGGTGTTCTCAAAGTTGGAAAAAGCAACCCCTCTGCTAAGGAACGGGACTGTATGATTTACATTATACCACAAGACGGACTGAACGACGAAAAATACATCAAGCATTCTGAATGCCACTAATAAGCAAAGCAATGTAAAGATCAGATGGGATGCAGCGGAGGGACTGGCGCACTGCCTGTTGAACTTTGGGTTGGAGCACTGTGGATCTGCTTCAAAGAAAATCTCATGCTCGGCACGTAACACGAATCTGTCCCTTCAGCTTTTTAACCTGCTTCAAGAGCTAAGCTTTGTCAGAGTTACAGCTATAATTGGGTCAGGGAACTCCAGTCCAACCTGCCCGTCCCCAGATGCAATTAGAGGATTGTTTCAAACTTGCCTAGGGAATGAGGGTTAACTGCATTCCCATAATGTGTCCCGGACGTGGGGCCGTGGCTCACTCCCGCGCGCTGTGTGGCTCTTAAGCCGTGCTGTAGCTGCATCTTGGAGATGGGAACCTGGAATCCTTTACAGCTGCAGCGCAGGACTGACCGAAATGAACTCAAAATAGATGTATTCAAATGGAAGGGTATTTCTTTTCCTTCCCATGAGAGTTCCAAGAAGCTCAAACTTTTTATCTACTTAGTGTTTATGTTAGTGTGCTTTGAACTGCTCTTTCATTCCTTAAATGTCATTACAAAACCTGCTTGCTTTCTACTTCCCCCTGTATAGTAAACTAATCAGACACTGGAGGAACTTCATCTTTATTTATTAGGCTCTTCTGATTTAAAGAGATTGTGAGTTCCATCACACATCTGGTGGCTGAAGGCCTACCAAGGAGCCTGGGAGCACTAACAGCCCGATGCTGTTCCCTCCAGCACATCCGTCAGACGGCAGCTGGGGACCGAAGTGAGCAGTGCAAGGCCACTGGCAGCCTCTGCCAAAAAAAGCTCCTGCCAAAATCAGGATGCAGAGCCTTGCCATGTGTTTATAGGCTATTTGTTATTTCCCTGAGGCTGTAATTAAGACTTTGCACTGCGAACATGAGGGCAATTATTGTGTTGTGCAAAACCATCACACCTCCATGAAGGAAGAAGATCGTTTGATTTGCTGTTTTTAGGATCGTGTCTGTGAGAGACTGAAAGACCTTCCTCACAGAACATCAAGGGACAGGAACATGTCTCGTTATATACTTTACGGATTCATTAAATGGAGCTCACTCCCTTACGGACCATCAGCATAAAGACTCAGCCATCAATGGTAAACTCCTCTCTCTATGTCCTTTTTCTTTGTTTCACAGTAAGTTGGTGATATATTTCCCACAATAAAAATAATAAAAAAAAAGCTTCTCTAACAAAGGGGATGCTTTTGTTTGCTTGCTGGTTTGTTATAAATCCAAATAAACTCTCAGTTACAGAAGAAGACAAAAACCAAACCGAAGAACATTTCTCACAAATTAGAACGTCTTATGTCACACGTGATTAAAGAGTCAGGTGTACTTTAAGAAAACAGTAGTCAGCTTCCCTGAGGGCAGCCTCTGGCTTCAGCTTCATGAGAAGGACAGGGTACAGCAGCATCCTCTACTAGGGTCAACTCCTTTTGAAAAGTTGCAGTTTAAAGAGGCAGCCGTCCATCCTGAGGCCAGGTATCTGTTCTAAGCAAAGTACATTTCCTCCTTTCCCCAGAGGAGGGCTAGGAATACAATGCCGAGCATGTGATTTCTACCTTCAAGTTTTCAGAGACGTGTCCTTCTTCTCAGAGTAACCATCACGACAGCATGACTTGAAGCCAACTGACCCAAAGAGAATTTAACAGCTCTTGTCCAATGCAGTGAAAGCGTTTCTGGATGACTTTCACATGGTCTTCTGGGAAGCAGCAAAATTTCAGACTCCATCTTCCTTTTCCTGATGTTGAGCAAATCCTGCTTCCTCACACGAGGTATTTACTCGCCATAAGCAATGGTCTCTCAGCGTAAGAAAAGAGGAAAGGCACATACAGAACTTTCCATGGACTTTTTGCTGTATGAGAAGTTCCGCCTCATCGCTTGTATAGTATACTAGTTTTATCTGTAAACTGATTCTATCAGAAAGCATGAGTTTTCATAGTTGTTTTCCTGGTTGAAAGTGAGAAACTCAGTACCGGTAATCATGACAAAACAGACCTATGAAAGAGTTCATGAAGAAAACTGCCTTTGTAAAAGGATATTTGCCAAGAACATCATTCCTTAGGGTGGCCTTAATTAGGACTTTATTGATCCCCAGGAGGAAAATGATTTTAGGTGACAGTCTGTATTGAAAATCATGCTGTTCTCAGTTCCTTACGTGCTCGGTCTTTTTCTCTTCTTCTAGTGGGAGAGGCTGCAAGATCTTGAAATGCACAGAAAAGGGCACAAAAATTAATCTTGCTGTTCTCAGGGCATCACAAGATCCTGGAATATTTGCACAGAAAATAAGCTGGTCACACTCTGGACCAAATCATCTCTCTTATTGGCATGTTGTTCTCTGGTCCCACTCCTGGAGCATCCTGGAGAACAAAGCAAGATTCTAACAGTTGTCATGACAACTGATGTTAAATTTTGTGTGGCACACCTCACATTTCCCCCCACCTACACTGTCTGGAGTTGAAATCTCGCCTCAGGTAACTGGCAGTTTACCTGAAGACACTGACACCTGGTTTTCAATCCAGGATATTACCATGGCCTCAGATAAAGGGAGAAATATGCTCCGTTACTACATACTGTATGGATGCTGCCCATCCTCAAAGAGGCAGCGATGAGTGCTGCCACCGGCATCATCACCACCGAGGAGACCTTAGAGTGGCCTTCCAGTACCTGAAGGGGGCCTACAGGAAGGATGGGGAGGGACTCTTGATCAGGGAGTGTAATGATAGGACACGGGGTCACAGCCTCAAACCGAAAGAGGGGAGATTTAGATTGGATATCAGGAAGAAATTCTTTCCCGTGAGGGTGGTGACGCACTGGCCCGGGTTGCCCAGAGAAGCTGTGGCTGCCCCATCCCTGGAGGGGTTCAAGGCCAGGCTGGACGGGGTTTGGAGCAACCTGATCTAGTGGGAGGTGTCCCTGCCCAGGGCAGGGGGTTGGAACTGGATGATCTTTAAGGTCCCTTCCTTAATTCCGATTCTGTGATCCGATTCTGTGATCGTGCAACACGATTGTAACTTTAGAAGAGAAGACCATTCAATCTGAGTAAAACAAAAGAACAGTCACACCAATTGCACTAGGGGAAGTTCTAGTGCTGTCTCATTTTCCCACAGTCCTTCCAATCATAAATTTATTCAGTTTTCTCCAAACCTGGTAGATGGAGGTTCACAGCTAATTGGGCCTGAAATTATTTTTTTTCTACAATTGATTGAGAGTGCAAACCTGGGAACACAAATCTGAAAGCCAGACTGAAGGCCATTTAAAAACGTGGCCCCATGGTGTTAGCTGTTCTGTTGGCTGCCTTTCAGAGCAATTTGAAACCGATCCGCTCTTCAGCAGTACAATGGAGCAATTTTCTACCCGGTTATCATAAACAGAACAAGTAAACAGCAGCGCCTAAGAGGAGTTACAAAGCTTCGTATGCTCAAGGTCACAGTTTGGGCAAACAGCTTAGCTCGGCTCCAACAGATGTATAAGAACCCGTGGCACAAAAGCAAGCAAGCTTTTGTGTAGCAATGGCAGAGGGACGAGCAGCATGGATGAGAAGGCTCAAGCCTCTACAGCATCGTCCAAGTGCAGATGTCTGCGGCACAGGGGATGTTTTGCAGCCCCCATCCTTGAGCCTTCCTGGGAAACGTGCAACTGTGATAATAAGCCTCAGGATATTCCAAAGCTTTACAGTGCTCAGACAGGCCCGAAATATTAAGCAGGTCCTTTATATCTGATTTCAGAAATTAGTGTTGTTTTCTTAACCGTCAGTTGTTGCGAGGCATTTGTGAAATCAAAACAGAACAGTAAAAGGCACAACCAGCCAGAAAAAGCTGTCTGAAAGATGGGCTCGTTCAAATTGATTTGAGCCATCACAGTACCCATGTATTATTGTGGGCACTGGGAGCAGAATTAATTTGTTCCTAAAACACCATCTACCCATGCTGTGCATTGTTAAAAACATTTATTTTCTCCCTCCCCATCCCTGCCCTGAGAAAAACTGCATTTAGTAGAGGGTAAAGCAAACTCTATACCTGTACCACAGTTTATAAAGCACTTTTACATCCCTCAAAATGACAGGTGTTATATACGCATCACATCATTATCTTTTCCAAGTCTGCTCCTCAAGTATTCAGAAGAATAAGGTATTTACGGTCAGACACTAAAACTGCCTCTGTGTTTGACTCTAATGTAGGGAACCCATTACAGCAAGGCATAGTTTTCTCCATCACCTCCCAATATGTAAAAGCAAACACCAACTTTAGCAGCCAGCACAATAGTTAAAATAAATGCATGATAGGAGAAGCGTTTATTGGCAGAAAACATGAATGGAAATTGAACGAAGAAACCCCCCTGATATCACAATTATACCAGAGAAAAAATTCTTACTGTATCTTTAAAAACTGAATGACATTTCTGAGGTACTCACTTTAAATAGAAATAATGGTCTCTCTCGCTGTTAAGTTCCTTTTTTTTCCAAAGGAGTGAATTTTCTTTCAGTGACAGAGAAAAGTTCTAATACCGTAAGATGGAACAGAAATTTTATCTGAAGTTCCGAATTTTTTTCCCCTCGTACACACAGCAAATGCTGGCTTCACTCAGATAAGAAAATGAAGTGTTTACTGATTATTTTGAAATTCAAAGTAGGTATTGAGCAGTAGGTAGCAAATTTTAGAAATTACTACTGGACACATTTCACAATGACTACATGTATAAATACACATATAAAAAACTCTTAGTGCAAAAAAACATTGCCTTTACCTTCCGGGTGTATTGCAAAGCAAAAACACATTGTAAGCAAGGTCAGCGAACAAAATAAGTACGTTAACGTCTTCCATTACATTTAGACTTCACAAAAAGTTCACAATACACAAAAGAGAATTAAGTTGCAGCAATAACATGTAAGAATTTTCATCTAGCTGAAAATTACAGGGAAGGAAATAACTATACAAACAACACAAATATTTACTTCTTAACATCAATTTTCTATATCATGAAACGATTATCAAAACCATCAGACACAGCTCTTCCAATAAATGCACGTGGCGTATGAGGATGTTATTAGTTATGTATTCATTTGGATGCCCTGGGTAATTGGAAAAGCATTTTACCTACTTTTGTTTCTCAGAGAACTTAGAGGAAAGCTAGGAACCATTTCATTCCCCATTGCTGAAGTCATTAGCCTGGTTTGCAAAATATGTTTGTCTGGTTTTTAGGCAGGTCTCTCTGCAGACATTCTGATGGCATTTTACTGCAGGCATCCCGTAGCGGGGATGCAAGGAGAGAGCGAAGCTTGCCATTGCTGAAAGACTAGGGCAGCTCCAGGAGCTGGGCACGTTGCCGGAGCGTGTGAATCATAAAAAATCATGCATGGAATTATGGGCTGCTGGTTTTGGTGAGCTATTTCATATGAGATCCCATCAAAAGCCTGCAAAGATCCCTAAAGAGAAAATATTATCTTACAATATTACCCAACAATGCTGCAGTCATGCCATTTCTTGTGCTAATACCGCTCATGCAGTGGAAGTTGTTTTCCCTTCCCTTCTGTCAGAAGACACAGAGGTTCGGCCTCCCTGAAGATCTTTTCAAATCTAGGTGGATACTGAGATCCATGAGGGATCTCTATAGGCTTTGCTGGGTCTCTCCTTGCTCCCTGGAGCCAAGCTGTGACGTACACTCCCAACCATATAGGTGGTCATAGACACAGGTGTCTCCTATATACCTTTAAATTCCTTGGAAATACAACATATACTCAGAGAAACAGCAGGGGTCTTATGTCAGGAGCAGTTTCCATATGCAACTAAGTGACTTTACTCCCAGAGGCAACCCATACACACATATTTGAATAAATCCATTTGTATGTGTGTTTACAGAATCTTTCTTTTAAATGGCACCGCCTTTCAAGTCCGCCTTCCAAAACTGAAACACAAGTTCTGAATCCAGGATGCAGGTTTGTGCATGAAAATGCAACAGATTTTAAGTAGTAGGAAAAATTGCTGGTGCAAAATAGCCAACACACAGTAAAGACTTCCATTATAAAGCCTTCTGCATCCAGAGGCTGCAGGATTTTTGGTTAGGATTATATAAATTTTTTTCTTTACAAGGAAGGCCACCATCTTAAATAAGCCAACAGGAAATTATAAACAGAAGGAAAATAAAGGTAATGCAAATAATGTAAAACAAGCAAGTTTTTAAGTATCACCTTCTTGCGTATCAGTACCCTCTGAGCCTGAGAGTCCTATCAACTTACTGATAAAACCAAGATTTTTGCCTCAGTTAGCACTGCAAAGAGCTCCCAGAGTGGAATGAATTCCACTGAGGTGAACTGCATGTTCTTTATTACTGGCAATAATGCAAAAGGCACAAAAAGCAGCTTGATTCCTACATCCCAAGAGCAGTTGTGAGCGCAAGCAACTATAAAAATCATCCTCTGGCTTGTAAACTGCACAAATTTGATAAGGAAGTCATTAAGAGTGAGCAAAGAGGGCCCTTTACGATGACATTGTTATACAGTCACTTCAGAAGCAGACTTTAAGGTCAAAAAGTTCTCTTTGTCTTCCTCCGGTAGAGGCAAACTACAATGTTTCAGGAAATCCGGTACAATTTCCTTTACTCTGAAGCTTCACGATTTCCCTTTTAGTTTCCAGGAGATATTTCTTTTTGATGGGGCACCAACACTTCGTTCCTACACGTGTGTCACTTGCATTGCTGTTCTGTTCTGCTGTTGTCTGGGCTCGTGATTTCTAATACATACCTATAGATAATATGTGTGTGTGTATGTGTATATATACACACACACACTATATATATATATGTGATTTACTTTATTTCTTTTTACTCTCGTTATCTTCAGAGTCTTTGTACTTTACACCTTAACTTTGTGCTTCCTCTCCTGCCTGATTTGGCTGTAAGGGTACAATGTGCAGTGACTTTAAAACTCAGGAATCTGGATACATATATGGAGCATGAAAATCAGTGGAGGACAGACAGAATGAGAGAGGATCAGAGTTTACCTTACTAGCCATGATTTGTGCTCCAAGGAGCGCTGAATGGGTCAGGAAAACAACAAAGTCTCATGTGCCACAGTTCTTCACTAATCTGAAAATCTGCTGGAAAGATTTTAGGAACAAGATGGAAAATTCCATGAAAAAAAATTAAAAAAGTTTTAGAGCAAGCTGAGAGTTAACAGAATCTGCAAATGCATGCTGACTTAAACTCCATCACTCAGGGACCAGCTGAATTCCATTGCCAACTGACTGGTATTTTAGGGAATTAGGACAGTCTTCCGTTTCCTTCGCTGCCTTCAGACAGCTACACATTCTTTGGTCTTTTAAGAAAAAAAAGATTTTTGCCTTCGGTCAGGAACAATGTCGTTTGTTATCCTTAACCATCCTGCTTTGCTCCATTGTGACAAATCAGTTTATACTATTTCTACAAAATTCTGTAACTACCTCAGCAAAGAAACCTCATTACTAGCTAGCTAAATAACAAATGTTCTCATCATAACATTTCTCTCCCAACACAAATGAAGATGAGTAATTAAATTTGAGCCCTCATATTTTATTTAGGCTGAATCATATAAATCTGATTAACCTCCAAAAGAGGCAGAAAATTATCTAAAAATTCCCTTTCCAGTTAGAAGAGAAAATAATGCTAATATGAGTGAAAAGGGCTGGTAAAACAAGAGGGGAAGGAGGAATGGAAGGTGAAACAAGTTCTTTGGGTTCCTGGAGCACATAACAAAGTCCAAGGGGACTTGAAATGGGCTCTGAGCAAAGGAGTTCAGGTGCAGCTCCCACGAGAAAAGTACATCGTGCAGCCTGCAAGGGAAATGTAATGGTCCACGGGTAAGTGGTCCAAGGCTATTATACGTGGCAAGAAGCAAGAGAGTTCTGACTACAGAGCCTGGGTGCTGTAGAAACTAGCTCACACCCAGCCCACCTCTATCCCAAAACAGAGATGAGGTCCCTGAGGTGACACCGTCATTCCCTGCCTGTGCACCATTCCCAGAACTCCTTTCTCCTGGTCAGAAGATATCATACCTGCCTCAAGAATACTTTTGTGTGTGCCTCAGAAGATCAGGATGGATGGCTGTTTCTGAGCTAGACACGTGACAGGCTGTCCAAAGCGGGCAGTGTGACGGAAATACATACAGTCTGCTGAGAACGGAACTTATTTCAAGGGACTCCTGACAGAAAAAATGTTCCACAGTGTTTATGTTTGATGTTTTTTTCTCTAAGTTTTGGGAAATATGTGCAAAATCAGATACACAGTTATCACATACAGACAGTTATCATCATTTCCAAAACTTGACTAACTAGATATGGCAACTCCCATACATGTGAAAAGAGGCACCTAAGTTGCGTGTGGTACTACCTGTTTACCCACAATTTTGACTGAAAGACCTTTTAAAAACTGCCTCTCATCAAAACACCTTGCCAGAAGCCTGTCGAGAAGTCTCTAGCACCGAAGTGCTATAATTTCTCAGTAACTTTGTGCGGTGCTGAGCAGGTCTGGCAGAGGTACTGAGCACTCCCAGGGCTGTTTGTCCAGGCACAATCAGCCAGATTGATCTGGCGGCAGAATGGGGACTTCTGCCACATCGTCTGTCTAAAAAGGCAAAACTAAAGCACCAAACTAACTGTGATACGGTAAATAGACAAAGGTTTTCAAATTCTCCATTTTTTCCTTTAATATAGCAGGAAGCCAAACTCAGATCTGCACAAACCTCAATGAACAGGATTAAGCTTATGCATTTCTGTTGACTGGATTACTACTGGGTTCATTAAAAATATATATTCGTAACGCACAAATTTCCACAGTAGGAATCGTAGCTATAGCTGATTCTACTGGAAATCAAAAATTGGCAGAACTCTGCATCTCTCATGCCAGTTAGAACATCCACACCCAATTAGAGCTCTGTTATTTATACAGCTATAATTAGCAATTTATCTATACTTCAGTCTTAAACTCTGAATTAGATTAGCATATCTCAACTCTGTGTGTCTTAAAGAGAGTTTTCTGTGTAGAAAATCCCAGCTGCACTTCCCCAGGAGGCATATTAATTACATATGTAGGAAAATATTACAGAAAATTCAACCTCAGGATCCCAAAGTCAATCTTCTATTTCATTTTCCCCCTGGCCTTAAGATTACGATTGGCCCTTTATGCAGGTGCAGAGTTGGAGGGAAGGAGAGAATGAAGATTGCTCCACCCCTCTTTGACCAGGCTGGGTAGGGGCTGAGCAGATGGGGCCACCATTGGGTTTCTTGCCCCTCTTACGAGAAGCTGGTCACCAGCACAGGGACTGGAATAAACCCAGTCCTCTGCCCACTCCCCAGCCAGTGGAGATGCCTGTCCTCAGTAGGTGTTGTGAAACGTTGTTGTCCTTCTCTGTCTTTGTTCCATTGAGGCTTCCATGGGAACATGCAGGCCATTGTGGAACGTTGCTGTTCTCCTCTGCCTTTGTTCCATGGAGGCGTCCACGGGAACATGCTGGTGGTGCCTTAACACTCGCTCTGTCCTTGGCCGATTTCTGCTTTCATTATCAGTGGGCATCACAGCAACGGGCACATGAATGTCCCCTTCTCTGGAAATTTTCAAGACCTGCCTGGACACAGTCCTGAGTGATGTGCTCTAGGCAATCCTGCTTTAGCAGGGGAGTTGGACTAGATGATCTCTAGAGGTCCCTTCCAACTCTGAAGGTTCTGTGATTTGCCTCTACAGGGAGATGTTTCTGATAGTTGTGACAGCTGCACTAAAGCTAGACCCAGGCACAACGTTTTCGGTCAATGCCAATGTACCCAAACATGTGACTTCAGCTGCCTTAAATAATAAAAATAATGATTTTCTGTTAACGGCATCGGCTCAGATTTTTTTTCTCTGTGGTCAGATTCCCCAACCAGTGAAGAGAGGGAGAGGCAGGATTCTGCTGCCCCCCCAGCTGCAGGGCTGGGGGCACCGCGCCAGGGTACACAGCACGCGGGCCCAGTCTCTGCTCTGGGGGCCGGGGCTGCTCAAACAATGCTCTAACCATTTGGCTTTCTGTATGAGATTAAATGCTTCGGGCAAGCAAAGTAAAACTTTCTGTTCATTTTGAAAAATAATAATAATCTTTCTTTTTTTTTTTCAATTTAAAAAAAAAAAAAAAAAGCACTTTGGTTCAGACATCTCCCCCCTTATTTACTTCCCTTTTTCCGGATTGTCAGAGTAGCAAAGCCAAAAACCAAGAAGCTGAAGACTTGCTTTGAAAATACCTTTGACAGGTAGTTGGCGCGTAACTCTGCCAATGCGATGAGCAATAGCAGCACACTGCAGCTTATCAGCATTCACAAAGGGATTTCTGGAAGTACAACAGACCGCAACCCATCACTGGCAATTCCCATTTAACTTGCTCCTGTACTTCCTTCTGAATTTTTAATATTCCATAACTGAAGTAACTGAGCTTGTCATTCCCCAGGGTCCCTCAGTCCCAAGAACTCCTAGATAATCCCTTGCTTATTATTTAGTCAGAGCAGTATGTTCTCATTTAAGATTTGAAACAGACCACAGGGTAAACATTTTTATCATTCCTGTTGTTATTATTTCATTTTTAAGCATCTTTGATTGGTATCAGAGAAGGCCTTTTTCATTAATTTAAGAATACACGAAACTAAAATATTTGCACATCTGAAACCCTTTCTTTTGCTGCTATCAGAAAAGAAAGAAATTGAAAGGAAGGAAGAAAGAAAACCACACATTGATTTTCAAAGAAGTCTTTGACCATAGGTCAACTAGACAGTATATCTGCACTGTGTTTACTTTTCACAGAAACCTTCTCTGTCTCATTAGTAGCCTTCAAATGTACAAAGGGTGAAGGCTAGCTGTGAGCCGGAGCCGCAAAATCACACCAGCGCTAGCGCCTTCAACTTCAAAGTTTTGTTATTTTCAACAAAGTTTTTGGCAAACCCACTAAACTTGCTAGCATGTGTGTGCTGCTGCTTTCCATCTGCCTCCAGGAACCCGGCTTGGTTGGAAAAGGTGCTAAGTAAAAGCGAGAAATCAAGGATTGAAACAGGCAGGCGTTAGAGATAATACTTCTTTCCTTATCTTGACAAATTTCTATATTAGATGAATATGACTTTCTGTTTCTTTATCTTCATCACATGGCTGTCTGTATTTAGAATTTGAGAAGAAAACAAAAATTGCAGAAGACACATGCTCTGACAGACTTAATTTAAACTTAATTTAAACTTAATTCTTTACCCCCAGATTTTTCTCACCCACATTTCGCTTTCTGTTCCTACTGCTGTCACCAAGTATTTGTTTGTCTTTCAGATGCCTAACGTGGGAGCCATCCAGATGCACTTCTCTTACCCTCTACTTAGTCAATACATTTAATCACTCCATTCTCCTCAATGTTACAGACTTTGTGTGCGTGTGTGTGTGCTCTGCTGATGGGAGTCACACATACAGCTTTGTAAAGCTGCAAAAGCCACAGCCTAATGAAGTATTTAGGAAAAAAAAAAACCAAACCAAACCACAGTGTTTTCTGGCACAGACCTCAAAAGCAGCAAAGCTATACTTCACGCACCCCTAGGTTATCCAAAAGCCTAGACAACTCTGTCTGGACCCAAAGCCCAGCAACAAAACTCGTAGGTAGAATGATCTTAAAAACAAGGAGTATATCAAAGGCACAGTTAATACTTTCAATAGGGTTGGAATCACCCTCTAAGGAATGCAGTTGCAGGAGCATGGTTTGGTTTGTGTCATTACAGCATCACAAAGTCTGTTTAATCACCTACCTGATATCTTCATTTGCACATGGGACTCCACCAGTGGTGTTCAGCAGGAGTCAATCGGTCAAGGGATCTCAATTGCCAAGAATTTAAATGATTTTTTTATTATTATTATTATTATTTGCAGTCACGCATTTTTGGTTTTAGCTCAATGGTTTAAGAGCCGAATCATGACTATCTTACTCATTGGGAGTAATATTTCATTCTTCAAGCAGAGTCAGTACAACTGCTCTGAAAGTAAGTCGCTTTACTACGTTTGATGTATGGCATTCCTACCACTTCTGGAATTTTGATGCCAGTGCAATAATTTGGTAACTATTTTAGGTACCTAATCCCATGCAGGTCTGAGTTGGCAGATCCCCGCTAATTCAGTTGACTGCAACACAACTACTTCAACTTCTATCAGCCGAGAAGCTGATCAAGAGTATTTACCTAAGCGTGTAGAGCAATGTAAGGAAAAGCCCTCCCCGATGTCTTAGAGAGAGAGTCAGCAGGCGGGTGACATTTAGCCCATCATCCTGGGGCATTAGGCACTGCAAGCAGACCACTGCACCACTCCAAGCCCAAAAGAAATGTTATGATTTTCCAATGACCAATATCAACTCGTGTCAGATAAAGATAAGCAGTGAAACTCTGAAGCTGACTTTGTAATGTTCTTGTCTTCCAGTAGCACAGTGTTGTCAAAAGCAGCCAAAAAATATTGAGTTTTGCATTCAGAATAAAAGGGAAAATTAATGAAGTTGCAAGAAGAGGACAAATGCGCAGTATGTGTCCCTCATTTGAGGTCATGTCACAGAAAGATCTGTCTGATAGAAAGGAACAAAGAACTATTTAATATTTATATTTCCTTTAGAAGTACCTTTTTTTTTCACGAGGTCCATTTTATCTCACTATCAAAAAAAGCCTGACCAGAAGTTGGTGGTTCAATGCAGATGCTGAGAGACTGTCTTCTTCGCTCCACACATGCACACACAGAGTAGATGACAAAAGCATTTTCAGTGCTGTGATGTGTTTTGGAATTGTGAAGTAGAAAAGAGCGGTTTTTTCCCAGTTAATAAGACCTTATTTACAAGATTTGCAGCTTTCTCCCACACACTGACACTGTACAGAGAATGCCCTACGCAGTGGTCAACAGTAGTCTGCTATTTTAGGGTTTGCTTCATTATCATAACAGAATATTACACTTTTATATGTCATCTTGCAGGCAATTAATATTTATATCAGCCATGCATGATGCTTATTTCTTTTTCTTAGCATTAAAAGATGACTTAATTAACTCATTTTTATTGAAATTTGACTTTACTGCACATTAGCCACTATATTGCTGTAAACATGTAAATCACTGTGAAAGCATTTATTTTTGTTATGGAGTACATTACTCACTTTATATTCCAGAATGCCTGCTGATTTAGGCTTTGAGCTGAATATGAAAATATAACTTAATAGTCCCAAATGTAGCTTAAGGGATCTGAATCCATAATAAAAACATAACTGGCAAACTGTCAGTTTTCCCACGATCTGTTTTTTTGAGTAACCTGATGTTAAAAAAAGTAAAAAAAAAAGGGATCTGGCTTACAGGAAAATTTTCCAAGCAAAGGGATGTAACCGACACATAGAGCCTGTGCCCCACGCCTCCGCACCGTCTCGCTGGCCCAAGGGAGCCCAGACGGGTGCAGGAGATTGTGGAGCTTGGGAACCTATTCAGAGGAAAGGTGGGACAGGAGTTTTGGGGGCCACATCGCCACATAGCAAAATTTCCTAAAAGCCTTTGCAAAACTCTCCTTCCAGAAATTTTACGTGCTGTTCTACCGCTACCTCTGCAAAACCTGTTTTTTCCTTCTGTAGAAGGGACGGTGAATTAAACTGACTATGGTGGGAACGGCACATCAGTAACTCCAGGACTGAGCCGAATAGCAGTATAAACTTTCAGTTAGCAAAATCGCATACTCGCAACTAACTGCCCTTTATAAAGGCCATGTCTATTATCAGTATCAGTTTATGAACTGAACCTGGTAACAACACATACAGATTGGGTGAAATAAAGTATAGCTTCAATAACAAGGAAAAGAGTAACTTACTTCCTTATTTTCTAGGAGCTTTTCTTCACATTCCCTATAGGAATTTTTGTTTCATCTCTCACACGCACAAGTCTGGAATTGGTTGGTAAAAGAAACTCTTTTCCCATTCATATTTTACTGAAAATTCACATTTTTAATTTTCTGCAGCGAGCTCTACCTGTGTGTTCCCAATTTTGCCAGTTAGCTTTTTCTTTTTACTTGGCAGGCAAACGCTCTGCACATTGCTGTTCTAATGGGAATACAGCTTTTCAGTTGGTGTACTTACTTAATTGCCTTGACTAAGTTATTCCTTCCATTTCGTCAGATGTCTATGCAATTTCTGCGTGCTTGAAATTAATAATAAAATGCTTACAATACAACAAAAATAGTAACGCTTATAGATTTTCTTCCCTTTGGAAAATAATTATCCTGTTCGAGCTGTCTAGTGTGTCCAAATCACAGCCCCCCTCCAGCTATCCACCAAAAAAGCTGTAGACCGACCTGTAGCATTCCTCACGGGTCATCTGTGTGCAAACCCTAGATGTATCGGGGTGCCAAAGCTCAGAATATCATTAATTCTGTCTCAGTTTATAGTCAAAGGAGAAAGACAGGCAATTACAGAAGGGTGAGGGGTAGGCTGCATCCCCTGCTGGGTTTGACCATATGTCTCCATTAACTATACAGACACCCGGGGCATAGGTCACACTACCATACGCTTGGAAAGGACTTCTGAGATTGTTTAGCTCACCTCATTATGCTTTGAGCCGAAACATTATGGAGAAAAAGCTAAATATATGCATCGTTGTTTCTAATGTATGTTTTAATTTACAGAAAAATAAAAATTAAGCAAAACCGTTGGCTGATATTAATACTTTGATTTTTTTTTTTCCCCCAAAGTTTACTTGTGTGTTATAGGATGGGTTTGTACGGGTTTTGCTTTTATGGTACAATCATTTCACTTACTAGCTTTTCATATTTTGCAGACTACAGGCTGATAGATCAACATGGCTTCCTGCCCTGATGCACAAACGACTGTACCCGTGTCAGTGCTGACAGCTGTTTATCCAACCTTTTCTAAAAGTCCTTCAGGCACGGAGATCCCTTACCGTCACCAGGGACTCTAATCCATGGGCTTATTCTTCTAAATGTTGAGAGCTTTATTCCAGTATCTAACTTGAATCCTCCCTGCTGAAATTCAAACCAATTGTTTCCTATTTATCTGTCAGTTTATTTGTCACTGGGGGTCTGTCTTAAACAGATTTGTTACACAATTTATCTAAGTACTTCTACTCCTTTCCGTCTCTGTTCTAGGGGATGATATTTTCTCTGCCCTCGCTTTTTACTACTGTTGCAAGCCGTTTGACTATAGTTGATCTTTTTGGTAGAAAAGGATGGAAAAATCATTTAAACCTTTAGCTTTTCAGCATCATCTTAGAGTAAGAACATAAGGAACAACGTACCGGGCAGACCATAGCGGTGGTGCGACTGCAAGTGACCAAGAGCAGCTGCTTAGGAAAAAAGATAAGGCAAGCAGAAATCACACTTCTCTTAATATCGCTCCCTCTGCCTGCAGAAAACTACTCAGAAACATGCAGAGTCAGAAACTATATCCCCACCTTTCAGTTTAATGACATTTTCTGCATTATGTTTCAAGCCACGATCCTAGGACAATGAGTCCCGGGATTTATACATACAGTGTAAGAAAAACATTTCTTTTCCATTTAATCGTATTTGCGCCCCAGTTGGCATATTATAGAAAAAGTCATTTTATATTGACCTGCCTAGTACGTTCATAGGTTCATATATTTCTACTACACACAGTCCCCCCCCACCATTCATCTTTCAGTTTCTCCCCCCAGAGAAGCCGAGGGGCGGCAGGCGAGGAGCCAGGCTGAGGGCTGTGTCGCAGATGAAATATTTGACACGGTTATGATTTATCAGCAACTCAAGATTTATTAATGGTTTGAGATGGATCAAAAGGTTGATGTTTAGCAGCACTTAATCATTAACCAATTTAAGGACTAACAAGGCGATTCAGTAGAATATGTTATAATTCAAGCAGCAACTTAATTAAATAGTTGAGAATTACAAGATTCCCGCTAACTTGCTACAAGGTATCCTAAATCAAAATTTACATATATAGATATGTACAAACAAAAAACATACAAACGTACCCCATTCAAAGAGTTGCACACACACACACACCACCCAAGTCTTTAACTGCTCGGACCGAAGTCCCTTCGCAGCCGGCGACTCCATGAGCTGATGGGTGCCCCCTTCCAACTCCACACACAAAGAGACAGAAATATCTGCATCCAGTGAAATACACAGATACCCACACTGGTGAAGGCTAATGTGTATATTCAAACACATAGACGGGTAGAGAGGGGGATGAAGGAGGCTAGCCTGTCGTTAAAATTTCCCTCTTCTCAGGTTGAGAGTAAATACTCTCAATGTGTCAGCATCCCTTAACGCGTGAGAAGTGAGGCTGGAGAAGTGTGAGCTTGCCCCGGCCCTTCGTCAGCTTTGTCAGCAGATGGTCTT
Organism: Rynchops niger; assembly: GCA_013400035.1. Classification (NCBI taxonomy): domain Eukaryota; kingdom Metazoa; phylum Chordata; class Aves; order Charadriiformes; family Laridae; genus Rynchops; species Rynchops niger. The sequence continues at coordinate 561,504 of VXBH01005212.1, forward strand.
TGAACCATCCATGCCTATCTTATCTTAGGTTGGTGCGTGGCCCAGGAGGGAGAATCGCACCAAGCACGGAGTGGCCTAGGATGGGGAGAGTTCCACCACTACAGGCTCTACCTCCCAGCCTGGGCAAGCAGAGCCATGGCCCCACAGTGCCCAGTGCGGAGCCCCCAGGGCGAGGGGAGATTCTGGTGGAGTTTTCACAAAGGGAAACACCGCAAATGCACTTGGCCCCACCTGGAGCGCTGTGTCCAGATTTGGAGTCCTCAGCACAAGAAGGACATGGATCTGTTGGAGCAGGTCTAGAGGAGGGCCACAGAAATGATCAGAGGGCTGGAGCCCCTCTGCTGTGAGGACAGGCTGAGAGAGTTGGGGGTGTTCAGCCTGGAGAAGGAAGGCTCCAGGGAGACCCTATAGCCGCCATCCAGTACTTAAAGGGGGCCTATAAGAAAGCTGAGGAAAGACTTTTTACAAAGGCATGTAGTGATAGGACAAGAGGCTTCAAACCGGAAGAGGGTAGGTTTAGATTAACTATTAGGAAGAAATTTTTCACTATGAGGGTGGTGAGACCCTGGCCCAGGTTGCCCAGAGAAGCTGTGGCTGCCCCATCCCTGGAGGGGTTCAAGGCCAGGCTGGACGGGGCTTGGAGCAACCTGGTCTGGTGGGAGGTGTCCCTGCCCAGGGCAGGGGGTTGGAACAAGATGGTCTTTAAGGTCCCTTCCAACCCAAACCATTCCATGATTCTATGTGAGCGAGTAGAGCATTAAAAGTCAACAACTTTTCTCTTTACAGGATCATTTAAATCAGTAAATTTAAAGCTTCATCAGGCTCAAGGCTTCTGTAAATATAAAAAGTGGTGGACCTTATTGCCTAGAAATTTCTGCTTGCAGAAATATGTATAGATTTCACGGAACTGGCAATGTAATTGCTTAAATAAAATTAACTACTTTTCAAGATTCTCATCGCAGCACAATGATCAAAATAATATGATTGCTTTTGTGAGTTAATATGAAATGGCTAAATCTTCTTCAGTGTTGTATAGTCTCAGTTAGTAGTTCCTTAGCAACTAAAATAGTATTCCCTGCAGAGAAAGACAAAAATTTGAAAACTGTATGTCTAGCTGGTATTTGCCTGAGGTATAAAACATAAATCAAATTTTCCAGGACTTTGACATTTTTATGTATTTATGTTATTTTGAGCCAACAGCTTAACCCAGGCTCAGTTTTGTTTCACAATACATTTTATGCATAATGCAATATGTGCAAAAAGATGGAATAGTGCCCAGTATTAGCACAGGGAATTGGCATCTTCTGGTAATTTACTGGAATAATGTACCTTTAGGTGCTACATTTTCAGTGCCGTATCAATGTTTTAAGATCATCGTAACTAGCAAATATTGAAGAATACTCTTATAATTTTGAAAAGTAAGAGGTTTTTAGTACAGCTGTGCTTTATTAGTATTTTTCAACATTTAAAAAATCATACCATATAAATACAGTGCATGACACAATGGTACTTTCTTTTCCTTAATCAACTCCTTCTCTCTCCATGTGTAGCAGGACAAAGCTCTCAGCAAACTTTTCTGCCCAGTTTCTATTTCAAAGTTCTCTCTCTTTCCACAGAAGAATGATGTTGGTAGAATTAAAAACACATCAAGAGTGAGTAAAAAGGTGTGATACATTGCAGCATCAGCTCCTTAGGCTCCACAGTGCCTGGCATTTCAAGGTATTCTCACTTGCACCCGGATTTTTTGGATCAGACAACAAAAAGAGAAAGCCATACTCTGCCTTCCTGATGGATTCAGATACAGTTGTCCCTCCTCAAGTTGATACAGAAAAGAAAATTCACAGATACATCTCTGTGCATGCTGTGTGCAACATAATTCTCACAGTCTTTCTACAACATTTCTACAAAATCTGTAGACATTCTAGAGGACAAATATTTAATCAAAACTTACTATGACCAACAAAAGAATTTCTGCTGGCAAGAATTGTTTCACATGCAAAAATGGTTTCAATTCCATTTCCAGCAAGTTTTTCAGGCTAAGTTTCAGCTTCATCTTTCTTTGAACTTTGCATACTGAAAAATCACATTATATGGTCACTATTCTTTCATTGCATCGCTATGGGTCAGTGTCATTTCCTTCAAATTGAGTACATCTTTAGAGAGCTTTTTCTTTAATCTTGCAACAATCATAATATTTGCTCTTCTGTCAACAGTAAAAGAACCCCAAAACTCAGCTTTACTGTAAAGGTATATTGGACCTTCTGTTGGAACACTCTGCACTCGATTGCCAAGAGGAAATAAGATGGACTGAAATATTCCTTTACTTGCTCCTTTTGTGCTACCAAAGCTGCTGGATGAACTGACAGCAGTGTTCCCACCATTGGGAAGAGGCTTTAATATGTTATGCTGCGATTTGTTTGACAATTGATCTCTTCTTGTAGCCAATTTATTAATACGAAGCCATGCTTGGTGCTGAAAAGGCTGCTAGCAGCTTGCTTGTCTCTAGGCGTTTCCAGATTGGTGTTATAATTTTCTTTTCACTGTGCATATTTAACTGCCATTAAAAGTAACGAAAATTGACAGGATATACAGTGAGCAAAAATATAAACACAAAAGCACATACTTAAAACAAGATGAAACCCGTTAAATAAGGATATTAAGGAATAAGTCCCAACACCCCAAGAACTGGCAAGCAACTTCTATAAAAATTCTGAGGCTTTTCTGTTCTTAGGCTTCCCCAGATCTGGAACTAATGGATAAGGTGTAAAATATGTTGAGATACGTCATCCTCGACTTTGGCAGGCTGAAGGCTTCAGTACAGCAGTTCACAAAGATCCTGTCCCAGGATCTGAAAGCTGGTTGTCACCAAAGAAGCCAGAAGGCAGCCTCCTACTTCAAGCACACTAGCATTATCTTAAATAGAGTTGTTCTCGATCTACACTTCAAAATCAAAGACAATGCTACCATTTCCCACACCAAATATTTTTCTATAGTGAGTAGATCTTGATATGCAGATCAACATGGCTTTTTTTTTTTTTTTTTAACATCAAGGATAAAACCAAGCAGATTATTATGATGAACTACATATTATCTGGGGGGAAGAAGAGTAAATCCTGCAACCGCACATAACACACAGCTGTAGGGATTTGCTAGCAGATGTGAGATAAGTCCATTAGGGGACTTACCATGTTCATTTGAAGTCTGATGCTTGAGGGAGTGAGGGAGGAGAAACCCCAGTATCCGAGTCCGGTGTAAGCCTGGCTGACAAGACCACATCCATTCCAGTCCAGGTGCAGTGAAGGTGCTGCCAGCTTAATTACTTTTGGATCCATCATCTAATCATCTGCACCTGCTTTCTGGCTCGTATCTCGTGTTACCAGAAGTTTTAAGATTGCATTCATCTTCATGTTAAAAATCACACATTTAGATGGAATAGACTTGAACAGCGTGCACAGAGCAAAAAGCACAGAGCAAAATTCAATCCTGTTGTAATTTCGTTTCTTTAATGAAGGGATTTATTTAGCCCATAGGATAAGGCTCTGACCTCTCACACACGCATTCAGCCATCAACAGGAAGACTATCTGGGTGTACTCTATTCTGATGTTCAGTTTTAAATATTCTATGTTGACATACACGACCAGTTAAAGGTATGTGCTTTTTTCCTCAATATGTATAAACTAGAGTATGATGGACATAAAAGGATCGTTTCACATAACATCTCACAGATACATCTGGCAATGGAGACTAACACTGAATTTGGGCTGGAAATCCCCACTGCTTCCTTTCCAAGATATGCTGCTGTTGCTACCTGTGCTGGCTCCACAGTGCTTCTCAAAAATAGGTATTTCAGACTGTTCCATTTCCAGACAATATATAGGCTTGTCACAGACGGATGGATGTAGATATTAGCAGCCCTAACAGACCTTTCATTAAAAGGAAACACCTAAAAGTTGGGAACACAATTAATATATACATGGTGTTATCTCTGGTAGGGCCTTTCCACTTTGCAAAAATATTTACCGATTCCATTTGGAAAGGTAAGACTAACTTCCTGGAACAAGGATCACAATGTCTAGAGGACAAGTCCTGAAATAGTTCTTTGGTCAGAATGGAAAACTGAAATAGCAGCTGTGAAAATATTAACTGAGAAGGTATTCACAGTACACAGTGCTTACACCAGTAACAGCAGCGATCTTGGAAGTCCAGTCCCCAAACTAGTGTGAGACTTCTTCCTCTGCCCAAGCAGGCAGGGAAGGGATCGTTCCAGTTCCCTTCCATGGCAAGGAGGAATTCAGTTTAGGGATTATCACATCTTAGGGTTTTGTTGTTTCTTACTGGTTAGGGCAACTCACTAAGTTCAAATGTTACAAATCAGCCCTTAAAATCTACATGGAAGCAGTTTCTTTTTTAAAGAGTGTCATAGACGAGCAAAGCACGTAAAAAGTTATGTCTTATCTTCAATAGTCTGGCACTGAGTTTATTCACCCACTGAGACAATGGAGTGTAGATTTAGTAGGCTCCTATATTTTATATTTTACCTAATTATTATATATTCCCTGTGCATTTTTGCAGCCATATTATGTATTACATCTACAGTGCAGTTAAAAATGGTGGGAATAATACCATTTTCTAATTATCTACTTCTACGTTTTTCACAGAATTATACCACAATTAATTTTTCCATTGTGCATAACGTATCAGGACTCTCTGGCTTGCTTACATGGTTTCACAATGTCTCAACAATATTGGATAATAACGATAATCCAAAAATAGCTTTGCAGGCCAAGTAATTGCACATCTTTTGCTTTGTCTCACATGTGTTAACTACTAACGGCCATGTGCAATATTTCCATTTGGATTATAATAATTACTCTAACTCCTGCAATTACTACTCATTAGGTATTAATGTGGCCATTTCCTTTCATTTGAACACAAATATCAGGCTTTCATAAAAAGTCTAAGAAATAAAAAACTATCATAACTCTGTTTCACTAACTTTTTCTTTATCTGACTTGGCAGTAGTTGGACATACACACCTAAAATTCCTAAAAAGATGTTGACTGCTTCCTGAGAAGCAGGTGGTTTTGTGGCGAGAGCTGCAAGTAAGCTCCTACTTGTACCTTATCACAGACGGTTTTTTGGGAGCAAGAACTGTGCCAGACAGGAAGGATCAATTTCAGGAGCAATGTGTAAGGCGGCAGAAATTAAATCCGATAGCGTGCTCTCTGATTCTATATGAGACTGAAGAGCTCTTCTGTCAAATCTCAGTTGCCAAAGCCCCGTCTACAGATCTCAGGTAATACGGAATCAGCACATCCTACGGCTGGCAGCACATCCTACCAGTTTCGACTATGATGGGAAAGAGCCAGAAAAAAAGCTTTGCAGGAGTCTAATCCTTTGGAGAACGGTAAGTAGTTAGAAGCAGCAGCTTAGACAAATGTTTATATACACGCATCTTTTAAATTAGCAGGCCATTGAAACTCCAACATGGTTGGTTGTTCCTACTCCAGTTCTGCAAGTGGGCTCCTGAAAAATTCCATACAACAGTCCCATTGACAGCAAGAAGGCAATGAGTATATCTACACACACACACTATATTCACTCATTTTTTCCCTACGCTTACATACCATGAAGCCAAAAAGGAGGTTAAACTAACACTTCAGCAAATAAATTACATGAGGATTAGCTCTTGCTAACTTAGACTTGTTCTATACCTAAAAGTTTTGTCAGCATAACTATCAGGAGTGTGGAAAAACAAAACCAAACTGCCCTTACCAATGTATTTATGTCAGTGAAGACCTTAAAACAGATGTTTAGTAGTACTTCATTTGGTGTATGCTATATAAGAATAAGAATTATTTTGCTAGAATAACTTGCTGCCTCAATCTTCCCTAAAGATATTTAGCTCAATGACACAGTTATGCAAAAAAACATTCTTAAGGTGAAGACAAGTGACTAGCATCAGTCAGTCCCAGGCTGAGAAGACCTAATTGACTTCACCGGCAGCTGGTCTAGCAAAGAAGCCTGTTCCTTGTTCCTTCCTGTCTAAAACTTTAAAGCCACCATGGAAGTCTTAAGTAGCATCTTCTCTAATTGCCCCAGCCATTAGACCACTGCTCTCAAAATTCATTTCCCCATCAGATTTAAGATCCCTTAAGCAGTTCAATGTAAGTTAGAGCAATCAGTGCATGTGAGTTTAAGTCTAAATCTTCCATGTGACGTGATAGGACTTTTCTGTTGAAGGGTCTGTTCATATCCAGACTCATGAAGCTACATCATACATAAACCAGAAGAGCATCATAACCGCTATGTCATGGCATGGCCATGGCATATGTGTCACAGGACAACGTGTTTCATCATTTCAGCTAAAGCTGAACCATTTTGCAACCAACAAACTTCAGGCATTTGTTAAACGGACAGAAGGCATCAGCCTAGGGTTAAATACTTGTCTGGGCAGACATGAAATACTAACGCAAAATGTACACGTATTCCAGAAAAACAGATCTGAAACTCCATTTTTTGTTCCATGCCAACAGGTGTACTGCAGTCTCCTCCTCCCCCAGACCTCAGCTACAGGGTTTAATGCCCACTTTGCCTACACATTTGCTCATTCAAGTGTCTAATTTGTCTTACTAGTCATCTCTGCTTTTTGCTCAGACCCTCTTTCTCACTCTGGCTACCCCTTTGATTATACCATGTTAATTCTGAATATTAATAGCATAGCAATTTGCTCATCCCAGTCATTCACAGGTAATTAAACGGGAGTATCTAAGAGTTTTGGGGGGAGTCTGTCATCATCTACTCATCCCTTCTATGAACTGTCATTCAGCACCATTTTTAAACAAGCTTAATTTTGAGAAATGGATTGATCATGCCATTTCTTGTTCCTGCTCCTTATGTTAAAAGATAATACATCCCTATTCCCTTAATTAAAATTTTGTGGTTTATGGCACCACCTTTCCAATGTGCTTCCTTCTGATTTGATAACCACTCCATTAATCCTCATTCAAGTTGTAATTAATAGGTAGGTGACAGTAAAATATCTATCCAGTAAAAAGCCATGTTAGAAGCTAAAATGTCATACCAAGTTGTCACACTGCACGTAACACATTGGGTAGTTAAAATCTGGTCATTCATTCCTATCACAATTTGTAGTAGGGACACAAAGTGACACGACATGAATCTCTTCTCTTGACAAATCTTTTTTTCATGGCAAAGAGCATAATGAAAATTGAAAAAGGTATTGCACTAGCTTAAATCAAGCCCACGGCAGAATAATGTACTTAAACCTGTGGTCTTCAGAATTGCAGTAGGAAGTGTAATTTAAGCTGCAATCAATTCCCCAGTTAAGACTTTTATATATATGGGAAATATACACGTTTCTCATATACTAGAAACATGATTATGCAACCACAGAACCACATAATCATGTCAAACTCAGCTGCAAAAAGCCTTCTGTCACATATTTTATCATGAAATTCCCTTCAGTTTAGTTCCTGGCATAAACCCAATGTTCTACAAATGAATATACTGTTAGCATATTTTAAGAAACACCATATTTGCATAAACCATACACGGGGATTCAATAACTTTGTTGAGGTTGGGACAATCAGTGCATTGACTGATTAGGTTCCACAATTAGAAAAGAATACTCAGAACAAAGCAGATTGCTCTGGTGCGTGAATTTCTTCTTTAAGGAGCAGATCAAGAAATACTTTCAGATGAGTATTTTAGTGTTTGCACATCAGAACACCCTATTCAGTAAATAAACTGGCCCATACTGACAAGTTTTTACTCGGTGTTCATGAAACCTTCACACAGATGAAATTTTCATTGTGTCCAATTCACATCAGACAATCTAAACTCCCATGAAAATAACCTGAAAATGTTTCATGACTCCCTACACACCAAAAAACCACGCAAGAGAGTCCCAAAACTCCAGTGCTATTCCTGCTGTTCTAGGAATTCATAGCATGAAATACAGTGTAGTGAAAGCTGATGAGGAGGTATAACTATGGTCTCATTATTGCATAGGATCTTCAAATAAAAACATAATGAGACATTTTTCAACACCAAATTCCATAGGACAAAATTTAGTCTTTAAAGGTCTAATCTAATGGGACTTTATAGGTGAAATAAATAATTAGGTCAGAATTCACTCTTACAACTTATGGGCAGCTCAAAGCTGTAGTACAACTGTCACAGGCTTATGACAGAATGGCACCTGGTGACCCTTCTTGTTCTGAGTTAAGGTTCGGAATTAAGGCCTTTGCCAGTGAACATGGACTATATTCCTTCAGCACGTCGGAGTCTCTTCTTGAATTTCCCTTCCCACTGCACTGTAGTCTACTGAATGCATTTTAGCAGCCTTTGAAGTGCACAAAGTGAGTAGCTAACTAACGTTACCAAAGATGGGTGGGAATTTTTAGTGCTTTCTCCATCTGCCGCGTGGTGATTAATGATCCTAAACCTTGTCCAAGCAAGTACCCACCTGCCGCGGGTCTGCGGGACAGCCCATCGAGCACTGTAGAATAAACGAAAAAGCACAAAGCGTAGGCAGATGCATGAAGAAGTGCAGTTTGAGCCATCACAGAATGTAAAGCTATTTGCATTCATGAACTGGCATATGCACTGCATTCTGTTACTAATTTGAAACCTTTAATCATTGAAAAACGTATTCTCAGAGCACTTCTGGGAAGATTTGGGGAATCTTTTTCCCTCTTGGGAATTTATGTTTGATTTTATGAGCACTCTGTTTCTTTCTGTCTTATAATATTCTTTTGTTATATCCTAGCTCTTTTTTTTTTTTTTTTTTAATTTATTGAACTGGAAGAAGACACCAGAATGGCTACCTGTAGGGCCAAGTAGGCCAATTACTAAAACATACCTGCATCTGGACAGACCTTGCTCTGTAAAACCTATCCCTCTTTTTCTTCAATCTTCCCCTTTCACAGGGCCTTAGAAGCTGACAGGATAACTTCTGCAAGAGCAGAACAAAGAAATCATTTACTGGGGTTGGTTTAAGGACATGCAAGTCTCTAAATTAAAAAAGGGAAGGGAAGGGAAGGGAAGGGAAGGGAAGGGAAGGGAAATCAAACAGCTGTAGCTGTACAGCTGAAGTGATGGGTAACTCGCTAATGTGAGTAGTCATCAGCTAGGTACAAGACTCATGAGCTTTCTGTAGTCCATAAAAGGACTAGCAAACATCTACAGATACCAGCTGTGGGATTGTACATTGAAGTTACGTAAACCCAGAAACGTCCAAACACAGTCTAAAGTTGTATAGCAGGAAGTGAACACATGGTGCTGCTAATGACAAGAATTTGAGAACATGCTTAACATATGGATGAAGTAATTAACTGAAAATGAATGACAGATACAGGATAATCAATTAGAAATGAAGATGAAATCCAAAGTATATTGCAGTCTAATAGCTTTGGACCCTGATTATTGAACAGTTGGACTCCACCAAGTGTTGCTAGATCATGAATATGAAGCATCAGGTTTGCTACTGTCTATACTTAGACTTGTCTGATAAATACAGCATCAGGTCAAGCTTTGTGGAAAGACTGAGCAAGTCTGGTCCCTGCAAGGGGTGAGACTCAGAACATATCCCCATGTAGTCAGCTCTGAGCTGTGAGTAGCGGTATTTCAGCGCCAAAGAAGGGTCAAAGTGTTAAAAGAGCCAATATTCCCCAGATGGTGGCTAACACAGCAGCTCGTGCAAGAGGCAGGTGCCAGAAGGAACAGCCAACAGTCAGAACTGTGAAAACTTCACTTCATGGTTTGAATCATCCGTAGCCAGGCTTCAGGTTATTAGAAATTAATTCATTAGCATGAATGTAATCTTATTGCTTGATGTGATTAATGACGTTTGGAGAACATGGCAGAAGACATTAAGATGCATAATCAAGAAGGTAAAAGCCATCTGGGATACAGCAACTAGGAAGAAACAGTCTTGGTTGTGACTGAAAGGAAACCAAGAACATCACAGTTGGCACTGCTTAAATCATACCTATGAGATCTTACCCCAAAAAAGTGCCATAAAACATTCCTTTTGAATATGACAGCTATAAAAGTCTCTAGAAAAGACATTAGTAGAAGCCACAGGCCAATGATCTATGTGCCCCATGGTTCCTTCACTAATCCATAATGACTGACAATGCCCTCTGTGAACTTTAATTGCTCAAATTATTTCAATGACCATTAGTACTCTAGCGATATATTCAAGCACAACGACAACAATTTGTTTCAGGCTCTGTAATCTAGGAGCCTTTAAATTGGGCTTGCAAATTGAAAACCCCAGGGTTTAATGATCTAAACCGACGGAGAATGGAAAAAAGGCAAGATTTCACATTAAACAGCTACTTGCAGGTCGTAACATCACCACTTCTACAGCTATAAATCTATTGTGAAAATTAAACATGCCAAGATTTAGGAACAAAAGATCACACCTCCAAAACAGCAAGGATATTATGCAAACAGCCTAATGTTCATAATTCTGGGATTCAAAAGCCAAAAAGGCTGGGTAAATTCCAGACCCAGAGGTACAACTACATCTTGAAAGACAGAATAGTAAATAGTAGAATAGCAAAAAATATTTCTTCCTCCACTAAGAGCATCACAGCACAACAGGTACTCAACCCTTGGGCAGGTGCTTTTATGAGATGTAGCCCAAGCTGATCAAAAAGTAAAATCCAGTGCTGTTAGCCTGGAGCGTATTAAACCAACAGGTGCTTTCATACGGAAAGAAGTGTAAACAGATAGGATATAAAATTTTTAGAAAGACATCTAGGAACTAAATTAGGATGAAGAGGAAGTCATCAGCGTACACTGGGGCAGCCCACTTGAACAAGGGATCTCCTGGAATAGAGCAGCTGGGGATTTATCCCAGGACACCAGCATCTGATTACAGTCAAGTCACGATAGCGCTCCTGAAAAACTGACACATCACCCCAAGCTACGCTGGCGTAACGGAGATCAGAGTCTGGCTCACAGGATTCATCCACATAGCTTGAGGGAAACCAGCTGAACTACTTTGATTCTGTTTCTGAAATATCTTTAATGCAAGATTGGGCATTTTGCCCACAGCTGAGCCACTGATAAGAAACTCTGCTTTAACTGAAACTGTCTTATAACTTAAGAGAGCTTTTCCTTTAGGATTACACAGCAAGCAACCTGATTTGATTTTTTTTCCTGATATTACAGGCCTCATCACAAAAATGGAATTGTGCTCTCTACCTTGACACTTAAGCCTGCAGTGACAGCCAGGCACCAGGGCTAACTGGAAGTTGGTCTGAAAACACTATTTATGTTTCTTTTCTGAACTCTTGAGCACAAAATATTTCCTTCTTGTATTAAGAAAGAAAGAACTAGTGTTCTGCATAACTAACTTTGGATTTGATGTAATTGTTAGCCAAGTAAGAACGTTAAGTAAACACAGGACTTTTTTAAATAATAGAGTTTTGAAGATTATTTTTCCCTGCATTATATACTTTATTTAAGAAAGTGTGACCCCATCTAGCAAGTCAAAAATTATCTTTAGGACAGCAGACTCATAAAGGTCTAAAACCTGCTGCTGACAGCACTCTGTTCGGTGAAAAGGGGCCAAGCGGTTTTGGCAGAAGATAAACCCCTTGCGTTCTAACCCTCCTCACCGAGGTGGGAGGCCAGGTGCGGCTAGGTTTAAATTCTGAGTGATGCCCGATTCAGCACTATCAGTCCAGTCACGTTTAATATGTATTAAACTATTACCATTTGGATGCATTAATAGCGGACTGCACCTTCAGTCTAGTCGTGCTCATGAACTAGCACGGCCACTCTCCAGTCTTTGGTCGCGTTCAGTGAGAAACCGAAACGACTAGCTACTTAAACAGTGCAGTTTATTTAAACAACAGATATACAGGTTCTTAGGATTGCCGGTGGTAAATACACTGTCCGCAAAGCACGTGCAAATGAAATTACTGTTACATATACAAACCATGCGACAAAGTTATAAAGATACAGCCTGGCTATAAATGTAGAAAAGAGAGTCTCTAGAGAAATTTCTAAGTTTCCCGAAAAAGCATTCGATATAATCTAAGTCTTACCCAAAGGCGTCCCTATGGGGGGGAAGAGAGGCTCAGCCCGTCGACTGATCCCAGAAATCAGTGAGGTAATTCTTTGCCGTGGTGTCTTCCCTGGGTATCCCCCCCCTCTCAGGCTATTTTTATACTATTTGTTATCTTCAAGGTGGAGTTTGAGTGACTTTAGTCGTACATACTTTTATCATGATTGGGGTAAATTTTTCTCGCTTCACAATTAAAGGTATAGTTCAGGAGAAATTCAGGGCGCAGACTCAGGAAGGAGTGGTCGCACCTTGGAAGCAGGTAGCCTTCGGGATGGAGGTGTGTTTTGGTATTATAATGACATTATAATGAGCAAAATTCACACAAAGGACAGCATTTCATCAAAATTTGACAAAACGTTGGCTCTGAGTAGCGTGTAGGCCGCTTATCTGTTCCACAGTACCATCTCGTTCCCATACCTGCTACACATCGCAAGGGAAGGCCACGGAACAAGCGCGTTTTGTTCCATCCCTCGTGTAGTTTCACAAACAGCCTTGTACAGGGGATCGCAGATGTTGCATTCTTCGCATGCCAGCCGCGGCTGTATTGTACCTCAGAAGCCTCTTGATTTTATGACTTCCCTTGATGTGTGAACAATGCTGTACTTTTGTATTCTTTGGCCAATTTAGTAATTATTCCACACACTCTCAACTATGTAAACCAGAAACAATTCTACTGAAATCAGTGGAGGTACATGAAAATCCTAACTCACATTTAGTGCCTGGCTATCTGAACAAATCCCAGGCTCCCATAAATGGACCAGAGATATAAATATAGTCTCAGTGTCTTTCCTCACAAACAAGACAGCTAAACAGCTGCGGTCACAGTCTGAAACGGAGGGTATATTGTGAGGTAGATCCCTAACTCCGTGTGGACGTGATCAACAGACTTGCAGTCCGACACACATACACAGACAGTGAGTTGCAGTTAGACATTAGGAAGAGATTCTCTCCTTTGAGGGTGGTGAGCCCCTGGCCCAGGTTGCCCAGAGAAGCTGTGGCTGCCCCATCCCTGGAGGGGTTCAAGGCCAGGCTGGACGGGGCTTTGAGCAGCCTGGTCTGGTGGGAGGTGTCCCTGCCCAGGGCAGGGGGTGGGAACAGGATGATCTTTAAGGTCCCTTCCAACCCAAACCATTCCATGGTTCTGTGATTCTACAATACAGTCCACTCCCTTCAGTTGAAGGTACACATACTCCGATACTACTCTGTACAGCCTGAGCAAGGCTTTCAGCAATGCTGAAGTACTAAGTATGTCATTTATGGTAACGAATTTACAAGTTCCACAGGTTTTGGATGTACAGGTCTTGGTGAAATGTTAAACAAGTCTGTGAGAGCACCACCTCACTCAGGCATGCACTTTTTTCTGCAGGGCACTCGAGAGCTTGGGTGATCCCGTGCATTTCGAGCCAGAGGTATTTACACCTTGGGGCATGAGCTTGGCAGAGTGAGAAGAGACAATTCTGCTGAAATTATACCAGTTTTGATCTTTAGGCTATTTATCTAGCTGGGATCAAATGTTACACAATTATACTTCTATTGTCAGTCATATTTACCCAGCAAGTGGTACCATAAAAGCAGACATGCAACAGCACTGGTGACGTATCGGCAAAGATGAGAATGGTCCAAGGCCGAAAACAAACTACAGGAGCAAATGGAACCACCAACCACCTTCATTTTCTCAACTGAGTTATTTATTTTCTGGACTTCTGAGTTGTTTTCCAGATCACTTCTTTTTAGCAATACTTTCATCTATCAGAGCGATAATGAAGAATGAAACGGAATAATTAAGAATAATCACATGCTCTGGAAACCCATGCAAAGCAAAAATATTCTAATGGAAAGAATCACAGTTCCTGGAATCTGCTGCAGCTGTAAGGCTAGCATTGCAAAGAGAGGCTGCTTACCTCACATAACACAAATGAAATGCTTGTGTATGTTATATTTTGGAAGAAAGTGACTTATACTATAAAACGACAGTATTTTCTGTTGAAAAAATAAGGTTTCTACATAGCATTATAGATAATATTTAGGTAGGATGTATTTTATTAAAAAGGGCATGAAAGGACCTGCTTCTTTTTTTACAATTTTGTTTGCACATAGGAAATTTTTCAGCATATTGTGTATGCTGGCATATCGCAAGATACTAAAATAAGGACAAAGCCAAAATCAGTTAAGCAAACCAGAAGTGAAATAGAATTGCATATCAGTCAAATGGGAATAAAACTAAACCCAAATTTATAGATGTCATGGGATTGTTTATCTATTTCTTTTGCATATAAAGTCAGTAATTGAATAAAATCTGAGTTGTCATTTATTGCCCATTAAAATAATCAGAAAAAAGAAACCCAGAAAGTGAGTGAGAAAAGAGAAAGAAAATATTCATTAGGACAGTAATTAAACAGCAGAATGAGGGCCAAATCTAGTATAAATCAATAAAATCGAAACAGACAAACACATGTGAAATGCAACCAGAGAAAACAATAATTTTGTACATTATCCACAAACTACCTAATTAGAGAAGGCCTGTAAGGGAGCACGCCCGGGTTCAACTCCTTGTTTAGAAGATGTTGTGGAAACCTGTTTGCTCAACTCTGGTCCTGTGCACAGACCATGTCAGAGGAACTACATGCAAAACTTACCATAATCATTCTTGACGCGCCTGGTCAGAGCACACGTAAGAACCGTACTTAGCCAAGCCCTGAAACAGCAACTAATTATTTATTGAGCCCTGATTTGCACTTTTTGCTAGAAAATCTCCCAAAATGATAAAGAAGGAATTATCAGTGATTAATGTATTCTGGAGAACATATACTTGTCTGTACTGCAGATTTAATTTTGCCTGTGATAAGTTTTTTTTCAAGCATCTGTAAATCAGCCCTGAATTCTTCCATTTCAAAGCCCACTATCTTTTTCCAGATTTTTTTGAAAGATGTTTTGACAAGGAAAACTATTACTCTTTATGACCCACTGAAATGCCATACATGATTTAAAGTGAAGTCTAAAATGGCCTCAAGTAAAGTCAAATCTTCAAGTTTGACATGTGGTTTCTGGAATTAAATCAATGCCAAGCGAAGACTAAATACCTACATTTTCATCATTTCACCATGTCCATTCATCTCAAAACTTTGAGACCTGTCAAATTATACCAGTTTGTGAACTAAGAAGTAGGAAAAAATAACTGCTATTTCTGACACTGATGCTAACCTGTTCAAAGTGATTGCTTGTACAGAAATTGAGGCATATGATGTACTCCAATTTTTCTGTAAGACTGATCATTTTCATTAGATTAACTGTGTAAGAAGACAAGGTTTTAAGGTCCCTTGAGACTTCATCAGGAAAATTAGTAGCTACTTTTCTGTAGCCTCTTTGCAAAGTGAATGTGTAAAAATAATTTTCATATCCAGCAAAGTAGGTTTCTCTTATCAATAGTCCCACACCCCAACAGAAAGACAAGGAAATATCATCTTCTGTATAAATACTTTTAGAAGAGAACATGAGTTAATGAGACCTAGAGGAAGAAATTAAAAATTTTCTTGCATGTTGAGACATGCTGAAAGATAGGAATATAATGAGATAAGAGTCTCTTACACTAACAAAAAAAGAGAAAAGGTGGAAGTAAGTAACTCAGATAATCTCAACTCTTGTTTTAAGCATAGTAGAAGAACCTGGGGTAGAGATTCAGCAGTGAATAAAGAAATGTTAGAGGTAAATAACAATGGATAAAAAAATACACTAACATTAAGCAAGAGAGCCAAAACAGGTATTGTAACTAATCTGGCTCAGAAATACATCATAGTTTTGAGAGGAAAATGAAGTTTTTCGACACTATGCAAGGTGAGTAACAAAATGTAAATGTTACTGATGCACAACAGAAAGCTAGCTACAATGAAAACCCAATGGGGCTGGAATGGTGGCATATTCTTTAGGAAGAAAAGGTACGGGAAACACTGAATGGAGGGTTTCCACAGAAAAGAAATAGCAGAGCTAGCACGTATCGAGCTGAATTGATTTGGGTTAAAGTAACTTCAGGAGGAATAGTAAGACAGAGTCCATTAGAGCAGAGCTAAAAGTCTCCCATGGCCATCCAGCAGGAGACGTTGTTTTAACAGTACTAGAGACAGAAACTAGAGACAGCAGACTGCTAGGAACTGTATTGTTATGGAAGACATTAGCCATAAAGATACATTTTGGAGAAACACCTACATCCTTAGTTCATGCTTTCAGCTTGGGCCCAAAGCAGTATAATGAATTCATATGACACTGCTCCCAGATCTGAGCCATAACACAAACCTGAGCCCCTGTGAGCTTCCCAGTTCAGCTGCCCACCGGGCTGAGGACCTCTTCACACATCTCACAGCGGAAGCCTGAGGAGGCATGTGAATTGTCTCCTGAGCTCTGACTAGGTAAGCACCAGGCAGGAGGAAGAATTATTTCACTTGAGGACACAAACAGGTATAAGTGTCATGGTTGGGGCCACTGAAACAAATAGCTGTGGGCTAGAAATTAACCATCAGAGAAGATGGGGACAGGAGAGGCTCTAGAGAAGTTTTCTGACAGTAGTTGATCTTTTTTCTTTTTTTCCCCAATTGCGTACTTTTCATAGGGAAACTGATCAGTTTATGATGGTCAGTTATGTAGTTGCATGGGACTAGACCCGGTAAGTCAGAAGGTCTCTCTCTAGACGCTGCAGGAACCTTTCTGAACTTTGGAATAACCCTTAGAAAATGAAGAGCAGCACCTGATCCAGAAGTAAAGGAATGTTACCCGCTTGCACCCAGCCAGTTTTCACCAGACAAGATTCACAGACACTCTGATGACTCTCACTGAGCAGCATGGGAGGCTCTGGAGCACTTTCCTGTCCCTTATGTTGTTTGACAGTCGTTTCTCAAACAAGACAATACCGAGACGTCACAAAATGGAAGCTTTTTCAACCTCCTAGATAACTCTGGCTAGTAACACTCCTCAGAGGAGACTAATTTTAATACCTAAAGATATCGAGTGAGTATCCAAAACAAATCAGAATCCAGACCAGCAGAAAAAATTATTTTTTCTGTCTTTTAACGTAATACAAACCTATCATTGACATTGTTCCCTAGCTCATCTAGAAAAAAGATCTGCATAAATTTCACAAAGCTCTCCACAGTTTGTACAGCCTTTCTTGGCACACCGTGGACATAACAGGCTTCTTGGACAGTAACTGTACCTGAAATAAGTGTGTCCCCTTCAGGTCAGACAGCTCGCTGTATTTAATTTTTTCTCTACGTTAGACAGCAATACGTTTTAAGAGCTCCTTTACACCCAATGGTGTGTCTCTCTTTTCCCATGCAGCATGCTGCTTACTTTGAATTCAATAGCTGGTAGTCTTTTATTGTCAACATATTAGATGTCATTATAATTTAGCACATGAATAGTTTTATTAGCCTGTCACATCATGACAGATAGAAAAGTTTTGTCAAGGGGAGTCAAAATTTTCTACCGCAAAGTCAATCTCAGATATCTTATGTGCACCAAATGCCTTCCAAAGGGAGCGTCAACTGAACACAACACCAACCTGAAGTAGACAAACAACCCAGCTTACTGCAGTGAAACGTTTGATACACAGCAAAACACTAACTGAAGATTAACAGCCTATTAAAAATGAAATCAAGCTATTAGAAGCCAACAAGCATGGGAAAGGTTCTTTTTGTCATTCAGCTACTATCGCATTTGATGTCGCATTAAATTGCCCATTGGGCAAAGCGCTGAAAAGCTAATATGGGAATGCCTTGTTTATAATGTTCACTTTCATCTGTGAGTTACAAAAGCAATTCATCAATAACAAAACCAGTTTAAATGATGTATGAAGTGAACACAGCATTCTGCAACAACTGCTTCTTCCAGATAAGACCCAAGGATAAACTGCATCCACAGGGGAATGAAAACAAGACACCACTGGGTTCCACAGGCAAAAAGCACTTTACTTAGCATGAAGGACTCTTTATCAAGTGCAGTCATTTAGATAAATTATAATCAGGCCGAAAGAAGTCCTGATCCGTACTTTACAATTTTCCCATTAGCACTAAGTAAGGCTTTAAAGTGCTGTAATTTGATAACAAGTCCCTTAAATGCCATGCAACGCGTACAATTTTCTCCATGAACAATGACATTATTCCCCTAAGATAGGTTTAATAAAGCCAAATGAATCAGTGGTTTCTGTTAGTTATTTATGTAACATTCCGGAACAGCTGCAAGAAATGTGCAACTTCCTAAATGGGTTCCGCCTCCAGCAGTTGTGTAGACCAGATGGGAGAGTGACAGGCTCCACTTAATGTGTCACAGCATCAGCTCAATCATAAAATGGTACCAAACAAATCTCCTTGGAACAGAAGCCACCTGTTTACTATCAGTACACCTTTTCTTTCCCCGACGGCACCTCTAATTTGTGATGTGCGACCCAAAAGAAGCCCCCCTCTAGGCCCACCAAGCCGCCCTCAGCAAATTGGTTTCCTTTGAAAAAAACCACAATGCCTCACCCTTTATAGTCAACCTCAGGCAGTTTTAAAGCCTTTCATTTTTAAAGCTTGCTCACAGATTAGTCAGTGTACCATCTTCCCACTGAGAATTTCCCCAGTTAATTATTCCTGTTCGAGTTTGGTTTGTCTTCAACTTTTACTCAGCAGTTATTAGAACCAGAAATGCGCAATGCCTTCTGCTTTACCTCAGTGCCAGAGCACTGGTCTGGAAGCCTCAGATCTGGTTTCTGCCCATAGCCATTATTTTCCCTACCCTCAACAAGAATATATGATGTGGGGTCTGTTGCAGCTCACTCAGGAAGAGGTGTGAGGGGTCTCCAGATGTCTATAACGGCTTAGAAATAATTGAGTTGGTCTGGAGAGAGAGACAGAATAATTTAATTAGGAAACATAAGCTATGTACAAACTTTCCGGATAAACATTTCCATAACCTAATGTTTGCTTCGTAACAATTATTTCTATTTGTCAGGAAGGCTTATCGCAGTGTCCTGCACAGAGCGGGCGCTTCTACTTTCCTTCTTTTAACGAGAACACGGTGGTATAAACACAGAGGCCTGAACCTATTCAAACTACCCGCGGGTACTTAGAGGTGTCTAGGCTGAGATTTCCACAGCGTGTGTTTCGATGCCGGAGTTGTGCCTAGGTCTGTTGTGCTACGCTAAGCTTCAGGGAGCTCACCTTGCCAAAAGTGTTTGGGAGCACATCCCTGATGCTAACACACAATCCCAAGAAGGTCCAGTCATGTGTACGCCAAGGATCTCTGTCAACTAACAAGCTTTTATTCTTAATGATTTGCAAACAAGTCACCTCTGCAGATGTTTAACTACCTAAACATATCCAATCCTGCTGATGTTTTGCTTGGATGGCATTCATTTATCAAGTGTCAGACGCTCCCCATGTCAGCGTCTGCTCATTCATGTGATAACTATTCTATTAGGGGACCAGGATTTCAGCCATTTGAAATTATAACCGGTATGACATTGACAACAGGAGTTGTTGTGACAGATGTCAGCCCACTCCGAAGGGTGATGTTGTTCTTAAAGGGAAATAGTGAGAAAACACATCACAGCCTCAAAACCATAAGCCTCGCCAACATTAAAGGACAGGATTAATACTGCTCCACAGGGTTTTCCCAGTATATAATGCAGATAAGACTTCTTTTTCAGAAAGCGATGAGGTGGAGAACTCCATCAAGCCTCCGTCTACAGCCAGCCACTGCGACTAGAGGCTGGTTTCATTTTGATCTCCATGCACATGGTATCTACTCTGCTGCTGGGGTATCTCAGTTCAATGTTAAACTAAGAATCTCCTGCAGGCTACCACATCATTCTTCTGGAGAGGGAGGTTTGCTTGCTTTCACCTACAGCAAATCTCTTTCTTCAGCAGCGCCTCTGACTCTGAATGCGAACCGATACGAGCTGCTGCTCTCCAGATAAGTGCAGAGGTTTCCACGCTTGGGGGTTTTTGTTAAAACTAGCACTGAAAATAGCCCTTATGTCAGGGTTATTCTTTTTTTTGCAGTAGTTCTGCTCCTTCACAATATTTTATTCACAATATTCAGTGGTTTTTTCCTGAAATTAACATTTCTTATAGTCATATTAGGATGTGGGAAATTCAGGTCTTTAGAAGAAAGTACTAATTTTGTTAGGACTACTTAAAAACATAAAAGCAATTTTTTTTTCAATAAAACCTAGGGCGGCATTGATATTTTAAATAGGACAAACAAAATTAAGAAAAATGAAACAAAATCTGTCATGTCTGGCAGAACTATCATCCAATCTTAAATTTAAATGTTTCGCTTTGGAATAGACCTCACATTCTCCTAAGGAAACAGGGACTCCCTGTGTTTCCTTCCCAATTCTCACTTGGATTTAGCTCTCCAGGTGACTTTCCCACGATGCACAGCCCTTCCTGGGGCTGAGCAACACCCTGGTATCTCTAAACGATGAAAGAAATGAAATCTTGCCTAACAGCCGCAATTCCTGCCAGGCACTGCTATGGATCTGCTGCAGGGGGGGAACTGAGCACCTCCTAAGAGATGTAGTACTGTGGCTGTGCATCCCCAAACACTAAGTTCTACTTTTTTAGTGTTAAAAATATTCTCTTCTTCCTCAAGACTTGAGAAAATAATCATTCCCTTTAAAAAAAAAAAAAAAGTGGAAATACATACAGGAATAAGAAAATTTCTCCTGTTGTCACCCCCTTATAATCCACATGACAACCAACGTAAAAATACAATTAAATAATAACTATAGAGCATGTAAAAATAATCCCCTATAAAAAAATCAGTATCATATGATTTCAAATTCAGGATGTGGATGAGAAACTCAACATGAGGCAACAACGTGTGTTCATAGCCCAGAAAGCCAACTGCATCTGGGCTGCATCCCCAATGGCGTGGGCAGCAGGGCGAGGGGGGGATTCTGCCCCTCTGCTCTGCTCTGGGGAGACCCCCCTGCAGTGCTGCGCCCAGCTTTGGAGCCCTCAGCACAAGAAAGACATGGACCTGTTGGAGCGAGTGCAGAGGAAGCCACGAAAAAGATGAGAGGGCTGGAGCCCCTCTGCTGTGAGGACAGGCTGAGAGAGTTGGGGTTGTTCAGCCTGGAGAAGAGAAGGCTCTGGGGAGACCCTTCCAGTCCCTAAAAGGGCTCCAGGAAAGCTGGGGAGGGACTCTGGATCAGTGAGTGTAGTGATAGGAGGGGGGTAATGATTTTAAACTGAAAGAGGAGAGATTTAGATTAGATATTAGGAAGAAATTCTTTGCTGTGAGGGCGGTGAGCCCCTGGCCCAGGTTGCCCAGAGAAGCTGTGGCTGCCCCATCCCTGGAGGGGTTCAAGGCCAGGCTGGACGGGGCTTGGAGCAACCTGGGCTGGTGGGAGGTGTCCCTGCCCAGGGCCAGGGGTTGGAACTAGGTGATCTTTAAGGTCCCTTCCAACCCGAACGATTCTATGATTCTATGATGATGCTATATGCAAATCAGCAAATGCAAAATACGCTTCTGAACAGGTATATACAAATCAAGGGACGGATTTCTTTCACTTCAAGCCCCCACCATGTCACAGCCTGGGTCTGGACTCTTCACTGCAGCCCTGTCCTGCCAGGCTGGCTGAGGCTGCCCTGGATGCCCCCTTCACTCTCCAGCTGCCCTGCTCCTGTGCTGGGGACACTGGGATGGGCACTGGTCCCCAGGGAGCCAGCAGCACTTGCAGCACCCTGGAGATACCCACAAAACCCCCTCGTGACATGAATGGGATCTGTCCCGTAACACAAAAAGTGGGAGGGTGTTAGCAGTGGAAATTAGAAGGTAGGGAACATTACCAGAAGCTTTTCACTTAACATCCATGCAAAGGCTGACTTAGAGCAATAATACAGGTGAGCTTCTTTGCTTAATGAATTTATAAAAAAGCTCAAATGAGAAATATGTGTCCAGTGACCAAAAAATGTCAGACCAGTTTGGAGACAAATTCCCCGGGTGGTTTGCTTAAAACAAACGTTAGCATCTTTTGCCTAAAGATTTAAATTTGATCTGGACAAGTTCTTTGTTAGAAGCCATGTTTCTTTGTTTGGCCTGGATTGAAACAAAGCACGTGATCCTGCGATGTGTGCACCTTCATAAGAAGTTGGTAAGACGGGTAATGCCACCAGGTTGCCCACGCACAGAACACAACGGTGCCTGCTATTCACCGCTTGCTCAGCGGCATCAGCCCTGAGCCTGCAAGGTACGAGGGACATTGGCCAAAAATAATCACCTGGGGAAACCGTCCCACAAGTGCTTAAACAATTTCTATTGTACAGCTACAGCACTGGCTGTCCTGTGCCTCAAACACTGAATTCTTGCTATACATCCTGGAAATAATGAACTAATCCTGAGCGGTGGCAACTGCAACTTCCCCTGCCTTTCAAAAGTCGTCACTTCCTCGGTACTTCATCAAGCCTAATGTATAATTACTCCCGTAGCTCCACAGGAGCACAAGTTACAAGCGTGCTTTAGAAAACTATTATGTCCTCCAACGAACTTGCTGTACAAAAAAAAAAAAAAATCAAAAAACCTATCAGCTAGATCTGCTCCCTGACAGCAAACCCTTCTGCTGTCTCTTACCAAATTTATTTTAAACAGCATTGCAGCTGCGAGGCCTGATGCTAGCTTAAAAATCTCTGCCCGTGCCAAACTTGGCTGCGGTGTCAGTCATTTATTGTGACGGATCTCGTATAAATGACAGAATACAGACAAGCAGGCTTTTAAAGAGAGGAATAAAAGAACTGAAAAAAGGCACATGGGAAGTTCTCTCGAGGACAAGGAGTAGCATAAAGGCAGCCATGGAGAGAGCAGAAAGACAGAGAAAGGAAAAGTCAGCAGATGCATAACAGGAATTCAAGCCTCTGACAGGCACTCTGTTCCATTGCACTGCGAAAGATTGATTTGCCGTGAAACTGGTAACATTACACTGGCAAATCCGAAAACATTTGAAACATTAAAAGCAAAATGTCATTAAAGTTTTCTAGGTATCTAATGTCTGGGTAACACCTGTGGCAATCTCACCTCAGAATTTGAACACAAAGAGGTTTCTGGCATGATCCTTCTAACTCTTAGTACTTTATTAAGTATTAATTTACTGGTTTGTACTGTATTTTTTTAATTATGTAATTAATAATATGCAACATCTTTGACAAGCAGTCTGCCAATACTGCAGATGGAACAATTTAGTTTGTATACAGCACCCTCATAACCTGTCATTAAAAACTGTACATTAATCAAATTCACCTGTTGTTTTAATAAAATACAATTAAAACTATTTGTTGTAATGAATTTTCTTTTTCACGCTGCTGACAGCAGTTACCTAAGAATCAGAAAAGATTCTTCTTTTGATGCTTTTCAACTGAATAGAACTATAAGTCTCTGCAGTTTCACAGAGAAGCTCATTTTTAATAACACACAGCTAGAGCTCCTTGGAGGTTTCCCTTGTGAAAGAGAGATCCATGTTTCTGTGTTTCATCTTTCACCTGAATTATTAAGCAAACCCAAACCCAATATTTGTTTGTTCCTGTTAAGAGAAATTTATTAAAAATTTCTCTTTTTGCTGTATAAAATCACAGGCACAGTCTTTACCTGGGCTGAGTCAGTACCTTCAGAACTTGTAGTCTAGATTCTCCACTAGACCAGCTATGTTTCCAAAGAGAACTTGTAAGGGTTCAAAGTTGCTGACAGCTCATGCGTATAGAGATGTATGCCAGCAGTATGAGCAGATTTATGTTAAGGGGCAAGTTCTTGTTAATTTTTCTTAGTCCCTATTTAATGTGCATGCTAAATTTCACCAGGAAGATCCCAAAGCATCCTAAACTATATTCTGACTGGCCGGCTGCTGGAGAATACCTCTTGATTATTTCCAGACAGAAGTAGAATTGCAACTGTTACCACTAAAGTTGCAGAAAATAGAGAGCTAACATAAATATTATTGTTGACTAGTATTGTGGGACAGTTAACAAAGAATATCACACCTAAGAGCATATCAATTTTTCATCTATAATTGAAACTTAATAAAAGCAAAAAGGGCAGCTAAGCTTGTCCCATATATCCTTGATAAAGTGTTTAGAATTACTCTTTGTTACCAGGACAAAATATTTCTTTTGCTTCGTTTGCTACAGAGTGTCTCCAAACAGAAGCTAAGTATATTTCTGTGATAGCATTTGGAAACCTAATTTATCAGTTAGACTTATATTTTGTTAGGCATCATCTGACAGGATTTGGGCACCATCGTACTGTGCAGTGAAAGAAAATTTAAGACGATACAATCGGTGCTGTGAATTTTCCTCTAAAGTTTTTTCAATTCATGATGAATAATTAAGCCACAATTTTATGAGCCAAATGTTTGCATCAGATCATCTCAATAACCTCAATAATTATTCATTTGTTGACTAGGTTGTTATTGGCCTTGTCAGCATACAGAGGTTTGTTCATATCTCATGTTTCCCGTTCTCAAACAAGGCTTTCTAAACTATTGACACATATTCAATCCACTGCTGGGGTCCTACCCTTCCAAATCAAAGATATTGCACAAACACTGTTTTACTCTACACACTTTCTTTCCTATTCTCCATTCAGCTAAAACCTGTCAGATTTGGCTATATGACATGGCCCATAGCGTCCTACATTTATAATGTTCTGGTTAATGATCTTACAGTTTCCATAGAGATGTCAAAGCCATAAAGGCTTACTTTTGCCACAGCCCTGAAAGGTGTCTATTGGGACAGCCCTTTCAAAAGACTGCACTGGTCCACTATATAAAATAGATCTTTTTCTTCGCTGTGTGGCAACCCCCAAGCTCCACCTACGGCAATAATCAGGCATCCGTAATTGCTCCCTGAGAGAGCGACCGCCCTCCCGCTCCCCATGCGGAGAGGCGGAAGAAGTCCCGCTGTTACCTGTAAATGTCTTAGTCCAGACAAATGAGCAGCGGGTGCTCAGGGGAGCATGTGTACATCACGACCCAGAATAGCTTCTGTTACAATGCTGGCCTGAAACTGGTATGATTTGTTGTTTGCTCCATGTTTTGGTATCGTGGCTTGGCTTTCCATCCAACTGATGTTGGTGTTGAACTGGAGTCGGCCAGTGGAAGTCCCACCAGACTCTCAGTAGAATGATTGGCACGTATGAGACCCCAAACTTGAATTACGCTCCCTTTCAAAATGGTTAGTCTGATTGCTTAATACTGGAAGGTATTTTCTCTACTTTCTCATAGAAAAGAGTCAAATGATACCATTTTTATATCTGCAAAGACTTAGGCCTTTGTCAGCCTTTGACACAGTCCTCACACACAGCAGGCATGAAAGAGTAAGCATGAGCTTCCTGACAGAGCACAGAGATGAATTTATCTATGCCACCTCCTTAATTTGAGAGAACAATGCTGAAAACCTACTTTATTTACGCCTACAATATGTCAGGCGCACGAACAGAACTTTAGTCTTTTTAAAACTAGAATAACAGATCATTTCATTACTCCTTCAGACTCTTAGACACCACTCATAAAGCACATTGTACTATTGAAAGTTTCTGCATATGCTTACAGTATTAATATAAATGCATCTTAATGCGTGGCTTTTTTTTCCTTTTGGAACTACTTTCTTTTCTGCAAATAGGACACTGCCAATGAATCAGACACAGAATTAACTAAAAAAGCTTTCTGAAAGTCCAAGTACGGGAGTCATGCCAGGTTGCACTCAATCCCGTCAAGCGACTCTTCTGAATGACTGGCTTGTGTTAACCCAGAGGCGGAAGCAGTGCAAGCAAGACTAAGGTTTTATAAATATTCATGAAAGATTATGCAAGTGATACTTTTGCCTTTAGGTCAACATTAGGCAGGAACCTGAAATACATCCAAAAGCAGACACCTGCACCTTTTATGTCTATTACAGTATTATTTTAGGAGTATAATCCTGAGAAAACCATTAGAATCCATGTACTGCAAATGATCAGTTCTCTCTTCCCTTTCAACAGATCGGAAAACTGGCCCCTTGGACAGCTTCTCATATATCCTCAGAATTTCCTTTCTTTCAGTCTTTTATCATAGAGTCATAGAAATGTCTACGTTAGAAGGGACCTATCAGATCAATGAGTCCAACCATTAACCTAACACTGACAAAACCATCACTAAACCATGTCCCTCAGCACCACGTCTACCTGTCTTTTAAATACCCCCAGGCATGGTGATTCCACCCCTTCCCTGGGCAACCTGTTCCAATGTTTGATAACCCTTTCTGTGAAAAAAATTTTCCTGATATCTAACCTAAACCTCCCCGGGTGCAACTTGAGGCCATTTCCTCTTGTCCTATCACCTGTTACTTGGGAAAAGAGACTGACCCCCCCCTGGCTACACCCTACTTTCAGGGAGCTGTAGAGAGCGAGAAGGTCTCCCCTCAGCCTCCTTTTCTCCAGGATGAACACCCCCAGCTCCCTCAGCCGCTCCTCACCAGACTTGTGCTCCAGACCCCTCACCAGCTCCGTTGCCCTTCTCTGGATGCGCTCCAGCACCTCAGTGTCTTTTTTGTGGGGAGGGGCCCAAAACTGGACATAGTATTTGAGGTGGGGCCTCACCAGTGCCGAGTACAGGGGGACCATCACTGCCCTAGTCCTTCTGGCCGTGCTATTCCTACACAGGCCAGGATGCTGTTGGCCTTCTTGGCCAGCTGGGCACACTGCTGGCTCCTATCAGCCAGCAGTCGACCAACACCCCCAGGTCCTTTCCTGCCAGGCAGCTCTCCAGCCACTCTGCCCCAAGCCTGTAGCGATGCATGAGGTTGTTGTGACCCAAGTGCAGGACCTGGCACTTGGCTTTGTTGAAACTCATACCATTGGCCTCAGCTCATCAATCCAAGCTGTCCAGACCCCTCTGTAGAGCCCTCCTACCCTCAAGCAGATCAACACTCCTGCCCAACACGGTGTCGTCTACAACCTTACTGAGGGTGCCCACAATCCCCGTGTCCAGGTCATTGATAAAGATATTAAAGAGAACTGGCCCCAATACTGAGCCCTGGGGAACACCAGAGCCTCCGACCTTGTTTGCCTTACCAGGTCGTTCATTTTACTGGGTCTCCAACCTCTTCATCCTAAACTGAGAGCTGTATTTCATATACCCGTTACTGCACTAGAAACAAATGTGGAATAGCCTAAAGCTTTTTGTCATTACAGGGTGGTTTCCTTTTGTTCAGCAGCATGACCACTTGAAATCACATCATGTGAGGATTTACTCATGTCCTCAGATGAGGACACATTCATATTCATGTCAGTCATGTCTGTTGCCAAACAAGAATAACTAATTCAGTTAATAAGACTAGGAAACAGTATCTAAGATATTCTTTCCACATTAGTGCCAGGCTTCACACATTAGTATTCTGATTATAGCTGTTTTCAAGGACTGATCAAGATCCATCCCAGATTTCTTGGCTGCCCTACTACCTCTTCTCTGCTAGAACTGCTACCTGGAATTGACCTGTCCCCCCCGTTGTCCTCCCTTTAGACTGCCCTAACCCAGTAATCCCCATTTCATAGCTCACCAATAACACAGGGGCTGTAAGACATATAATGAATATTTCAATGTGAATTTAAATGTTAAAAACGAGGCTGACAGGGAGAGCAAAGTATGAAGTTCTCTGAAATATGTTAGTTGCAGAGATTCATTGTTTATGGACTGCAATACTTAGAGATCAATGCCTTAAATGTCTTGCTTTTTTTTTTTCCTATGTATGTGACTCAGGCTCATGTATTATTTTCTAGCGCACTTCTCTAGCTGTCAGGCTGAACTGCCCAATATCACCCCAGGGACAGACTACCAAGTTCATTAGCAGGGAGCACGGTGGCAAGCTGCTCTGTAAGAACATCAAGGCTGCCTCCACTCCTGGCTTTACAGTTGCTTCTGGATGCGTCTCTTGAAAGCTGCTGAATGTTCCTCCTCATTCTGCAGAGTCCGTATAGATTATCTTTTTCATCCCTCTCTGCATTAAGTCACCAGAGGTCAACTCTCATTTACTGTTCATTACACAAATTCTCTCTCAAAAGGTTGTGAGTGGAGGGGGGCTATTAGATTTAAAGTACATCAGCTGAAGCACGCTGCTCAGCAATGGTGTCTTCCAGGAACTCAGGAAAAGACAGGTCCTACTGTCAGTCACTTGTTTATGGAGATCACTGTTATACTGGCTTTATCTCTTCTGCATACACACATCTTCATCCAGCACTCAACACCATATTCCTTGCTCAGTCTGTTTTCTCCAGACAGCTTAGCAGACATTTTGAGATTCACGATGGGGCATTATTTTTTAGGCTAACGCTTCTCCAGTGCTTAAAACACGCTAAAAAGTGTTGGCACATATTATTGTTACCTGAGCTTCTTTTGTCCCTTTTCAAGTCCATTCAGTCAATGGCTTTGTTAAACTAGAAGCCATCACAAATATTTAAGTTGTTCTTCACGATATATGCTATGGATGAACTGCGGCAACTGCAGAGTATACAGGAAAGGCACCCACCTGAGCGTAACATGACCAACACATTTTATGTCCTCCTTTTCACTATATTCTGGTATCTTCTGATACAGAGTTCTTTAATCAGTTACGAAGGAGAGGGAACTGAGAGACAAATATACAGCTAGCATAAAAACACACTGTGTTTTCCAAAATTAAAGTCATATCATGTGCAGCTTTTCACTATAGATACATGTTGGTGATTTACAAATAAAATACGTAGTATCTCCAAAGAGACTAGAAATACCTTCTTAATACTGACAAATACTGTATCTGTGTTTTTCCACACTTAAGAATATTTTGACCTTTAAAATCTGCAGAATGAATAGAAATTCCTTCAATATGCTCCATTTATTAGGAAACAGAGAAGGATTCAGAAAAGACAGGAAGAAACCGATAGTCCAGTTCCAACGCAAACTGGCCTGCAACAATTACAGCTGCAATGCAAACAGCAGCTGGCAACTTGGGCCCACAGATTTTTTCACAAATCAGACCAGGATACAGCATTGACTATATTACATATGTCTAAACATTAATACTTCAGTAGCTTAGATTCTCCTCTGTTCACTGCCTTTGCTTGTATGGTCAGGTCATAACTATTACAGTACCTGCAATATCACATACTTCATGGCACAATAGCAATTTTAACTTTGTATGCATAAATCATGCGAATGTTACTTTTGTCCTTTGCTTGCCAAAATTCTTATTAAAGTCACAGAAGTAGCTAATCAGAAATATCATCAGATTGTGTCAGATTCTGCACTCAGTCGTGTGGGCTTGCTAACAGACAGCATTATCCCACAAGTGCTCAGGGCAGCGTTGTTACCTTCCCGATGGCTAAACAAAGGTCCTCTGTAGTATAACACTCAATATTTCAGAGCACTGGTAACTACCTAAGGACTTCACTGAAATACTGACTTTGGAATATCGGTTCCTTTTAAACAGCCTAGCATTTAACTCGGTAGCCAGAGAACTAAAAGCTCAATGATACATTAGACAACATATTCACTGTGTATTGTTCTGTTGACAGGACCGTACATTATCTGAAAACAATGAACATATCAGTACCATAAACTTGAATAAAAGAGCTGAAGGAGGAAAAATGCTGAAATGTGGGTTTGACCTCTCCTAGGATCACATGGCTATAGTTGTAATAGATGGAACCAGAAATAATCACATTTTGAGGCCAGGAAACAAAAATGCTACCCACGAAATGGATGGTAAGTCACAAGATGATAACTAAATAATTTACATTGTTCTCAAAGTTCATCTACAAATGAAAATAGATGAGGACAAAGAAATATCAACGAAACCACCTTCAAAATGTATGAAAGAAAACCTCAGTGTTTTTTCTGTAGCTCTGGATGCAGCACCCATTTGTAGTATATTCCTAGTATTTAGGAGTATGATTAAGATTTGCATCTATAGGTTCAATCCAAGGCTCACTTAAGCCAATAAGAATTTATTCTTTGGGTGTAGTATAGCATAGTATAGTATGGTACAGTATAGTATAGTGTAGTATAGTATAGTATAGTGATTTTGCCCTAGGTTAAGGAAGATACTTTCTAGATAGCTAAATGCCTTCTACAGCAGCAAGGCAAGATGAAGACTTATTACTGGGCAGAGAGCGTGAAAGTGTGTGTATTTGTGTGTTATACAAGATGAGGTGCTATTTTCCCTAACCCTGCAAGCCATGAAGCAGCACAGGATCTTGATATAGCTGGTACTGTCAACAAATGCAAATAAAATCTGCCAATCTATATTGTGGTTCATCTCATCTGAATGGAACACCTTCTCTTCAGTAAACATATTATCTTGTCATAAAGTAGAAATCATACTGCCCCTCTCTGTGCATTTGTACACCGATATGCAGAAATGAGAGGGAGCTAAGCAAGAGAAAATTACTACTTCACAGCAGTATCACTTAAGAATATTGGGCAACAATACTCTTCAAAGCAGCATGATTCAGGAACTGTATAAGTCAATACAAAAAAATCCAATTGACATGAAAAGGTCAGAAGCCATTGGACTTGCTCTGAACTGTCAGAAAATAGCATATTGAATTGAAGCCACAGGAGAGCACTGACAGGCAAAACTTAGCTCTCTCAGATCTAATTGGGCCAGGACATCAAGATTATCAATCCATCACTTAAAAAATTGGTCTGGCGCAGTTAAAAGCTAAAAGTATGCTGCACTCAGTTGTTTATTTGTAGAGCAACTACAGTCTCACCAGAACTTTACGATATGCAGAATCTGTGTCCTTTCACTTCTGAAAATTCCCAGATTTTTTCTAAACAAAGGAAGATAATGGTAACAAAATATAACACTCCAAGCTATGGCAATTTCAATGAGCTCAAATTGAAAGGTAGGTTTATTCATAAAAATCTGAAGGCTATTTCCCATGATATAATTAGCACAGATTTAAAAATCCCTAAACAAACCACTACAAGCCCAGCACAGCTGTGAAAGGTAACAGTGAGAAAAAGGTGATAAAACCCGAAACAGATTCGGCAGCTTCTCCAATTTGTGTATCAATCCAACAGCCTTCATTTCACCCAATCTGTGCAAATCACAGCTTCACAAAAACCCACTGTGAATGAAAAAGGCTTCTCTTTACGTTACCTGTGTGGCCTTCAGAAGGTGAGTCCCACAATAGGCCAGATTGCCTGCTGGGGAGTAAAGAACATAGAAGAAGGGAAGCGCTTTGTAATTACATCAAAGCGAGGATGTGTAAAGGGCCTGGTTACCTGCACAAACATTCACCGAGAGCAGCAAGCTGCGGCAGAGGTGGTAGTGCAGGTGACTTCCAGTGAAGCCACGCAGGATGCAAGGCATCCTTATGGCCTGCTTCTAGCTGGAAGAGGAGATGCTAGCAAACCACCCTCATCTCTTGTTTCTGGCCACCCAACGCAGCAGACTGACCATAATCGTCACAACTGCCCAAGATGTGAGAGATTTACTTTATGCATAAAACAGAGGAGAGGCAAAAGAGCAAAAAATACGACGGACATGAGGAGTGTGGAAGATGACTAGATACCAGAAACACGACCCCCAAAGACAGAATAATAAAACAATGACAGTAAATCAGGGGGTTTTGAAAAGAAATTATCATTTAACTTGAATATTAACATACACACACACATATAAATATATGTACAGCTATAGTCATGTAGATGAGTGCTACGCTCCATCATAAAATATAGGTTTATGATAACATATCTCATGTTTAATAGACCTGTACTTAGAACATTAACATAGACATACAAGTATTTCCAGTCTTGGGGAAAAGCTACAATAACATTAGCAAGGATCAGATCAAGAAGACACATGATTTATTTGAATACAAGGCTTTCGGCTAGCAATTATTTTAGGCGAAATTACATAGAACAGAAGAGCGGACTGTATATATTCCAAAATAAAAAAGTTTGCATATGCACATACCAGCAGGGTGACATGAATACGGAATTCATAAAATAATAGTTGATATATTACACTAGTTACCTCTCCATTTCAGACATGTACATGGTGTATCCCAGTGGGTAACATCACTGAACGGAACTGATCACCTCTCTTACCTTCAGTCTCAAATTCTCCCTGCTTCCATCAAAGAGAGCATGGGTTATGTTTCAGAGGAGCCCATTCTGCCACCCAACTGGGACGAGAGCTAAGACACTCGGAGCATGATTAAATTCTGTACACTGCCGTCCCTTGAAGCCTCTTTCTTCCCCTCATCTCAGAGTTTTGGAAATAATTGCATTTGAGACAAAATTTCCCAGTGAACTCCCTTTCCTGGTGAACTCCCTGAACTGCCTTTCTAGTTTATGTTCACAAAGCCCTGAAAAAGTGAAGATTTCAAGACTACCATCTCCTTAAGTTTTCTTTAAAGTCTGGAGCATACAGAAAGAGTACTTGTTGTACCTTTAATTTTACTATTGCATTTCCCCATTTTGAAATAAAGGTTGCAGTGCACATGAAAAGAACAGAAACATCTTGATTCTGAAAATCTGTCTCTTCATTGTATATGCAGCTTTTTAAAAAGGGAAACATCACTTTAATCTAATGAGACATTTAACAAGGCCTTTATGATTTGCATTAGTTGCTTCTCCTGCTAGCTATTCTTTAGCTATTTTGATTATTATGTCAATAAATGTTCATGCTATCACCAAAAAACACACCCAAGTCCATTTCAAAGGTCATGCTGGGATTTTTTTCCATAACATCTGCCAATGTTTGTATAGATAAGTTTGAGTTAATGTCACAGTGGAAAGGATATTGTTAGTATGACTATTCTCAAATTCTCAACATAACAAAGTCACCTACAAAATGGACTGGGAAAAAACATCCAAAAAAGAAAATAAGAATGGCTGAGAATTCTTCAGACACTCCCTGCAGCAGAGCAAGACGCACTTTTTCAGAGTGCTGCACCGGCCATCTGGACCTCTTTTACAGTCTCATGAAGTGCTTCGCTTCTCAAAATTTTATCTGTATTTTATGGAATGGCAGAACATTCAGCTCATCACTTATTTTGCAAGTCATTTCCAAAATGTGTTCCACGTATCTCAGATTATAAGGTTGGGGAAAAGGATAAAATGTTTCAAGAAAAGGCTCCTAGGTATCTGGGACCTGAGATCCCAGCTAAGGCAAACACCACTCAGTGTGGATACCTTCTGAACCACGCTCTAGGCGTTCTATTTATGGGTATTTTTCTGAGTGGAGAGTAGCAACAAGTAGATGTGGAAATGCTTGCTTGTGGATGGTTTAATGAAACAAGAGAATCATTTAACAGCATCTTTCTCCTGCCAGTCTTCAACATCACGGAGCAGGGAACTCCCTCCCATACAGGAGTATGTCTGCCTCAATTTTCAGTTGCTTTGCAATCCCTTTTCTGCTGGAACACTTTGGCCGCTTGATCTTGCCCTCAGAACCAGAGGACACTCAAAATCACCTTCCAGTGTCCTCAATAGCTCCTGAATCTGATTCTTATAGAATCATAGGATGATTCGGGTTGGAAGGGACCTTAAAGATCACCTAGTTCCAACCCCCCTGCCCTGGGCAGGGACACCTCCCACCAGACCAGGTTGCTCCAAGCCTCATCCAGCCTGGCCTTGTCCCACTCTCCACTTCCATTCCCCACTCAACTTAAAATTTTGTCTTTATTTAAAATAATCCCCCCAAAAAACTTCTAACATTGTTTTGAAATGTTCCTTTATGCCAGGAACATCGCCATAATTTATTTACTCCACTTAAACAGTAAAACAGAAATTGATTTTACATTGTGCTTTCAAATTTCCATTTCTCTTCTTCATTTTCCCCCTGGATTTAATTTCTCCTATATACCCAAGTGTAATAAGGCATAGTTAGAACTGAAGAACCACTCAGACCTGCAAAGAAGGAAATGGGTTTAGTAAACAGTTCCAACTCCATATGCAGTCTACAGCCTCGCCACCGCTTTGCCACTGACTTACTGCGTGAGCTTAGTCAAGTCACCTAATCTCTCCGTTTCCCAGCTGTCCTTTGGAAAGCATTATTTAGCCATAAAATAAAAGCTGCCACACATGCACAATAATTTGCAGGCTTTATTTTAACATATCGCTCTCATAAAATCTTACACAAATGCACGAGAGCAGAGACTCCAGTCACCATGGAGAATAAAGAGCTCTCTGCTGTGGAAATGCTGAGTTTGGTTTCTGATCATCCTACTTGCGGGTTAGAAACACCATCGCTTAACAACCCAAAAAAAAGGAAGGAAAAGGGAAAAATGCCCTAAGGGAAGAATCTCTGCTGGTTTAGGAGGTTTTATTTAAGTTATACTTTCCCCACCCCCTCTCCCTCAAACCTAATCAGCATGTCCTATATTTAAGACAGAAAATGTAATTTTAGTCGAACACTTTTAATTGGTCACATAGAACCTAGGGCTATCAGTTTTGTTGAAGCCCCTGGTGAATGGCACTTCAGCTCTATCAAATTCAACTCCAGCGATGAACACCAATTCTCTCAAGGTTATTTTGTATCTGCAATGTAACCCGAATCCATCAATTATATAAACTCCTTTGGGTTAAAAAGATGTAATAAATTGTCCTAGCTCTAAGAAGATGAGTTTGATGAACCTGTCAGTATTACTAGCACTTATGAGCTGTGAATATTTTGACACATCCTGATAGTCAGAACACGCCGCTAAAGGCTCAAGCTTCAGCAATAAAAGCTCGGTAACTACGGGACCTTCCACGGGGGACTCCCAGCCAAGGCAAATGTTTAATTCCCTCATTATCTTTGCTACTGTGCAGCCCAAGCAATAGCCCCGTTCTCAAACTATGAGGTTTGGGAAATAATGCGTACCTGTGCTAAAAAGGCTGTATTTTGGTACAACTCAGTATTGCAGGACACAGATTAATTTAAATCCAGTATTTTTAGAATCTTGCAATGTATTCAAAGTGTTATGGCGCATTTTTGTTGTTTTGTTTTTTTTCCTAAAGCAGTCCAGGCAACAGCCAAGGTCTTCAGTGTCATCCCCCCATGGCCTATTTAACCGCAAGGCAGAATTCAGACAGGAGGGACATTCTGGAGGATGAGGGATCTCTAACAAGAGGACCCGAGTATTAGAGCAACTTGGCCAGAATTCTGAAAGGCTGCTCAGGAGGGTGATATGAAAAATTAAGTTCCTATTTTGTGTTACTTTTTCCTAAGGGGAAAAAAGAAATAAGGCCTCATCCTGCCCTACTGGCTGAGGGAGATACCAGATAAAGACCGGAGGGAAATCAGTCAATAGGACAGAAATCTTCCCCAGAAGATCCTCTTTGCATATTATTATTTAAACATTAATTTAGTCCGGTTTTGTAAGTTTCCTCACCCTTTGTTCCCCAACAATTTCTGTACCCTTTTGCCAATTCAAATTAAGTTGAGGGTCTCAAATACATTATATTCCCTGTAAATTTGGTAAAATGCAACAGCACAGAAGAGAGAAAAAACTCTGAAGTGCCTCTACTGGCAGACAGGCTACAAAATTAGTCCATCCCTTTTAGATACAAAAAGATACACACAACAGACTCACCTTGGGACATAAACCCATAGGAAGCCAAGCTTCAGACTTCCCACTGCTTACAAAGCAATCGGGTTTGTTTTCTTTTTTTGCAAATTGTTAAACTTATCATGTTTCTTTCAAGCCGCCCCGGACCACTGCAGCATTCCAGTTCCAGAGTAAGTTCATGTGCATCCTGCCCATTTCCCCAGGCAGTCGGGTGTTTTGCTAACACAAAGTTATTTCACTAAGAGCAATACTCCCACATAACACTGATCATCTTTTTTTTAATTTCTTGCCCAAGCTGACGCAGCTCCCAGACTCCACCTGAAACCATTTCTTGTCCATATGCATTAACACTTCGTCTATTTGCTCTTTATTAATTTCTCCTCATAAAACACAATATTTTTGTCAGCTGAAATAATGATCTCCCGAGGCACTTGGCCCCAGACCTGTAAACTGTTAACACAGATTTGACGAAGGGACAGTCATTCCTGTGGGCTCAGTGGAGCCTTTGACATGGGTTTCAAGGGGCAGGTTTTCAGGGGCAGGTTTTGATTTGCAATTTATAGAGACACTGGAGGATTCCTATGCTCATTCAACACTTTTCGTAATATTTCACTCTCTTTCATAATTTCCCAACAAGGTTCTTTGTTTCCTTTCCTTTAAATTCTTTACGCTGCCTTCATCGCTTGAATTCCCTTTCCTCACACGATTAATTCCCTTCCTTTGGACATTTCACTCCTTCCTAATGTGGAGCTTCCCTCCAAAGCTAAGGGCAGTTAAATAAAGATTGTATGGAACAGATTTGCCCAGGACACATTACTCTTTAGAGGACAGGTGGAGGAGACATTTGTGCTTTACTATAATAGTAAATACACACAAGGCAGTTCTCTCCCGGCAGCACAGCTACACGTAACACCAGATTGCTGGCAAATGACAGATAGACTTTATCTATCCATGGAGTGGGGAGCTCAAATCTGTATATTTTAAACCCATCTGGAGTATTCAGTACCCTTGGTGCTTTAAAGCCAACACAGGAAAAATGTGAAAAATGTGGTTTTTCTTTCTCTCTTTCCTTTCTCCCTAAAAGTTCCAGCTCCCGATTAATTAGAGATATCTGTTCCTCGTAATGACAGATGAACTTTTTTTTTTTTCTTCATTGGAAACAGTTTGGCTTAATTACTTCTGACATTTCAGTCAGCACACTGTGAGCTTGCTCACAATTTTGCAGCATTTAAATAAATAAATGAATAAACAAATAAATAACTAAATAGCCTATCTCCCCAGCAGCTAACATAGTTTATTCAGCTTCACGGTAACACAGACCACAATGGGCAAAACATCATGAATAACCAGTTCAAGCAGCAGTGGAAGAGCTGGCAGACAGAATCTCCGCCGCCTTTACCGTGAGACATCTCTCACTCCCACCCACACCAACAGGTTTTAAAGGACGGACATTCATACCCTCATGTTCCTGTTCAGTAAGGAACATAAATTTAGAGGGAGGAAAGGAGACTGAGGTAGGGAACCAAATTAACGGCTCAAGTTTTTAACAACATAAAGAAGAGAGAGAGAGAGAGAGAGAGAGAGATGTTCCCCTGACCACTACCAGCCCAGGAGGGCTGCTGAGGGCAGTGTGATGAAAGGTCTACGGTAAGTGAAAGGGACAGTGGTGAATTTGTGGTGGTTTGAGCAGCCATGGGATTGTGGAAATCAGCGGTAAGAAATGTGGATAATGGCACAAGTGGTTGCCCGAGGGAGGCTCAGGGAAAAAGGATTAATGACCATCAAGACCTGCTCCCCTTCCACTCCTTCCCTGAGATGCCAAACCGCTGAGCCAGTTATCAATCAAGAATGTGAAATACATCGGTGGATTGATTGGATTTGATACAGTGGCAGCCAGCTACACTTTCGAATACTCCGAAAACAATTTTTACTGTGCAATGCTGGAGAAAGCCAACAAATAATAAACCTGTCAGAGTACTCACCAAGTGCTCATAAATACTAAAGCTGCCGTAGTGCCTTGCAGCTGCAAATGGGAACCATTCCAAAGCCTGAAAAATTGTCAATACTTAATCGTTGCATCTGATATCAATTCTAATTTAAACTTCTACTCTCTCTTCCCCCACGCCTTATCTTCCCTCAGCAGAAAACGCACGAGTCTTAATAAAGAGCATGCTGATAGCACGCCTTTCCTTTCAGTGGGAAAGGCAGAGGGGGTTTTTTCAGCCACGCTCTTTTTCTCCTGTAACTTGTTCTGGTTTTCTGAGCACTTTATTCTGAATGCCCATTTTAGGTTCAAAGTTGCATGTTTTTAAATGAGAAGATGAGGCTATTGAATAACTAAAGACAACTTGGCCTGCCATCCAGCCTTTACTGAGGCAAAACTGAGTCAGTGGGATTTTGCTTGACCAAAGGCAGATTAGAAGCCCAGAGTCACAGTATTTTATGCCACCTTTGCCACGGAGAAAGTAGAAGTTTTCATGTCATATCAATGGGTTGTTCTCCCACTTCTGCAACGGGCTTCTGCAAAGGACTACAAAAACTAGACCCTGATATCTTTAGAGACTTCAGCCTGTACAGCAGCTGTGTGGATTTGCAGTATTTTTGGTTGTAGACTTTATAAAGCAGGCCGAATGAAGCCCAGTTTTCAAAACATCCTTTAAAGAAATTCTCATCAAACACAGAGGCTGTGCAAAATTTGCAGCTTTTTGCCATAGCTCATGGAAGCGTGCTCCACGGTTTGCAGAGAGAGCTGTGCCCTTTTGTTTTCCCCTTCACCACATCAGTGGATCCCAACAAAACTGAGCCCAATGGAAAGAGGCATTGCTATCATGGCACCTGAAATCTTTCTCAAGTATTTTTTCTTTTTTTACCATAGATGGGTACATCACAGTAGATTAGTCCCCCTCTATACAGACCAGAAGGGCACATTCTGGACTTGAATAAGAATCATATAATTTCAGATAGTATCTTTGTGGTTTTACAGTACTGCCTTTTGCAAATGACTCTTCACAGTCTTTAAAAATGACAGCTTATGATTCTGGAAAGAAACGCCAGGTTTTGCGAAAACACAGGGATATATTGCTCAGTAACATAAAGACACTGTCTCTTAAGAAAGACCCATCCAACCCAATCTTCTGTCTTAATAGCCAACAGTACACGTACACGTGCAGGGGAGGAGCGTGAAGCAAATGAAGCACGATCCTCCTCCTCTCACATGCTCCTGTCACTCAGCAACTACTGACAAAAAACTTCTGCATGCTTTCCTGTAAATTCTGTGTCTGTGTACAAGCAACTTCTGTAAATCTTTTTGTGGCTTTATTATATAATTTCTATACAAATGGTAAATGCCATATGTAAAAAAGAAACAAGCAAACATGATTTGTAATTCCTAGACAATCTTTTCTTAATTTTGTTGCCCCTTTAGTGTTCTTGGTTCTCTTGTTTGGATGATAGATACAGGGTGCTCGCATGCTCTTGCCCTTCATCCTCTTTTTTCCTTCCTTTTTTTGTTTGTTTAAGTATCATCGCTCTGAAATATCTTGATGACTTTGGTTTGTGTGACATGTGGCCAGGAGAATGTAACTTCCCTGTGCATCAGAGATTTGGTTGGAAATGCCAAATATCTCTGTTCCAAAAGCGTCACAAGCCCCCACAGTACCACAGCCTGAGTGCACAAAGATGCAAAAATGGCAAGGGTGGGGAAAAACTGCTGTTAGAGCAATTCTGTCAGAACAGAATATCTCAGCTTAGGACACCGCTATCCATCTCTCCTTGACCTTGATGTAACTGCCAAACTTCTTGATTGGCACAGTCTCTCTAACGTCCCCCAAGGTTCTCATATTCCATCTGTCTGCTGTCTACAGCTTCCTACAGACCACCCTCCTTCCTCTTGTCTTGGTTTCCATGATTCCTTAAAGATATGTTCAAAGCACAGCTGGTAAGTTAAAGAAAACTGGCAAGAAAATGGAAAATAACTTCATTGGGAACCATATTCCAAAATCTGATTTACTTTTTCCATTGAAAATTTAAAGGAAATAGAAGCAGCAATGTTAAGAAATAATCTTTATTTGGGACACTCCTTGGCAACATGCACTAAATCTGAAATTTGTAGGAATGGGTTTTGCCGTTCTTGCTTCTTTTTTAGATTTGAGGAAACACAGAGGGGAGAGCATTAAGCGAAGACAACAGTTCTGTACATTTTCTTTATACAAAGAGAATACAGACAAAGCTAACTCCATTTAAAGATGGTGATATCAACTTGAAAGACATAGATATTTTAAACAGATGATTGTAGGCCTGATTAAAGCATAATCTGCAGTAAATGTAACTGCAGAGAGGTGACTAATAGTGCCTGTGTGAATGCATGCACGCACACACATAAAGACGTAAATGAACTTTCTAGCAGGCAGAACTTACTTGTTTTCAGAAGAAAATCCTGATATTATTGTCTTCCTCAATTCCACCTGCAAAGCTAAAAGTGAAAATTCTTCAGTACTTTTTCGTTACTCCAGACTTACTGAAAGATGTTAGTTGAATGTGCTTCCTTATATCTCCCACCTGTGTTGTAAGTTTTCTTGCTAACAGGGTTTATGACCCACTAAGAAAAGAAAGTTCATAGAAAATCTTCTGCTTGTCGAAGCATTCCATGTACGTATGGTCTCCTAGTTTTGTAACCAGGAGACATAAATTAAGCAGTAAAAATGCTACTGTCCTGCAGAAGCAAATTTGAAGATGGAATAATTCGCAAAATTAGTCCATGTACTGTTTTGGAACCAGAGATATTTATTGGAACAGGCCTCCTAAGAGGTGGTTGATGCCACAAGCCTGTCAATGTTTAAGAGGTATTTGGTCAATGCCCTTAATAATATGCTTTAAT
Organism: Rynchops niger; assembly: GCA_013400035.1. Classification (NCBI taxonomy): domain Eukaryota; kingdom Metazoa; phylum Chordata; class Aves; order Charadriiformes; family Laridae; genus Rynchops; species Rynchops niger. The sequence continues at coordinate 602,031 of VXBH01005212.1, forward strand.
TTTTTGTCAGCCCTGAAGTGGTCAGGCAGTTGGACCTGATGATTGCTGTAGGTCCCTTCCAACAGGAACTATTCCATTTTATGCTATTCAACTTAAAACCTTAGAAATTCCTTGCCGTATTCCTGGCTGTAAAACTAGTCAAACTTCTCTGTTGTCTTTTTCATTCCACCTTGGCTGGAAATTCCAAGTGTTGAAACAAGGCTAACAGCAAGGGACTGTAAATCTGGATGACCCTCTCTTGAGATGGAGGCACTTTTGGTCATTATGGAACTCCCGATTAATGTAAAGAGTATGCCAAGCACTGGCACCCAGAAGCTTAAGGGGGAAATTACGAGAACTTGAGGCTGACTAGGAGTTATTCAGCAAACAGATATTCGAAGTATCTCCAATAAACAAAATGTCTTTGAAAGCTTGACATCTGGTTGTCCAAGTATCAGAAGGCAAATGACAAATCTCTGAAAGCTTTAATTATTTTAAACATACAATTTACAGTGGGCATCTGGAGAGAGGCCTTACCTATTTGAATTTTTAGGCTTGTCACTACTGCTGTGTTGCAATTATCTTGCTAAGATTGCTAAGATTATCTTCCTTTCCAGTCAGATCACATCTCTTTGTTCTTTAATGTCTTCTGCCACATGAAATTTAAACTTCTAAAGTTAAATTTAAAATTCTTAGCTTTGATATCATGCCCAAGAAAATCTGCAGAGCTCTCGTCTCTCAAAATCTTAAAAAAAATTAAATAATTCCCATCTTGTATGCTAAACATCAAGAACTTAAGTGGTTGAGCAAGACACAGCAAGTCAATCTTTCAACCTTTTCTTCATTCAGCTCCTTCCTTAAGACATATTTCTTCAACGCTCTCAAGACAACCCTCAATCATTACAATAGGAGTGGAAGAAAGAGAGAAAACGTTCTCAGTTAACATGATTTCTGGAAATTCACTGTATCGAGCCTTATTTGAATCTGCATGAAGACTTTTACCTAGTGCACATTCTCTATGCTTAATGATTAAACCATAAATAATTAATAGCTAATTTACCATCAGGGGAGTGCAGCACAAACCAGGTACTTACTGTATATTAAAGAGTTTATCCAATATAGACAAGTACACAGGGACAACCACAAAACTCAAACTCATAACAATGCATACTTTGAAAACATAATTACATTTCTATGACTAGATGATATAAATTTGATAGTATGCATTTATTATAAATTACCAATTAATAATAGATTACCATGCAGCAAATTAAAGTGTGTAACTCATTAGCTGGAGTATACTGCTGTGCCTCAACAGACTGCTGATGTTCTGCCATTTCAGTTAATATTTTCCACATACTAGAGAATTACAACTCGATACTCATTCTACTTCACTTCACCGTGAACAGTGTAGGTACGTGTTGGTTTTTTTTTTTTTTTTTTTTGCCATATAAGTTTCCTAGGGAAAAAAATCTGAGGTTTTTAATGAATGGATATGTCATCATATAATATTAAAATATATTTGCACAAACTACTTTTTTTTTTCACCTTTGCCTGGACAGCTGGTTATAGTATATGGAGAAAAACTGCTAAGTAGTTCTAATACATCACAACTACTGCTCAGGATTTGTGCTGGGAAATTGCAAAGCAGTAAATGCAAGTAGGTACACTTTTGTAGACTGCAGCGTAATTTACCTCACAGGAGGTAGTTTGTATGACCATGAACGTACTTATCTAAAAGAGGAAGAGGAAGGGAGCACTATGGAAAGGTCAGGTACTTCTGCACAGGTGACACTGCCCCAGCTCTAAATCGCAAGATTTATTATTCTGCCTCCTTATCTCACAGAAGGCTTCTTCGCACCGTTATCTGCTCTTTCTTCTATATCTTTTTGCCTTGGAGACCTGGGAACTCACAGTGGGTCCGGCATCATTGACGTAACAAATCAGTGCCATACATCTTGGATGACCACATTAGGATCTCCCAAAGTCTCACACAACCTAAAAAGCTTAAGAAACCTTCACGAGTCATCTGCGTCATTCTAGCTTATGGCAAATATGAAATAATTCAACCTTAATAATTCAATTTAGCCTATGTGAAAGGAGGTATCTTACCGATAGATTAACGCTGGATCTGTAGCACAGATCAAGTCCTAGTCATTTTTCTGTTGTCCATAATCCCACACATGGTGTCACAACCGTCACTTAAATTCTGCCACAATAAAAAAATCACACAGAAACATGATTCTCTACACTTTACTCTTCAATAAAATGTACTTTAATGAGATACACTTTTCACACAATTTGAAAATTATAGAAGTACCACAATGAAACTTTGTCTCACAGAGAAAAAAAAAAAAAAAAAAACGTTATTTCTGTGGAATTACTTACAAACCCCCAATACTTTCACATTGTCTGACAATACAAAGAGAGTACTTTGTGGGTGGTACTTTCAGAAATAAATATCTAAACAATGCCATAGAAACATTTTGTAAGTTTTAAAAGTTTTTGCCATATTCAAATCATTCATAACTCAGGGTGTAGCACATATTAAACTGATCCAAAAATCTTTCTATTCTTTATTTTCAAGTGCTTAAAAAGAAAGAGGAGAAATCTGAATTCCTACAACCGTACCATAACTTTAATGCATCAAAGAAGATGAAAACAAAGCAAGGTTTCTTCATGTCTTAGAGGAAATGCTAAAACTCTGTTTTAGCCAAGAGAGATGTTCATTGCTTTGCCATTTTCATAATGTCTTTCATTTGCTTCTCATAACTATGAACTATAATACTGCAGAGGATCCATTACAGAAAAAGCAATAGCCAATTGAACAGATGGGAAGAAGAAATGTAACCACAAAGGGAGAGAGTCTAAGCTGTTTGTTCTGTTGCAGTTATGGTCTAATAAAGTAGACCTTTATCAGAAATAAGGTCCTCGGATTACCAATAACCTGGAAGATAGGAAAATGGCACTACAGATTCACCCTGTGTGTTCCCTCTGCCACTGTTGATTTCTCCTATTTTTATTCATGTTTGTCGTGTGCTTAGACTGCAGGCCTCCAGGAATATTTTTTAACGTGCATGCTGTAGGTCCTCTTAAGCATCGTCCCCAGTTAAACACCACCATTCACACCTGAGCCCTTGCTCCTAGACAGTTGCATACACAGAAGAAGGGGCAGCAGGCCGCGTGGAGCAGCCAAACCCATCTTATTTTTACAAATACAGAGCAGCCAGAGGTTTATGGTTGGAAGAAGAAGCACTCCGAGCCAGCGCTATCCTGAGACTACAAAGAATATTTGTGAGGCCCCCTGTGGAATGGGGCCTATAGGAAGGACAGGGAGGGACTCTTTATCAGGGAGTGTAATGATAGGACACCGGATAACGGCCTCAAACTGAAAGAGGGGAGATTTAGATTGGATATCAGGAAGAAATTCTTCACTCTGAGGGTGGTGAGCCCCTGGCCCAGGTTGCCCAGAGAAGCTGTGGCTGCCCCATCCCTGGAGGGGTTCAAGGCCAGGTTGGACGGGGCTTGGAGCAACCTGGTCTGGTGGGAGGTGTCCCTGCCCAGGGCAGGGGGTTGGAACTAGATGGTCTTTAAGGTCCCTTCCAACCCAAACCATTCGGTGATTCGGTGATTCTGTAATCACTTGATTTTCTGCGGTGAAAAAACAAACTCTGCCACACCAGAAGGACCCGTGCCGAACTCTAACAACTCCAACCTGGGAATTACCCTGGAGGTTTTGCCAAGAAGAGTCTCACATTTTCAGGTTGCCACTCGTATCCACAAGCAATTCCTGAGCATGGGATAACCTGATCCAGAGTAATAGTTCCATTTCAAACTGCTTTTCTTTGTTTTATCACAAGCTGAGTATTATATAGTACAGAATTACAGTTCCCTGTACAGTTCTGTAACAGCAAATCTTGTACAATACTACAGATCATTCTTACATTGTTCTTGGGGAAAACATTTTTTAATGGGGGAAATAAGAAAACGTTTTTCCATAAACTTGTTCTTTGATGATCACCTTCTTGTCATGTTAAAATAAGTTACTCTTTGCTGAACTTAGCATTCAAATGTTGTAAAATGGCTGATGTAATGATTTGTTAAGTACACACAAATACTGCACTCACAGAAACTATATGGAAGATTGCACGTTTTAATGAGAATGGATAACACTTCTGTAACTTCTCATCCCTCTTACACCAGTTGTCACGAGGAAAGGGTAAATGTGTGCCATGCTACCTTGTTACAATAAGAGTTTAAATGTGGTGTCCTTCCATTTAAAGAGCTGCTCTGTTCTGATCTTCCCAGTGTTCTGTAATTAGAAAAGCTAGCCATTTTTCTTCCACCCTATTTGCAGTTTCACTGATTTATAGGAAAGCAGTAGAGCTGCTTATGACATAAAAAAATACAGGGCAGGTCAAAACTGTGGATTATATAGTAATGTTCCATATAGAGCATGTGGATTACTAAAATCTTATTTCATAAAGTACAAGAAAGGAAAGTATTGCTTGTAAATAAGAGTGAGGCACAACTGCAATTTCAGTCTCAGACAGATTCTAATTTCATTTTTGAGCTATGATTATTATTTGTGCTGCAGTGATGTAAGGACCTTCTTCCATTCACTGGAGTCATCTTCCCTGAAGCTGCACAGCACCTCCATCAAAAATGGTAGTGCTAACACAAAGGCAACAGGGTCCTGATCTCCAATATATTCTGAGACATGTAGGGCACCCTGAAGGGAATAAGAAGTAGGAAAATTAATACTGTACGGGTTAAGGCAAAAAAACAGAAGGTGGGAAAGTCGCAGAGGGGATGAAGGAAATAACAGCAGAATGTGATCTTTCCACCATCCCTACTTAAAGGAGAAATATGTGTCTGGCAGAAAATTTCATAAATTAGGATACTATAATAGCCACTGCCAGATTAATGATGCTGTTTTTCTAGTCATGGGCACCATTTGCCATTGACAAAAATAAGATGAGGATTCCTCCAGGAACTCTAAAGTGTCTAAAATGCCAAGAATTAGCAATAGACCTTACTGAAATCAGACTGGACAGCACAGGAATTATATGCCTCATTTTAGTAGTTTTATAAAAATATTTTGGTAAATAAGGACTGATTCCCCTGTGAATGTTGTTGAAGTGTTTTATCTCTAAAGTAAAATCCATAGCTATGAAGAGCTGATGATATGGAAGTGTTATGCTGTGTGAACAAAATGGCAAACCTACATCTTTAAAAATACTACTTTGTTCCTATTATTATGTGGATATTCTATATAAACAGTAAAGTTAGCTTTATTTGTTTGCTTAAGCATGTATTTATTCTTTATGCAAAATACATCTCTGCAAACCACTTCTTCCTCATGTAACTCCCACCTGGAACATGAAATTTTCTCAATCTTATAATAGTTTTCTGGCGTTGAAGCTATTGTTTTCAGGATAGAAAGGAAAAGAATAGTTTTCCGTATTTTTTATAAGACCAAAACATGCTTTACAGTATGGGGCAAATATTGGTTCTGTGTAAGTAAGTGAACTTTAGAAGGTTCAGAACTATAATTTAGTCCATCTAGGCACCCAAAATTCCAATTGTTCATCCAAACATATGAAAACAGTGCGGTTACAATATTGAGCTGGATATTTTGAGAATTATTTCATATTCTTCCTCCTATTTCATCTGAAATAAAAGTGCTCTCAACATTGTTCAGCATCTCTGAACATTGTCTTGATTAGAGACATAGAATAAAAGCTCTATAAAACTGAAAAATAATGGGATATGATGAAGGAGCAATTAGTTGAACTTTTTCAAATACTTTTAAAAAAAGGATAATAGTTCATGTTACTACTTCTTTTGTCCAAATACATTCACAAAAATCACTACCATTTTACTTTATTGGCCTTGGTACTATTACACACCATGCTCAAGAGATTTTATAAAATAATAGCTACTAATTTACTCTGAAGCAGTCAATTCACATGAACAAATTAATAACAATAAAGTAGCAAAAGGTACTTTTGTCGGAAATTGATGCTGCTCTTTGGAATGAATAAGAGACATGATGAAATTGCATATGCTTTCTGATCCAGCACGGACAAGCACATAGCTTCAGCAGTTTCCCAAGTTTTCCTCGCGTTTTAAGGCGATCCACATTAATGGAATATGCTGAAAAGTCTCATCTTCTGTTGCACTGTCTGCTCCTCCAACACCTCAGAGGCAAGGACATGTCCAATGTGTAGACTGCTTTGCAAGAGTTGGACAGGTTAAGTCAAAGCACAAGAAAATTAAGTGCAGGTCTTGTCAAAAAAACCCCATAAGTTCAGAAGACATGCCTGATGTACGGTCATACAGCCCAGCTATTTTCCTGCCGGTAGTTTTATTTTTGGCAGAGTTTTAATGCAAGACACAACTAAAATATCTCAGCCTTCATTTCAGCTGACACAGTTGGCTAGCCTGAGCAGTTCATAACTGTCAACTCCAAACACTAACTTTCCAACAAAAATTGCTTGACAATGATCAGTATTTACTCTGTTAGAAAAGTTTGACCATTTCTAAACTTACCTGTTTCTTCTTCGAGTACCCCATAGCAATAGCTATACTGTATCTCCCCCACACTCTGCTGGTTTTTATCCAAGTTTACTTCTGACTAAGCAAGATGGTTTTCAGGCCTGAATAAACATGAAGGATGTGTCAAAACCACACAACAGAACACAGGGATGAGACATCATGCAAACGGCAGTTGAGTGCATGCCAGAATGGCAAGATGTGCCTGCTTATTAGCAGAGGCAAAGTGATACCTTGATTTACCCATTCACCTTTGGGATCTGAGCTGGTACCTCCTCTAAGCAGTGCGCGGAGGCATGCAGATGTACCAGTGTAAAAAGGCACAGACCACCAGTGGCTCTGGAATATCTCTTGTCTGATGTGCACACACTCACAGATTCCACAAATCTTACAGCCTAAGGAAACAATACAAACCCAAAGGATGAATGCCTATTTGTTGTTTTCTTGTTCAAACCAGTTTTCAAGAAAATAAAGTTTTGTGCCAATCTTCGATGGGTGGGTGTCAGGAGGATGGGGCCAGGCTCTTTTCAGTGGTGCCCAGCAACAGAACAAGAGGTTACGAGCACAAACTTGAGCATAGGAAGTTCCACCTAAACATGAGGAGGAACTTCTTTACTTTGAGGGTGGCAGAGCCCTGGCACAGGCTGCCCAGAGAGGTGGTGGAGTCTCCATCTCTGGAGACATTCCAAACCCGCCTGGACGCGTTCCTGTGCCACCTGCTCTGGGTGACCCTGCTCTGGCAGGGGGTTGGACTAGATGATCTCCAGAGGTCCCTTCCCACCCTATGGTTCTATGATTCTATGAGTCTGGTATGCCAGCTATTTCTAGATCCATTCTGTACAAAAGGATAGCAAGTAAGGTTAACTAGTCAGCACAAACAGCTACAGATCCAGCTTGGTCTGAATAAACAGAGTGTAAGAGGGCCAACAATACTCTAGACAGACATTACTACAAGTTATCATCACCTACAGTTGTTCTTTTCTGGGCAATCACAAACACATATGTCTTACTATTTACATAAGAACCATTCTTGCTTGGATCACAGAAGAATTAGAAATCATCTCTTTCAACTCTCAAATTAGTTCTCTTCTCCTACAAGTCTACAAACTTACTAATTCCCCTGAATGTTCAGTTTTCTGCTGAAATTTTCAAACCACCCTGCTGGGTGGGTGAGTTACGCTGCCCTGTGTCGGAGTTTTACACATCGCTTTGTTCTCTTTGCCTGCAGCACTCCTCACACGCCTCCGCTCAGATGATCTCACTCACGGATTTTTGTTTTCCCTCCTGCAAGAGGAGACAGAGTGACTAACTTTCCCTCACATTCCTCTGTGAAGAGGTGCCTAAGCAGTCTCTGTCTTTCCTCAAACCCTCTTCAGTGAACCAACAGCTCCCCCATTTTTATTTGCCTATTTTATGCTTAGTTTACCAATTTCACGATCAGACATTTCAAGATGAGCCTATAGAATGCAATCTCTGCTCAGGCTTCTTCTCAAAGGGCGATAGCCTGCAATGGCCAGGCTGGACTGAAGTGTCAGTAAGTGCCGCGCACAACTAGATGTCTGCATATTTCACCAGAGCTCTCGAAACCGGACTTAAAATAATAGAACCCTTTCTCTACATCAGGCTTTTATTGCTTCCTACCAGAGGCTAACCAAAATCACAAGACTAGCCTTACATGTGTTATTTCAGGATTTCTGCAACCCATAGAAATGAAGAATTACAGAACAGTAATAACAATGACTCAGTTTATAAGAAAAAAAAAAAACCAAACCAACACTTTTTTTCCACAAACCACAAAAAGCTTTTGATCGAAGTCTGGCAACCAATGCTGACAGCTTGGTTCAGTTCCTAATTTAGCCAAACCAGGCCTCTATCTTTAGTTTTGGTAAAATAAAAATGATTATTGCTAACACTAACAGATACTTTTGTTACCCAACCCAGCAGGAAGGCTACAAATTCAGCGAAGAGAATAAAGTCTGATTTACTGGAAACTTATAACCCCTTAATATCTGTGTTTTGTAACATGTTCATCATTGCAGCCTTCAAGGTTCCAACACACTCTGATTAAAGTGAACACAAAAAGAAACCTGTACATTTCTCACATCATTCCCCAAACAGCTTTTTATTTACTTTATGTCACTCTGTTTTGACAATGCTGCTCTGGGAAAGCCAAGGTGAAGAAAAAGATTTGATTTTTCACTGTAAAGGCAACGAGGTTTGTACTCGCGGACCTCACTGGAAGTAGATTGAACGAGAAAAAACTTGAAGGCGGCCGTCTATCCTGAATTTACTAAGATGACTTTAGGCTTTATTTTATTCCTTGATAATGCTACTTGTTGTACGTGGTCTTCAAGTGTGAAGAACTTGGAGCAAAAAGATAAAACTTGGAGTACTTGGAGCATAAGGATCAAAAGGACCTTGATGCTGTTCCAGAAGAACAAAACATGGTACTAGTACTTAGTATCTGCCATAGCAGAGAACTTAGATATCTACATGTTTTGTTAACACCAAAATTTTTACTCAATATAACGTATCAAAGTTTATTTCCCAAAGGCTTGGTGAGATTATCAGAATATTATGGAAAAACTGCTGCTGCTGTCTCTGCTGCACTTCCTCAGCAACTGAGCAGAACTTCCCAAGCAAGTAGCTTGTTACTTATTTGCATCATTACAATTGTAAAAGGAAGAATTAAAGCAGAAACAAATCTAAAACTAACATCAGCTTGTGTCTTTTTCTCCTCTGTAACCTAAACAATAATCTACCCCTGTGTTTTCAGATTCTAAGCCAGGAACACCACTACCATCAGTCCTGGGTTTCTCAAAGAGCCTGAAAACAGCTCTGTACTGTGTGGTGAAATGGGCTGTTCATGACTCAGAGACTGACAGAGGCCAAATAATGTCCATGGTTAATTGAATGTCCTTTAGCTAAACTGTTGGGTTTTCTTCCTGCTCTGCTTCACAAAAGTATAAATTGCAAGCAACTACAGAAGAAGGGCTACATCAGTGTGAAGTCTGTGCTCGCAATAAGTTTCACAGCATAATTCTGTATACACTTACAGTAAAAAAGGATGTTACCACAAATGGCTCCCTATCTGCTCTATCCACACTATCTGTTGGTGTTTATGTCAGGAAAGATGAGTCCTGCAACTATAACCTTACTAGTACTTAGGAAAGAGAGATGAAGTAGGCAAAACACACACACACAGTATTCAAAGGAGGTTGCTGGTGTAAGACAACTGCAGACATACATTTGTGTTTTCTTAGCTAGCAAAATAGTGGGCATGTGAACACATCTCACAAATAATACTGATTTCTGCCCTTAAACAACCAATATTCAGTCACACAAACCTTGGAAAAGTATTTTAAGTGGTATTAAATTGTTCATACTGTTGTCTACAAAGTCTTCAGGTAAAAGGTTTTCATTCAGGACTACACAAATGAATATGATTTTCTTTTCTGTCCCTTCATCCTCTTCTCGGTATGGCAGACTACGCACAAGGCAATGAGAGGCTTAACCCTCTATCATACCTGAAACCCCTTGTGGCACTTCTTTCAGAAGCACTTCCAAATTCACTTGCCATAAATTCTCATAGCTCCGCACTACATATATATATTGGAGGCTGCATTTTTAATACATTGCCATCTGGGAAAAAGCATGCTGTAACTCTTCAAATGTAGGGTTTCCATTTCTTGAGAAGACCTTCAAGGTTGGGGAAAATGTTGTTCAGAACATCCATAGTTGGGGCTAATGGGTTCTATAGATGTTTAGCATCTGAAATGAAGTCATTTTAGTGTGTAAAAAATCAGAAGAGATAGACTTCTTTTTCTTGAAAATAAGCTGTAGACCAGCAGCCTTAAATGGGACTATCATCTTTTAGTCATCTGTGTCTACTAAAGTGTGCTCAAGGTATACTTAGGCTTTGCTTTCATGAAAACTCAAAGATTAAATAGATTATTCTGCTGTTTTAGCCAGAAAGCAAGCTAAATCATCTCTTTTAGGAAGTCAGCCATTCCATGTGTAAGTTTAAAAGCCTCCCTGCCAATATGAAAATTGTGTCTCTCTATAGTAGGACAGAGAGAAACATAGCACTGCGTACAGTGTCAGCCTCTTAAAGTCAACACAGTATCATAAGTGCTGCCAAGAGATAACTGGCAGTAGCTGGAGACAGTTTCCATGGAGAAAGCTGAGATAAGCTGTGTCTTGCAGGAGTATCTGGGGGAGGCCTGGATAACCCTGTATTCACAGAAACAACATGTGTTTTCTTCAAAAATACACTTCCCTTACACAAGCAAGGCACGTTTGGCATTCGGAGATCCCTGTGTTCTGGAGACAATAAACTTTTTATATTGCAATAGCATCTTCTTGGTTGCCAGTAACTGAAGAATTTGCCACTTTGTAGTTTGTTGTACTTGACTTATTTCTGCTCTCAGAGGGAAAGGTACGAGTAGAAATAAGACATGGAGAAGAGATACGAATTCTCACCTAGCTTTGATGGATTATGTATACACTTACTACGGTGTTCAACGTGTGGTTTTGATGCTGGCACTTGCCATTAAAGGTTAGAGGGTCTTTCTCCAATGCTTTAGTTATTTATTTTAATTAGGATATTTTACAGGAATTACATAAAATCTTCATAGAATCATAGAATAGTTTGGGTTGGAAGGGACCTTAAAAGGCCATCTAGTCCAACACCCCTGCAATGAAGGGACATCTTCAACTAGATCAGGTTGCTCAGAGCCCCGTTTAACTCCATTTAACTTATTAAGTTGAACAAAAGTAAACAGCACTGAAGCGACCGAGAAAACACCTGCTGATTTTCCCAGAAGCTTTTGATTTCATATACTGTGTATCCCTTTCTGTTTTGCTCGCTCACTAATATGACATTTGAATATTATCTTACTAATATCACAATGCTTCTGATTCTACAAAAGCATTAATAAACACTTAAATTAATCTATCATGTGCAACCCCATGAGTCCACTGCTGTTAGAGCACTGAAATTGATGGTTCTTTACCCACAGAACCTCCTTACAAGAGCATAAAAAAGAAAATCTACCAAAAGTGAATGCAAACTGCTTTATGTTCAAGAATTTGTTACAGAATTACTCGCAGATAAAAAAGCTGTGGGCTCCCTACTTTGAGATACTATTCTGCTTCTTTGTCCCACAAGGCATTCAGGAGTGTTAAAATATATTCACTGTAGGTATGCGGTTAAGGAGCACAAGCTAAAGCACATTACATCCTTCTCTCGGTGTGCTCATAGAGAAATAAAGTGGCCTTGATTCTCTACAGTTCAATCCTCCTTAGTTTAAGCCTTGGCAATTTCAGGCGACTTTACTTCTCAAAGAAAGAATCCACACTGGGGTTTAATGTACTTGGGTTCTGACATAACCATGACTTTGAAATCTCTGGCTGAAACACCTTACATAAGAGGTAATTAATTATTATGCCATTACTCACTTATTCAGACCATTAAAATGTCTAAGGCAACAGGAGCATTCAAGAGAAATTTTAAAGGACAGCAGCTTTTTGCAATGTGTTACAATGTTCCATAGAACTGACTTTTGACCTGTACGAAAGACTGACTTTTTCTGCCAAAAATTTTTGGCAGCCTGTCCAGACTCACTCATACAAGAAGTACAGCGTGCTTTCACATCGATTCATTAAGTCCTACTGTGAGATTGTAGCGTGTGAGGAAGCAAGAACAGACATTTAAAAACATTTTACTCACTGCTGCCAATTGTTGAAATAACCTGAAAAGGTTTTTTTCCAGCATTAGTTCTTGGGTGAAGCTCATTGGCGAAGAGCGAGCACATCAGCTGACAAAGCCGTTGAGTCAGTTAACTGATTATTAGCATTTCAGCAGGTCTGAACAATGCCAGTAAGTCAGAAAAATCAGCAAGATCTAGAAGATGTTTTGTATCATTCTGTTACAAAACCAGTCACTCCAAGGACTGTTGGTTCTTTGAGAAAAAAATCTATAGCTTTAAAACTTGGTGCAGAAACAGCAAGATATCAGAAAGCAGCCGCTCAAACGAAATAACATCCTTGCATTTATTTCTTTTCCTTTTTTTTTTTTTCTTTTGGAGGTTTGAGTAGTTCAGAGTTGAGGACTACTGGCAGTTGTGAAAAGGCTTAATTAGCTTTTACAAAATAGACATAGGGAAATCCTGTTCAACCAATACAAGACTGCCCTTGAAGCAATTCCAAAGAAACAATTTTGGTCAAGAAACATACCTCTATTTTTGTCTAAAAAAGAAGTTCATTACTAAGTTATATGCTGATGTGGACCATGATAAATGGCAACGTGAACACGTGACTACACAGCTCAATTGCTGCTTTCCCAAGCAGGAAAAAAAGTGATTGCTCTTTGTTTTGTGGCCATACAAAATGACGCAGCAATTCATACACTTCCAACTGGTAGCAAAACCACTAGGGCAACTAGTAGCAAAACCACAATTTTCTCTGGCTGTACCTTTTGGAAGATTCACTAATTGCAAAGACTGAAAGCTGCCATCATCTATTGGCCCCATTTAGATCGGTCTCTTTTAGATTACGTAACTCCCTCTTAGTATTAATTCTTTATAGCTGCAACACATCCACTGTGGCCAAGAAATAATTATATAAAACTGCTTTCAAAAACATCCTTAAAACTAACCATTGTTCTAAGGAATTATTATACTTTACATTATAGGTAAATTGAGGCAAAGAAAGTTTGAGGTTGCAATATTTAGGTTATGTCTCTCCACTTAGCTGTTGACTCAGAAATGAAGTATCGTCGCTCGGTGGGAGTACAATTCCTTCCTAACCTAATTCACTTGTTATTAAAATATGCCATCATGTTTACTCTTTCAACTTTTTTCTTTCAAGCACAGAGCTAAGCAAACCAAAAGAAGTTTTGGACTGAGTCAGAGAGGCAGACAAGATATTACTCATAGCTTGCACAGGCACAGGCACAAAACCCCAGGGTGCTCAGTTCCACGGCTTTCATTGACCAGAGCTCACCCAACGTCTTTCCCAACATCTGTGATCACATCAAGGTTTACCTACGCCACTGCCCAATCTCAGCCCGATGCACGGCCCACACTTTTGTGAGCTCATAGATATTGCTACAAATCCATTACTCCTCCTCCTCTTCATATAACTGCATGATAAATAGGATGTAATCATGGTCTTTCACGTCCTTAATATGTAAACCTTAGAATAAGCTGACAAAGCAACAGACTATAAAAACTAGAACACTGAATTTTCAAGAAAGCATCTAAGAGAATATGAGATTCATTTGGAGAAATTTGTGTAATATCAGGATAGATTTGTTTCTTAAATAGTGAAATCTTACGTGTACTTCAGCCCAGAAAACATGATACAAACAGATTAGAGATCCGATTTATTACCACACTTAACCCAAATAAGAATGAAGCGAGGAGAAAGAAGCAAACTATTCCATTAGAAATACTGAATGTCCAAACCTGATTATTATTTGTAAGTAAAGAACAACATACTACATGTTTGAGCCTGTACGCTGTACAGTAAATAGAGCTGTACAGTAAGGGTTACAGCCACAACTCACAAGCGAAGGCATCAGCCTCCTGCATTGTCACCAGCTGGGACCCAAGGCAGAGCTGATCCAGCTGCTATGTATCAACTGGTGGCAATCTGGAACTCAAACGAGAAGGATCTACCCACTGAGGGATGTTTTCTTCATGACAATAATGTCACTGCAGGAGATGAGAGAGCACGCCTAGAAGCCAGCTTGTGTGCCTTGCCAGGCACTAGCAGCACTGTATGGTACAGTGGATGAAATCTGATGAAATATTCCTTTTGTAAAAAATCAAATAAAAAGCCTCAACTCCAACGACCCTGGAATACTGAAAATGAAACACTGTCTGGGGTGGTGGCATCACTGATAACTGTAATCCTGGATGAGCCAGAGACTTACGAAAATTCAGAAATATTGAACAGGGAGAGGAAAGTACCCATAAACCAAGAACCAGCTCCAGCCAGCGTATATAAGTATTGATTGCTCTGTCTATTTCATGACATGCAAACTCTCAATTTTTCACTGAAATTACCTTCCTGGAAGCGTTACTTGAAAACTACTAATATCAAATGCCCCCTGTCTATGTGACATGCAATATTACATCAATAGGGTGGGAGAGGCTTATTAAAATCAGCAGGGAATAACAAGGTTTCTTCTGGTTTCACCAGAGGGTAAATCAGGTTCATTTAATGGGTGTAAATGAGATCAGAAGTAGGCCGGCTGCACATATTTCAGAGAAGCTTATCATAACATAAACAGAGGTGTTTATTCATAAAAGTGTAAATGCTATAATTTCTCACTGCTTTGCTCTATTTTCTAAGTAGTTTCACACATCTATAGTTGCTGATGTCAGAATAACCCATTAGATCATCTGCTGTGACTTTCTCTAGGTACTAGGCCTTGAAATTTTACCCCATTAGCTTATTTTTTATTGAAAAAGCTTGTCTGTAACTCACGCTTGACTAAAACATAACTTCTGTTGGGCTAAAACATATCTCCCAGGAAAACATCCAGTTTTGATTTGACACGAAAGACATTAAAACTGAAAATCTATCAGTTCTCACAGCATTTTGTTCCAGTAGTTAGTTACAGCTTTCCTATAAAATCATTGCCCTCATTTGAATTGTTTTGCTTCAGCTTTCTACTATGACCTCGTCTTTATTTGCTATATTAAATACTTTTTTCTTATGACACATTTTCTACCCCAAGAGATACTTATGCAATGTTAGGGCTTTTATACAAAAAGCCAGAGTTAAATCTTCATCGTCAACTAAGCAAATTCAGTTCTTTAAATGTTTGTGTACAATAAAACAAAACAAAACGTTCTCAGTCTTAGCTTGATTAGCCCAAGTAAACTAGCAATCGCTAAAAGAGCAATGAAGAGTAGGTCAACTTGGCTTTAATTTCAGCTGGCAGCCTACTTTCCCCCCCTCCCCCCCCCAAACACCTCTATGAATTTTAGCACTTCTGCCACCCAGGTTGAAATTCCAATTGTATTATCTACTCTGCTGTTCTTACTTGAGTTAGCTAACTCAGATTTGCCAACCCAAATTAAGAGCACGCCTTTTATTCTGCTATTGCAAATGTATATTAAAGGACTCTGGCAGAGTCCTTAGCTGTTCTTGCTCCCGACTGCACGACTCTGAACTCTCTCTGACAGAGGCAGAAGAAGATGCGACTACACCTTGGCATCCCCAGGGCACATCCCAGCCCAACCCTCAGCATCAGGAAGCGCTGAACTGTAGTCCGGACCGGTTGAAGTGCAGGCAACTGGCCCGTTCTCCCTCTCCTGCCAAGAAGGCAGTGACGCCTGGCAGAAAAGGCAGAACGGGCAACTGGGAACAGTAAAGTTTTGAACCACTGCGGGTAAATCCACCACTCAAACTGATGACTACCCAGGGTGCCACACAGTCCTTGCACAAACTCAGGGGTACGCTATGTATTTATTTCCACTGATTAAATGGTCACATTCCCTCAAAGTCATACTTTTTTCATCAGGGAGAAAATGATGAAATGATGATCTCTAGCAAGAAAATGATCTCCAGCCTCGTGAGCTAGGAGACAGGGAGGGGAAGCTGAACGAGGTCATCTCAATTAAAGAGGAAGCGATCAGTGACCTGCTACACCGCTTGGATGCACACAAGTCTATGGGACCAGACGGATTGCATCCAAGAGTGCTGAAAGAGTTGGCAGACGTGCTCGCCAAGCCACTTTCCATTATCTACCTGAAGTCATGGCTAACTGGGGAGGTCCCAATGGACTGGAGGGTAGCAAATGTAGCACCCATCTACAAAAAAGGCAGAAAGGAAGATCCAGGAAACTATAGGCCTGTCAGTCTGACCTCAGTAGCAGGGAAGGTCATGGAGCAGATCAACTTGAGTGCCATTACAAGTCATATAATGGACAAGCAGGGGATCAGGCCTAGTCAGCATGGGTTTATGAAAGGCAGGTCCTGCCTGACGAACCTGATCTCCTTCTATGACAAGATGACCCGATTATTGGATGAGGGAAAGGCTGTGGACATTGTCTACCTAGACTTTCAGAAAGCATTTGACACTGTCCCCCATAGAATTCTCATGTCAAAACTGGCAGCTCATGGCCTGGATGAGCATACGATCTGCTGGATCAAGCACTGGCTGGATGGGCAGTCCCAAAGAGTGGTGGTCAATAGAGTTAAATCCAGCTGGCGGCTGGTCACAAGTGGTGTCCCTCAGGGCTCGGTGTTGGAACCATTTCTGTTTAACATCTTTATTGATGACCTTGATAAGGACACAGAGTGTATCATCATCAAGTTTGCAGATGACGCGAAGCTAAGCGGGAGTGTTGATCTACATGAGGATAGGGAGGCTCTACAGAGAGACTTGGATAGATTGGACTGATGGGCCAATGCTAATGGAATGTGCTTCAACAAGGCCAAGTGCCGGGTCCTGCACTTGGGCCACAACAACCCCATGCATCGCTACAGGCTTGGGGAAGTGTGGCTGGAGAGCTGCCTGGTGGAAAAGGATCTGGGGGATCTAAATGACAAGCGGCTGAACATGAGCCAGCAGTGTGCCCAGGTGGCCAAGAAAGCCAATGCCATCCTGGCTTGTATTAGAAACAGTGTGACCAGCAGAAGGAGGGAGGTGATTGTCCCCCTGTACTCAGTACTGGTGAGGCCACACCTTGAGTATTGTGTCCAGTTTTGGGCACCTCAATATGAGAGAGACATTGAGGTGCTGGAGCGGCAGAGGAAGGCAACAAAGCTGGTGAAGGGCCTGGGGAATAAATCTTATGAGGAGCGATTGAAGGAGCTGGGACTGTTTAGTCTGAGAAAGAGGAGGCTGAGGGGAGACCTCACCACTCTCTACAACTACTTGAAAGGACATTGTAGAGAGGTTGGTGCTGTTCTCTTCTCACAGGTAATTAGCGACAGAACAAGAGGGAATGGCTTCAAGCTGCAGCAGGGTAGGTTTAGGCTGGATATTAGGAAAAAATTCTTCAGAGAAAGAGTGGTCACACACTGGAATAGGCTGCCCAGGGAGGTGGTGGAGTCACCACTCCTGAATGTGTTTAAGACTCGTTTAGATGTGGTGTTAAGGGATATGGTGTAAGGGAGAACTTTGTAGAGTGGAGTTGATGGTTGGACTCGATGATCTCAAGGGTCTTTTCCAACCTAAATGATTCTATGATTATATGAATTAATTAAAAGACGGTGGAAATGCATACATCTGCAGAAACCAGTCATTTCAAAAAGAAGGCTGTTTTAGCTCAAGGTTTCAGCTGAAGGAAAGGATCAAAATTAATGATGACCTCAATTAAGTTTCTACAGTATCTCTGGGGAAACTTCAAGCCATATGTTGAAATCCCTTTAAAGTTAATGAGTATTACTTGTTCTCCCATCAAGGAGATGCTTATGCCTCACGTTTCTGTGTTGGAGGACAGAATGTACCGAAATGATTGTGTGAGGAAAGGCACAAAAGGACAAAGAGGTCACGTTAGATGCAATGATATATGCTTTTCTGTTTTAGATATTTAAAGGGATGCCATACAGGAAAGAGAAAAAGAGAAAGACAGAGTTTAGTAATATATGGTCAATGTGCACATATGTTACCGATCAGCAGCAAAGCCATTTGAAGTCAAAGGGAAACTATGCTGAAAATTCAAAGTCAGTTAATTAAGTCCTTATCATCTAGTGAAGTAACTGTATGGGCTACAACACAATAGAAAAGCTCACCCAACAGTTAATTGTATTAGTTTCAGTAGAATTACTACAGGGATGGCGTTGGCCCATGTTGTTAGGTGACTCAGCATGGATGACACATCCAATTACTCCGTGTGGAGAACAAAGAGAAATGTTATGCCACAGGATTCATGTGGTCCAAGCTGAACTCTGTATATTCGGCAACGATTAAAGGAACAAAACAGCTAAAAGCACCTCCATTATTATAGATCATATTCCCATCAGGATTTCTACAAATATTAGAATGTCCTTCCTATTAATAATTTTCTTTACACTTGCAAAGCATAAAGAGTAAACCTGTTGTACTTTTGTAAATAAAACATATTAGAAACACTCCGAGGACACTAAGGAAGATTTATTCAATTTGCTTCTAAAAATCTTGTTTCTTTTCCCATGACAGAAACACAATTTCTCTTTCAGGCACTTCTTCCACATAACATTTTTGTTGTGGCCGTCACTCTTGGCCAGCTACTGCATCTCTTACAAATCCTTATGACTGCCTTCACTGACAAGGATTAGATAGCACCATTAACCCACAGTCAAGGGCGCCGCGCCACTTACTAGACTTTTTTTTTAATCAGACACCTTTGATCCCAGGCAACACTTATCAGCTGACATTTCACTGAGAATGTAATCCATATCAAAAAAAAGGTCCACGGTGGATAGTCTCCCCCAGTAAATACTGCCCAGAAAACTAGGTCACCCTGAGTAGTATAAGGTACGCGATCAAAGGGCCAGAAAAGGAGAAAGGCAACAGCACAACAATACAGTGCCAATTTTAAAGCATAAAATTAAACAGTTTGCCAAAGATGTACCAAAAAATGCCCAAAATGTAACAGTTTAGGTCAGATCAAAACAAAATAAAGTTTTTACACCCTCTAGGGGATTTGAATACTCGATTCTCTTTCCAGGAACTGGAAATGGTGTAGGTTCCTTTTGCGGCTTTGTCGTCAATTATAAGGCATATTCCACTATCATACTTAAATGCAAACTAAAATTTGTATCTCAGTAGCACACAGTTTATTTCTTTAAAGTTTTCTGTGATTAAAAATGGGACTGGTGGTACGTTTTTAAAATACACGTTGCCTGCTATTCTACTTGTACGCTTTTTCAAAGCTCATCTGCATTCATTGTTTGGGAGGAAGAAACATCCCAGGTTTTAGGAAATGCCTTTTCTTTTCTCCAGTGACGTTTTGTTATGTATGTTTGTCATCATTTCCATTTCCCTCACTTGTAAGACGAGAAAAAATCTTGACAGCCAAAACCATGACTATTTCAGAGGTGCTTGGTGCCCTCACTACTTCCCCAGTTTTGCCACCAGAACTACCTCTTCTGAAGGGAAGATGCAAGCGGGAGTAGGGAAAACCAAGCTACGCCAAGCTCCCCAACACCTCCCAGCCTAAGACGCTGGTCCCCATCTCTCCTGGCCTAGCATGCCGACTGTGTGTCTTTTTTCATTATCTCACAGTTGAGGATAAAGTTCAAGCACATGGAACAAGCAGCTATTGTTCTGTAAAGTAAGATAATATATTTTTTTTAAATAGCAACGTGAAACTGCATGATGACTGTGCATTAAAAAAAAAAAAAAAAAAAAAAAGAGAGAGAGAGAAGTTTAGGCAGCAAAATTATGTCTGCCAAATGGTTTACTGTTGCCTGAGCAAACTTAACCGGGACATCTCACCTGTATACACAATGGCGCTATCTTTGAAAATAAGATAATCTACTGCCTTTTCCCCTTGTTTTTTTCTCAGGCATTCTGTGTATGCTCAAGGACACACAAGGGAGCTGAATTATGCTTTCCCTGGTAACATATGTGTTCCTTTTCCATCCATCACATTCTTGACTTTGCAATTTCCAAGAAGGATGCAAAAGAGCAAATAGTTCAGCCCCTCAACTTTACATACAATCATGTCATATGAATATGGTAACCTCTGTTTTGAAGTTCTGTCTTATCAAATGTGAGTTTGATCTACCAGTCTGATTGGAACACCTGACACTTCCAGAAATAATGTGCATTAATATCCAGGAATAACGTAGTTGTACAAGTGCCAACACTGTCATTTATCTGAAGTTTTTCTTCAGCTTTCCTGTTGTTCAAAGCCTATATATTATCTGTGTGTATGTGGACAGACAAATCATTTCTAATCTCCTCCCTTCATTTTAGGTTAATGCAACTCTTCAGCCTCCATGCTTAGGGTGTGCTCTCCATTTCGTCCTAGTAGTCTTTTCCTCACCTGTCCCAGTCTTAATCCATCTTTCTTGAACACAAATACATTGCTCTTATTCTGCTTGCTGAATGTATTTATGTACGTACAAGGAGATAGCCAAGAGATAGCTAACGAATTAGAAAGTTACAGCGACACTATATTGTCACCCCCTATAATACCCGGCACTGCCTTCTGGACAGCTAATGAGCTTCCTTCAACTTCCAGCAAGAAGTTGAATGAATTATTAATCATAGATGGAAATAAAAAACTTCTGAAAAAGTCTAGAAAGGGGGGAAGTAGCAGCCAACATGCATATTTTCAAAAAACTTTGTATGGTTTTGTTATCATGGATAGCTGCAAAATGGGAGTCAGTTGAGCATCAGGTCTCAAATTACGAGTTTAATAACAATTCTTTTATTCGTGCAATATGTGCTTATCATAGTGAGCTCATAAAAGCCTTTGCGAAGAAGACATAGATTGCCTGCCTCTTAGTTACATAACTTACATCAACAAGTGGGACTAAACATTAAGAAGGTAAACATGGCACACAAGCCCTGGTTTCAGATCGAATTGCTGTCATCAAGCCATTCATCTCAAGAAGGAGCAGATGGATCCGTTTGCTAACAGACTCTCCGATAGTCATTAGAAGGGAGAATAGACCCATTGCTGCAGTACGTGAAAAACAACATGCATACCGAAATAAAAAGTATTCTTCTTTTTTCACAGAATGTTTTGTAATAAAGATTGGAATTAAGACTTCTGAAGTATATGAATTCTAAAACAGAAGTCCCAAAGGCAAGCAAAAATTGAAGAGAACAGCATAATGTATGCCAATGACATATATAATGCAACCATTTCTCTGAAACATCCTTCAGCTCCAAACACAAGCTATTTCCAAAGCAGGATGAAATCTAGTTTTCTACATTCCACCATAAGATAAGCAGCAAAATTTAAAGACATTATTGAAGCAATGACTTGCACTAGAGACTACTCAATGCAACCAGTAATTATTCAGAATCAAGTCCCATTCAAGCAGAACAGCTTCATGATAGGTCTATATAGTTGTGCAATTCTGACGACTTCCATCTGCCCTGGGGAAGGCACGATGGATTACCATTTATCTATTCACCTAAACTTTTGGAACTGAACCGGAAAAAGTCTCCCAGAAACCTTGCAACTACACAAAAACTTAGTTGTCTCTGCACAGAGATTTTGTATTACTTTTGGGGTGATAGGGCTCATAAGGTAGCGACTAATGGATCGTACTTTAACTGGAGGACAGTGACAAATACAGGACCACAGGAATCTATCCTGGGACATGGCATGTTTGGTGTCTTTATCAATGAGCTGGAGGAGATGATGGAGTACACTCTCGTCAAGATTACAGATGCCACTGAACTGGGGGACAGTCAACACACGTAAGGTCAGGGTTGCCATTCAGCGAGATCCACACAGACTGAAGGAATTGGCTCTTCAACAAGGACAGATGCAAAAACCTCCACCTGGAAAGAAGCAACCCTCTTCAAGGTTTTTGTCTGGAGACCAGTTGTGCAGCAAAGGCCCTGGGGGTCCTGGCACACAGTGAACTTAACATGAGCCCACAGCATGCCCTGGCAGCAAAATAAGGCAACAGCATCCTAGGCTGTATTACCAGGAACACAGCCAGCAGATCAAGGGCAGTATTTATTCTACTCCAGCACTCATTAGATGGCATCATGTACTGTGCCTTGTTTTGGATGCTCCTGTGCAAGAAAGACATTGATAAACTGGGTCAAGTTCAACACAGGGCCACTCAGCTGGTCAGGGGCTGGAGCACTCATCCTGGGAGCAGAGACTGCCTGGCTGGAGCTTTTCCAGCCTGAAGAAGACACAGCTTTGGAGGAGATCTACCAGCAGCTCCCCAGTACTCACAAGAAGCGTCAAGAAGCTGGACGCAGGTTCTTCACAGTGGTGCATGGTGGGAAGATGAGACAATAATTATAAATTGAAACAAGAGAGGTTCAGACTAGATATAAGAAGAATCTTTTGCACCGTGAGGACCGTCAAGCAATGGCACAGGTTGCCCAGAGAGGCTGTGCAGTCTCCATCCTTGGAGATTTTCAAGACCTGATTGGACAAAATGCTAAGCAACCTGGTCTGATGTTACATGTGGCCCTGCTTGAATGGAACCTGAGGTCTCTTCCAATCTGGAGTATTCTATGATCCTATAATCTCTTATAAACCACATGTTATTTCACATCCTCTTCTTGGAACTTTCCACAAAGATAGATGAGAGGAGAGTTGTAGATCATCTGCCTCTTCTTTGGTAAATCCAGTCTCCTCTCTCTTCTCCTACCACTAACATTAAAAGACAAGATCTCCATCTATAGATTAGAGCAATTAAGAAGACAAGATCTGGCAAAAAATAGCCAGATCTGTGTCTGATTTTAACTTGGAACTAGGAGCTGCATATTTACAAATAACTAAAATCAGCTAAAGAATATTGTCTCTGAGACTGAGCACCGTGGTCTGGCTCATATGCACATGTTTCGCTTCGCTTCTCTTCCAAGACAGAGTGGCTGCATCCAAACTGTCTACTGAAAAGACTCTACTGGTCCACACTGTAGTCACACATTATCTAGGAGAATGCTATCTTGTATGGCCAAAATGCGTGCCAGGAATTGTGTTAACAACTAAGCAGGCCCTTAGGCCACTGCTTAAGATGGTGCCATGGCCCCATTCTATTTACCCCTCTCCAATGGCATCATCCAGATATTTATCCACGTAGACTACAAAGGATTCAGCAACAAAGAAGGACAAGTGAAGCTCAGGTTAAAAAAAAATAAAAAATAAAAAAAGAATGAGCAGCGGTAAATACTGTCTTAAAGGATGATCATGGCAGCATTACATTTTCTGTTCACTGTCAGTTTTTAATAGTTTCATAACATTATGGGAGGCATTACTTTTAAAAAATGGTTCACTTCATACAGTTAATTTAACTATTATGATATATAGGTTTCATCTTAAATTTGTGCCTCTGGAATACTGCCACGATCTAGTCGTCTCTCCTGTTATCCCCTCCATGGCACCCAGTGAAATAATCTCAGAAATTTTTCTATCACATGTCCATCAGTACTCAGTTGCCACTAGACCAGCAATCCCTTTTCCGGTATATCCTGCACTATGTGAGTCTTTCTTTATACAAGTCAACATACCCTTGCAGCAGCCAGCCAGTTTTACAGAGCCTTTAACACCAAACGTGCAAAAGCATCAACTATGTCCTTTCATTTCACCTTAATGAAGTGACAGTGAAAACACAACACACAACTGGAATCAAAGAACTTTGTCCAGCTCCTGAGAACCTCTTAAAGCAAACGTATTTGGCAGCAGTTTTCAACAGTATAATCCTTAACAAATACCTTAACCTCAGGCACTAGCGTTTCAAGCTCCACACGACAAGTGTTTTTCAGGCAAACCTGGTGTGCTGGTATAGCACAAACAGGGATGGTGAGGTGCTGCTAGGGAACGCATGACTTTACGCTGCTCATTCTGAGAGGTCGGACTGGAATGCATTAGAAGTGGAGGCAGAAGAAGCAACAACTCAATATTATTGCCTACAATATGCACAGAATCAAAAAAAGCACAAGGAAAATAACAAAATGCACTGGATGCTGAATTAGATCCTCGCTGGTGGGGATCACCGTTCGTTATGTGTATGAGGATCATCTGCTAAAAAACTCTACCATCCATTTCATGACAGTGTGTTGTGCCTAGAGGAGCTTGGCTCCCCAGAAAGCATTAAGGGGAAATAAACTGAGATAAGAAAAGAGCTGTCCCAGCCCACCACTGCCCTGGTAAAGAGAACTGCCTGCATGCTCAGAGAGGCCTAACTAGTTCCTCAGCAGCTGAGCTATCCGCCCTCACTTTGCCAGAGAATATATGGAAGTGTCATTATCATTCCCATAAGATTATTATTCACACATTAATATTAATTTATCAGAAATTCCTTTTTAACAGAGGCTCATCACCAAGGTGTGATGAAGCTCAGCGCTGAACAAGGACCTATGCAAAACCACAACATCGTAGGCCTAGAAGCTTACATGCCCCTATCTTCTGGTACTAATTAACATGCTGGGGAGAGCCCGTGCTGGTAAATCACGGTGGTCTCTTACTCCAGTATCAATAATTTAATGGGTTCTACTTAGCATTTCTGCTAAGGAAATGGAGGAAACTTTTTCCTAAGTCTCCACACTCTGAAAGAACAGTGTATTTCACAGGACTCAAAAGTCCAGGCTTCTACAACTCTCTGGACCTTTTGGTTTGACTGAAGGAGTAATTCCTGACAGATTATGGAGACCGCCTATTTGATTTGGGCAGAACCATCACAGCGATGACTGCACTGCATTTTGTAGGCAAGGAATTAGAACAATACCCTATACCAATGGAGCACATCCAGCACGGCTGTAGCTATGCCAAGAAAGCTTTGTATCACAACACAGGCCCCACATACCTGTGAAATTAACTCTCTTCTGCTGTTATAACAACATTTACACTAGCAGTTCCAGTTGGTCTCAGAGATTGCACAATTTCAGAGTCTTAGCTGATGTGGTTATGTCAGTAAATGTATTTACGGGAGACATGTTCTGAGATACACAGACTCCTACCTAGAATAAAAAGGTAAATGAGAGTGCAAGGTGTGGTAATCCAGACTATAGGGCAATGAAGAAAACAAAAAGTTAGAGACTAAATTGCCTAACACAGCAAATCAAAGAACACTCACTGAGGATGCAGCTCTGCAAGGTCATACTACTACAGGATTGTTTTGGTTGGAAGAGACCTTTAAGATCATCAAGTCCAACCGTTAACCTAACACAGCCAAAACCACCACAAAACCACGTCCCTCAGCACCATGTCTACAAGATATTGGACCCTTCTTTGGAGATATGAGTCTTAAATCTCTCTCAAGTTATGGGAGTCAAGGGATCCAACACCTTAAAGCATTAAACCAATATATTCAGAAATCTTACCTCAGAAGAAATTATTGCATTATCATTACATTTATTTTCTTGGCTAACTTACCATGAATTTCTCTTCAATAAGCACTTGAGTAAGTATTCTGGAGAGGGAAATCATGAACACTGACTGAGCTGTCAGACTACAAAAGCTGTCCTAAAAGCATGAACACAAAGCTGTTCATTTACTGGTTTTGACATAAATAATAATCAGGTTAAGCACTGAAGTACGTCAGGGATCAAAACAATATAATGACAGGCTACGAAAATAGTCACAGCCTTCCAAACCTGCCTCCTAGACTGGAATATAGGAGCCGAAAGAATGAATAAATGTAAGCGGGTTTAATCGTTGTTCAGTTCTTTAATCCAAACAGAAGCTCCATACTTAAAAGGGAATTAGCCTTGGTGATGAAGATTTACAGTAGCCAGGAAGGGGATTTTTGTGTATGAGGAGGGATCAGTACGGCTGAAACCAATTATTTTATGTGAGGATAATAGCAGCGAGAAGTCAAAAACAGGCGAGATGGAAAAGGAAAGGCCAAAACTACGGAACACCAAGGTTAGTGAGAAAATGTCCTATGCCTTTAATGCCTTCAGGACTGTGATGCTTCACAGCTACTTGGGCAGATACGTCTTAAAATCAAAGAAATTATAGAGGAGAAAAACACACTGACTATATCACCTTGATGAGCAAAATATATGAAGATTTCTATTTGAATGGACTCTACTCTGTAAGCCTAAAACAATAGCTCTATAAATGTCCGTGGAATAACTATTTTAAATAATAGAGGGAAAAGTCACGTTTGCAATTCCTAAATACCGCACAAAACAGGGGAATTCAGTTTTACATCTCTTCAGTTTTGATGAGTCTTTTCACTTCTCCATCGCCCCTTGCTTGTCCATAACCTGTAAGCTCCAGATTGCAGTGATCTGAAGGAGCTGTCTTCAATTATATTAGACGAAGAGAAGGTAGTAAGTATCTATGGAAATTGGATCACATCATCCTCATCTGAAAGCTTTGTTTGGTAAGTTAACTTTGTTGGATAAGTTAACTCCTATGCCGTCAGAGATTGTGTAGATCTATCAATTAATTAATAATTAAGTAGGAAGTCAAATGCTTGCCAAGTCCAGAGAGATGAGATTATTAATTAGATTAGATAATTATTAAGTTAGCAGGAAAACAGAGTGATTAATACAATAACTGAGGAAGACAAGGGAACAGAAATTATTGAAATTGAAGTAAGAAGTAGAGGTGAAATAAGATATATAGGGCTAGAAAATTCCCAACAGCATTCTCAGATTCTCACTCCTATTTTCATATTTTCACTAATGAACTTGGTACAAAAAGGGAAAAGAGAGAAAGGTGCCAGTGAAATTTGGTGACAGCACGTTAGGAAAACTTTCCCTATGCGAAAAGATACCAGAATGGTGTAAAGGAAGAACCGAATTATATGGAGCACTGGAGCCATAAATATGGGAGGAAATGCAAGAGGAAAGCATGCAAGGTTATACAGTTCAGGGCTAATAACAATTATTATTCATTAGAAGCTGGTGCATTTTATATTTGAAACTACATAAGAAGGAAGAAGACCCGAGTATGTTATGCGCTCATTGGAGGACTGTGAGACAGCGGCGTTATTTGGCTATGACAACAGACAAACGTGGAACGCGTAAGAGAGGCATTTCCAAGAGAGAACTGGGGAAAAAAAATCAGAGTTGCGCTACCGTGGCAGGACCAACAACACACTACCAACCATGGTCAGTCCACTAACGAGGCTCAGGGAAGGGGCAGCAGAAAGATCAGGGGAAGACCGAGGCTTTTTACCTCTAAGGACTGAGCTGCCCACACAACTTCCTAATGCAGATGGTAGGATTAAAGAAAATCGCTTTAATTCAGATACAATTAGGTTATATTATTGTTGAAGCGGCAGAGGACTGGATTCAATGATTCGGAGGTGCATAGCATTCCTGTGTTCCTAACCACTTTGGTGATGGCATTATCTATGGTTAAAGTTCAAGTATAAAAATCTACCAAAATAGCTGTGTGGAGCTGTAGTAAAATATTCCAGAGATTCAGATTCTGAGCCACACCATGAACATGTTGTAATACAGTAAGCCTGAAAGTCTGTGTATTTGTGTAGAGAGTTCTGTGTTGACCATCAGCAAGACAGTGGTCAAGAAACCCTGCTGGATACGTATATTTCTTAAGAGGACACTAGCACAAACTCAACTTAAGTCACCAGCATCAGATAATAAAGTTTAGTTAAAGATACTCCTTTCTGTCATGTAGGTCTCCTGGGTGAAGAGGACAGGACATAAATGAATGATGGGAGAAAACCTGTGCTTTAAGTTTGAATGCTAAATTTTGAAGTTTTATGACTGAGGAGTTTTTTTCCTTTATCTTAGTTTTGTAAAACTTCCATCAGCAGATTAATTCAGGTAGTGAACAAACTTGTTAAAAATATTGGCCTTATCTGAATAACCCTTTTCACTACACTTAATTTTCCAACCTTTCCAGGTTTGTTAGTTCTGATCTCAGCAAGACTGATGGAATGTTTTTGGTGATAAGTCCCCACAGGACTAAGGTATTAATGTTTGTGAATTTGGTCTTTTTTACTCACTGACCTTCTGGGGGCAATTATGGAATTTTTGAATCTGACCTAGGATTTTTCTCTAGTGAGAGAAAAGTAGGCTATGTAATTACTGGAGATTTTAAGTGTCTTCACTCTAAACAGGCAGCCTCAGCACTGATAAACTCTGTCTCCCAAGAAGGGAGGCAATTTTTCAGTTTTGTATTTACCGGCCTCTCAAACCATTTCTATATGATTAAAAATAGTAAGAAAACTATGGTAATACAATTATGGCATAATTGCAGTCAAATTTCATGTTGGAAGAGACATTTTCTTTACTAGACACAACACAAATAGATTTTAGGGTCCATTGTGGAGTTTTTTGTTTTACTCCTGGCCACAAAACTCTATAGTTGTTTTTTTTCCAAACACACAGCTCTCCGGTGCATGCTCTGAGTCTTCACGCTTTCTTTTCCCATTCTGATTAATGGTTTTACATTTATTAGACAGGAAATGAATGAAGACTGACCGTGAAGGAAGTCTACAAGTCCGTGAATAGTGTAGAGAAAGTGAACAGGGAACAACCTTTCACTCTTCAGCATAAGACAACCTACAGAGCACTCAAGGACAAACAAAGAAATGGAAATATGTTTTTATCACCCAACGCTCATACTTCATAGTGAACCTCATTGCCACAGGACTTTATAGCAGATGAACATTGATAAGCACTCTAAAAGAAGTAGGACAACTTCATGAACATTATGTCTACCAGTGGCTATTCAAAAGAACGGTGTGGCTGCCATCTCCCTGCCTGCCAGAAATTGTCAGGCCAGAGGAAGAGCCAATCCACACTTGTCTTGCGCCTCATGTTTTACCCCTAAGCATCCACTGCTCACCACGTCCAGCGACAAGACACTTGGCTTTTAGAGTTTTTAGAGATGTGTGTGCTCAAGTCGCTACTTTTCCTTTTACAACATAAACGTTAAACATGGAAATGTCAGAATTTATTTTCGGATCTCTAACTAGTTTGCAGGAATTGGAAACCAATTCGATAAAAATTTGGAAAACATTTTTACTGGCAGGAAATCAACTGTCCAAGAACTACTTTAGGGAGAGAATCCTCATGTCCAACTACTTTTATATTAAAAACAAATGTTCTGTGGTATTGAAAGCATTTCATTACACAGCTCATACACCTTATCTAGAGGTAATTTCTAACAGATTCCCACTTGCTCTACAAACATAAGTCTCTAGGCACTCACTTGCTTACCCCAAGAGGAATTCATAACTGAGCTAAAATCGGTTCAAACAAAATTCATTTTTCCATCACTTTACACCCCAGCAAACTGATACACACTAAATGTGATGAAGTTTAATGCAGACTTTTTACAATGTGTTGCACCACTTTTCACATTTATGTGTAACGTGTCAATATCTCTTTTTTTAAGGACAAAAATGTAGTTTGAGATCCAAGGTTTATAAACTATTTCTTTCCTCAATAAGGTACACACAAGGAAAAACATCTAAGAACTGGCAAAATGTGGCATTTAGTACACACCTCTGGTCTTCAGCAGCCAAGTGCGTAGCATTTCCAAAAATATGTATGTGTTATGTAGTATTAAAAACTGTAAAATGCTGCAGAATGAATTACGGCTGCCCTGCTGCAGTTTTACCATGATTTGAAAGGCCAATACAAAGCTACAAAAGTTTTGTGTAAAATTGAGAACCACAGTACGCTTCCTGCATTTCTTCAGTACAAAAGGCTTTGGACAAGCATACTAAAGGATACTAAAGGATAACAAACCTCTTCACACAAAAGTAGTAGTTAAGAGAGAAAGAGCTGCCATAAGCACAAACTACTGCTTTTCGGAAGTTATTTTAACACCTCAAAATGCACCCCTTGCAGGATCCAGTATCTTTTTTTACTCAAGGAAATTATTTCCTATCTATTGCTAACTCCAAAACGAGTGTCACTGGGCTTAAACAGCTCAGGAGGTCAAAACAAACTGGTTTTAGAACAACCACAGAAACTGTGAGTTACTCCCAAGTAGAAAGCATTTCGTGTTCCTGCCCCAAATATTAACAGAAATGTTTCTGTCCACAATCATCCAGTAATACTTTATGCCTGCACTTAGGTTGTTCAAATAGTACACGTGCTTTGTAATTTTGCAGCCCGAAAAAGGCAAAAAAAACATGCCATTTTTTCTTAAGGGATATCTGACCTATCATCAGAAATCTATATTGGAGAGTGTATCTGGAAACGCTCAGTACCCAGCCATTCCCATTACAGCTGATGTTTTTAGAAGATATTTGAAAATCAAGGCCGATGACCCAAGTACATAAACATGGATTATGGCTTCAACTCCTAGTGGGGGGTTATCTGTGCAGGCAGAAAACTGAAAACATTTTTTATTTGTTTCCTTTTTTTTTCCCCCACAACTAAACTTAGATTCTACCTGAAACGTGCAGCGAATTACTTCAGAGTTCATCTTGCAGTCGATACATTCACAGCTGGGAGCCATTCATCCAGACTACAGTTAACATTCAGTTGATGCTAAAAGGGGTCTAAAACAAAAAGGCTGGCTCTAGACGCGGACTCCATGTTTTAAAGAGACACCTTAGACTGGATTGACGCAGACAGGCAACACTGGCAGCACATCTACATCATGAAATGGAGTGAAGCACAGCAATCTCTAAACTAGCAGAGATCCAAGACACAAGTTCGTGAAGAAGAGGAGAGGGCAGCACAGAAGTTACCTGCATTCTGAGCTTTGCGTGCTGCCAGGAGCAGTCACCACACCAGGCCGCTCAGCATTTCTCTGCCCAGAATTAACAAGAGACAATTTTACTCCCCCAAAGGTAAACGTGCCTGAAGTCAGACAGAAAATTGCAGTTTAGGTGTCTCCTACCAGTGCTATACCCCCAGATTTCTAAACCACTCTATTCCTATTCTCTGGTGTTTTTAAAGCATCCCTTCCACACCTAAAAAGCCATGTGGAGCCATAGCACAGAACAACAGTCTAGCGGCCCCTAGACAACGTTCAACTAGACTGGGAAGAGCACTCTCATAAAAAAAAAAAAAAAAAAGTATGAACTTAACAGCATGCTCCAAACACATTTAGGACTTGATATCTATCAATCAGCCTCACCAAAAGAACTGTGGAATTGTGACGTGCTTTAGGAAGCGAAGGATACCACCTGCACAAACCACAGCCAGAAGCTTGAGAAATGAATGGTGAACTAAAAGGGATACTGCTCATGAGGAAGAAACAGAAAGTTCGGGTCTCCAGGCCGTGGGGTACTGAAAAAAGCAGACATGCTTTAGAAGGTTAACTCCAAGAGGGGTGACCCTGTTTGAGGGTTCCACATGCATGAAGATGCCCAACTCTGATTCAATAGTCAGAGAATCAGATGAATAACACACCTTGGGTTACCAGTTTTTGCAAATCCCCCCTTCTATTAGTGGTTCCTATTGGTGTCACTCTGTGGTATCTAGCTCTGCCCATACACTGTATGAGGACTCCGCATGTCTAGTTCACAGCCATGGATTTGGTGGGTTAAGGGCGTATCTGCTCCACGCAGTGAAGATGACCTAGATGATCTTTAGGGTGCCTTCCAACTTAAAACATTCTATGATTCTGTGATTCTATGACTCTGTGATCCCAGAGCTGTCTCCAAAGAGACTGTCATGTCTCAGAGGACAGGGAAGCCCAGTGCAACATCTTCCCAGATCCCAGAAAGTCACAATAGCACTGAGTTAATACCGGCCAAGGTAAGAAATGCTTCCTCTCAGCATGTGTCATAAGCTCAAATGCAGCATGAGGCTGATACAGCTGAACAGTGTCCAGTTGCCCTGCTGCTGGTCCCAGCTACGTCATGTACTTCAGCACTTCACATTGCTCCAAGTTGCCCAACCCAACTGGTCATGTTTGGAATGCAGAGATCTTTGGTTTCATTTTTCTCCTTCTCAGCAGCTTAACAAGAGACAGTTAACTACACAGGGGCAGTCGGAAAGAGAGGCTGGAGAGCAAAAACAAGGAGGTGGAGCAAAGAGAGAGGAATATCTTACACAGGCTTTGTCTCTAAAGAAAATAGGCCGTTTAACAATATCATAAGATCACTGGAAGCCTTTGGATTGGCTGCAGAAGACCTTCAAACAAATTGTGCCCGAACAGGCTTGAAGTCAAGCTCTCAGCACTTCTCAACATTCAAGTCTGCAGTTAATTTCTAGATCAATGTACGTGAAAAATAAAAATGATGTGGCAAAGCCTCCACCATCTCCATGTCAATGTTAATGAAATGAAGATTGGCACAGTTATCACATAAAACCATAAACAGAGACAAATTACGTATAAACAGCACAACTAAAGACTGATTGAAATGTTAAAGATGAGGAGTGGTAATATGTAATTAGTCATGATTGAATCACTTAAGGCTAACTGTTGGTGCAGAGAATCTCAGAGGAATGGGCTGTAATCTTGCAGTTTATTGGTATTTATCTCACTAAATAGTTCCCTGAATTTCAGTTTTGACTGAGAGGTTTTACCAGTAGTTACTGTTTCTGCAACACCACCATTCATTTCAAGCATTGTGTTTGGTTCAAAACCTCAAAATAACTGCTCCCCTTTCTAGTAACGAAACTGAGAGTTCAGATTAAAATATATCTTCTGAAATATGCTTAGCATCTAATTATCTAAAAATGACCATTAATTATAGAACAAAACTGTTATATATAAGCTTTTAGCATTTTTAATATTATGGAACTTCCCTTAGTAAAACTTCAATACGTAGTGGTTTTCTTTAGGTGAAGATGCTTAATTTTCCAATCTTTGTGTGTTACTGCATGAGCTGAGCAAGTAAATTTTTAAAAAAGTGAAATGGCAGAGCTCTTTAGGATGTTTTCTGTTTGTTTTAATAAATCTAGCTTTAATATTTTTTATATCTTTATTTCCTAAGCACAATTTCAGTTCCTGAGAAAATTTGGGAAACATTTGTAGTCAATGAAAAGGAAAAACAAATTGGAAAGAACAAAGAGAAATGAGAATTAAGTCAATGATTTTACATAGCAACTCATTATTTGGAGTGCTGCAATTTTCTTAATTCCCAATGTAAAACATTCAGCCTGTAAAAATCAGGTTGCTTAGGCATCGCAACTGATATTCACAAAAACTGCAGCAAAAAAATTACTTTGCGTTATTAGTCCCAAGTGATACCCACAATAAAAAATGAATATGAAGAAAGAATGAAAGCTCTAATAGGGGAATAAAAATGTACATATGCAGCAGAAATCAACAGAGGATTTTGGACAATCAGATAGTATTTTCTTATGAGCATAAAAGATATTTTCCTGAAAAAAATCATGCTTCTATCTCAAATATTGCATAATGCTTTTATTTTAAAGCTTTCAGTCTAAGTTGCTAAAGGGGATATTTATCTTACAATATTATTGTATATACTCGCTTTTTTGCTGCGTCATCAGATTTTACAAAAACTATCCAAAAAAAGTTACACTATACTAATCTGACATACATTAACAGTCATTATCATATATATCATAAACAGAGGAATAGCTACATTCTTTGTCTGAAGTGAAGAGAACATGGGACCATTTACCCATCTGGACAGTCACAACCTTTTCCCATCGTAGAGCATGGAAGGAAGCGCCCAATTCATCTGATCAGATAAACTTATTAATTGATGCTTTCCGGTACCCCTATAAACGCTGAAATATTATTTTAGCATCCATTAACAGAGAAAAAGGGAAAATTCCACTTTTTGATTGCATTCATAATAAGATAACTGCAGAATTTGGCTTACATTACAAAAAGAATCTTAGCAACCCAAAGGAATAAATATATGTTTGTCCAAAAAACATTACCTCAGATTCTGCAGAAGAGTCATGGTCTACGGAAGAAATCCACGTTCCCCTCACCAAGGAAGATCGGTTTCCACCACTGGTCTCATGAAGGTGCAGCTGAACCCACTGAACTTCCTCACCTGAAGAAGGGACTTCTAGTTCTGAAGTTTAATACAGGATATTTAATAGCTGAAGAGTTTTTAGTATTTCATCTCAAGTATTTAATTACAGAACTTCCTTTTCATGGAAGTGTCCCATTGACATGTTTTGTTTTCAGAACATTTTCTTTACTCTCCTCTTTTTTATATTCAGAGCAACTCTGAGGAACAAATGCTTGAAATCAACTACGAACAGCACCAGAAATGCCTGTTTTCCCTTCAGATAGAAGGAATGTAACAATTTGAACTGCATTTTCCTGCTTAAATTACATATATGGCTCAAAGTCAAAGTGTGGATCAGTGCTATATTCAAGAGAATGCCGGAGTAGCCATAGTATCCGGTGTGCTTCCTGGCACCCCCACCCTCCAGCTCGTAGAGATGCTTTTTCACAACTGAGAAGCAGTCTGCACGGGGGGGCTCCCCACAGTCTGGGTGGGCTTCCGGGAACAGACCTGAGGCTTCACTGATTGCAAGCAAAACAAATCTGGTCCCAAGAAGTGCCTCTGAAAGGCCCCGCGAGTCTTGCTTGCTTGTCCCTCAAAGCAAAGTATTTTGAAGAATCGTGCCCAGCAGAGAGAGGGACTCTAATGACAGGGATAATTCTTCTCCTCGTTGCTCTCAGGAATCATCTCCTCAAGCAGTTTTTGTCCTCTCTATTTTTGTCCTCTTCACACGGCCTTTCCCAGCATACTGTTCAACCTGACATCTTCCTCCTTATCAAAAGCTCCTTTTTTCAAGTAACTACACGAATCTCAGCAGTTCTCAGTGCTGGTCTGTGTCCATAGCTACTTCTTCCAAATGATTCTGTCCATGTTTACATCCATAATTCAGTAAAGTTGCACAGTTAAGAGATTGTATGATGTTGGCCCAAAGGCCAACAGTAAAGACCAATGGTATGTTTACTTATGTCCCAGATCTTCTGCCATTTTTTTATGCTGTTCTAAAACAGCATTGTTCTAAAACACCATTGCTGGATGGTGACCAGAATGTATTTTTTTGTTGCCTGAAGTTCCCAGAGTCTTTGAAACATGTAGCTATTCACTGGATCTTGGAACTGGATTTTGTTGTTCGGTACTGTTCACTGTTTATATAAATGGCTTTCCAACATATTGTCCATCCTTATCTTTCATCTGCTTCGGACTGCTAGGCTTCTGCTATGCCTATGAAAAAAAAACAAAAAGAGAGATAAAGTCAATGTTTTTCTTCAGTACGCATGGCATCTCAGAAAATGAATTGTAGCGCTGCACATTATTAGATGTGCAGGTAATGATGTATTCCCCCTGCCAAACTCTTCAGAGATAATAAAAATTACATGCTTGTTGCAGACACACTAATTACGTGCAGTTATGGACAAAAAAAAAATTGAATCCCTTCCTGAGGTGCAGATTAGTTTGTATTGAATGCTGCCTTCGGCAAGGCGTTTGTGAATTTTATTTTAATTTTCTTAGCAGCAAATTAGAAATATATTTGAAAACTATTAAATTTGAAATACAGCCAGTGAAGCTGATGAATTAAATTGATAGCGGAGTTTCTCCACCAGCTATTCCTGACTGAAAGGAAGGAAATTATTTCTTTGGCTCGCATAGCGTGAGTTCAGTGTTTCATATAACAAGAGCATCTAGAGATGACAGACAAGACCAGGAACGTGCCAGCTGCTGCAGAAACATATGTAACTACGGTTTCTTTTCAACAGCTCAATAAAAAGTGACTTTGTATATACTATTTCCTTTACTATTAATAGCAGAGGAACGTCCAGGCGGGGAAAAAAAGCCATGGATAGAACAGGATAGGCCTCTGTCAAGCTGAAATGTCCAAATGAGCCCTAAGAAATGTAGACACATGGTCACAGGTTGCGAGCCGACTCCTGTCTGGCCTCAGCATTGCAGAGGACGTTACATTGCCGGTTGCTCCAGGCAGCCCGCTGCCTGCAAAAGTCTGAGTTTCCAGGTTTCCACTCTGCTGCACCAGATTTATTCAGCTGACAAAAGACATGCGGTTCTAATTGGTTTGTCCTAGATTTGGGATGTGGCATGGCACTGACAAAAAAATCAGTTGTAATCTTCAGAAGAATCCTTTTCAAGCTGTAAAAATGTGCAGAAACTGGATCAAACCACTAGGAACTCCCCTACCTGTTAAAAAGAAAGAGCTCTGTCATACGTCTCAGAAACGCACAGCTTAATTAGGAGAAAAAACGCCATGGACCTTTAATTCCTCTGTGAATGTACCTATTAGTAGCTGTAGCTACAAGGACCAGAAAACAAAAGCAGAAGCGCCATTAGAAGATGGAAAAATAGCCTTAATCATCACCTATCCAGTGCTGGAAGATTCTCCTTCACATGAAAAAGAGGAAAGGCTCACAGACACACAAATTCATCGAGGAATGTTTCCATCATTTTTTTTTATGTCAAGGCAGCAGCTCAGAGCCCTGGTCCACAACTGAGGCCCGTGTCCTCAGCCCTGCACAGCAGGCAAACATGAAGGCAGCCCCTGCCCGGCTAGTCTGCAGCATTGCCAAGCTGCGCCACTTCGGTACAACAACTCTCTCACCATGACAAATCACCGTTCCCCACCTTTCTTCTGGCAAAAGATGTCTTACAGATGGTCCGAAACCCGTCACGTGGAATCCACACAAAGGGCACCAGAGCTCCAGCCAGGTAAGGAGGGGCAGCGGATGGAGCAGAACAGAAGAGGAGACAACACCAAAGTTTCAGTTTCATCTGGAGATAGTTACATTATTGAAGACCCAACAGGTAACTCTGGGGCTGGGTGGGACACCATGCAACCTTAGCAGCTTGTGTTCAGAAGCAAAACGGACACTGAGCTAAGACACCTTCTCCATCTGTACTGGCTAGTAGCCAGCCTAGACTACTTTGGCTGCAGAAGGTTTGAGTTACGGGGATTTTTGTCTGAATTTGAGTCCCCCACAACCTCCCATTCTCCAGTGAGAGGCGCAGAGAAAGGTCAGAACCATCTGCACTGCCGACGCCAGCTCATCTTCTGTTTAATGAACTCCTCTCTAAAAAGTAAAGACCAACTGTAGCAAGTCTAGCTATAGCGATATGAAGCAAGATCTTGTTTTCATTCTTTCTGTTTTCAGTAGAGCTACCACCAGCAGCAACATTGCTGGAGCAGTCAGCAGAGAGAACAATATTCATCCTTGTGCTCACCCACTCAGTTTAAAGGAAAGGAAACTTCTGTTGCTCCTTTCTTTGCCTTGTGCATTTATGCAGGTTCATTATTTTATTCTTTCAGTTACTACAACTTCCTTCCCTCCATAAAAACCACTGCTGGCAATGCCTGTAAGGCAGATCAGTCATTCTGGGCAGAAAGATTTCATTTGCAATTCCCACTATCATACTCAGACAAAACAACAACAAAACTCTTAAAGATATACTCATTGTTAATTATACTTATTCTATAAACAGATTGCCATTTAGCACGTCATTTAGATTACAAGAAAAAATAATGAGAAAGCATTACATAGTCAATAAACAAAAACATCCTTTAGGCTACGTTACTGTAAACCACTTTCATCTATTGGAAGAGCCTTGAAGGAACTGGCAGTCCACACTCCAGTCAACTTCCAAACACAAATTAAACTTAGAGACAATAAAGTTCTTCTGGGGGAGAGCACAATCACTGTTTTTCAAGATGCCCTCCCTCCTGCTCTGAACTCCCTTATTGCTTTGAACTTTTTCTCTCTAAAGGACTCAAACGTAAGGGGAAGTTTCCATTATGCAGAAGGGACAATGGCGTGATTATAGTAAAAGCACTTCAAAAACACACAAGGAAAAACATGTTAAAAAAATAAAAACAAAGAACAACTTCTTCTCTATTGCTTACTTCAGTTGGCTTAACAGTGTGTTCAAAATCTGTAGCCAGAACTACCTTTTGTTAATCGACTGTATCTCCGCAAACCACCCCTGAGCCAAATACAAGGCAAGTGCCACAAAAGTGTTAATATAGCCAACACAATAAAAGTCAATATCCAGATATATTTTAAGAAAGCTAGTTTGGATAAACATTTTTTATGTCTCTGTCTGTTGGTACATAAGCGAAAATTATCCAAGCTTATCCAGGCAAAGCAACCTTATACACTAGGGATTTATAAGACGTTATACTGAGCAATATTTTTTCTAGCTAATCATTTGGTCCGGTTTTGCTTTTGAGGCGTCTGAGTTGCCCAGCTTCACCTTGAATTTAATAAGCTACATATACAGCACTCTGGTTTGGTCAGATAGCCTTCCCTCCCAGCCTTCTCTGTTTACTTGTAACACAAGATAACTACCCTTATCAGAAAAGTACTAATGAGAACAAATATTAACTTAAATCTCTTTAAAACTGGAAGAGAATAAATCAAAAGAGATTTGCAGCACAACCCTGCAAACTAAGGTTTCAGAGAGGAACAGGGAGTAAAAAACTGCCAATAAATGAGGTGCAGTTACAAACCTCTTAAAAGCCTGTTCGAGCTAAGTAAGGCAGGGGAAACAGTTTTGCTTCCACACCATTCTGGGGCAAGATGAGAAAGTCCACAAAAAAGACCTGTAGCAAGTTCCCATGATTTGCCACGTATTTGTGGACTACTAAGAAAGTAGATGATAAAAGGGATTAATTCCTGATTTACATATTCTGCTAATAAACTGGCAAGGTCTTATGGAACAAACACAACAGCTGCAAATTATGTAATTACGTATCTGTATGCAAATTTGCAGACATCTCATAAATGCTGGAATACTATTTGCAATGCTAATTAAGTGCCTTTTATTGCCTCTGCATAATTCCTACATGCGATCCTGTGCCAGATGTCATTGCAGCTTGCAAAACCTTTATTGTCAGGTTAGCTGAGGTAGCACACATTAACGCTGCTCATAAACATCCTATTTTTAATTAAATTACCTGCGGTGTCTCAATAATTTCTTGTTGTCTTCCTGTCCAAATCAGTTGGTTGATTTCTGTTTTCAAATTGCACAACTGACTCACAACTTCCAAAAGCACGGAAGACTTTCTGCCCCACCTCAGCAAAATTAAAACAAAAAATAAAGGAAAAAAATACAGGAAAAGTAACGTCTCCAGAAGCCAATATCAGCTCCTCATGGACATTGAACAGGGAGCAGCACAGCGTCAAGAGAAAGACAAACAAGGGATACTGATTTTGCCAAACGTGAAGTGTCTCAGAGCAGAAAGGAGATATACGACGATTGCAATCAGCTAGTGGCATCAGTGAATCTCTCCTTTGGATTGCAACTATTACGTTCAGTGTGTAAGGTGTAAGCCAGGACCGTATTTCCTCCTTACGAAAGGCCCAGTTTGAACAATGTCTTCCACATACATTTCTTGATCTCAGGCCAAATGGCTGAGCAGGGAGGCCAAGCAAAAAACAACAGCGAGAAGAAACAAAACAAGAAAACTAACCATTTCTTCCAGCAAAAAAGCAACTTGTCAATTTATTACTTGTAGTAGTACAGGTTCCCATCAAGTATAAATAGAGCAACAAAACAAGTACTTCACTTCTAACAATGTCTTGATAAAACAAGCTTAGCAAAAACTTTATGATGTCCTTGATTTAGACCACTGTCCTACAAGACTCAAAGCCGTGAAGCCCCAGCAGACCTTTCCCAGGCAGTTATGGGAGTGCAATCATTTTAATGGCTTAGCTGGCCAATTTTTTCCAACTGAACAAAGTTGTCTTCTGCAGCAGGACACCCTTTTGTGTGTTTTCCCATCCTGACTAGGCTTCTCAACACACGCATCAAAGACCTCAGCGCTGAGTGAGTAATACTGTACTCTACAGAAAGCATTTTACCCACAGTTCAGCGTGAACCATGAAATCAGACTTCTCCATGAAATAAATAAACATTATAGGCTTGCCACAAAGCTGAACCTTCCAAAATACCTGGTTATATGGAGTTTACTACACCACTTGTTGATGGAAGCACTTTTTGACAAAGTATATAAAATTATACTTGGCACAAACTAGTCACAGTAGCTTATCTGGCTGTGACTGTGGATCAAGCTCTAGCCTTTTTTTCCATCTTCCACTTCATGGTATTTTCCATCAAAATTGTGAGATTTAGGACTATCGGTGTTAAATCAGAAAGGTTTCTGGGGTCAAATCCAACTGTAAAGGATAGCATCATCCAATTGTACTTCAGCTGGAGGGGGGGTGGTGCCTGTGTAACCCAAGTGGAAGAAAGGTGCAGTCAATAGGAACATTTTTTTGAAGGACCTGGTAGAGACAGCAATCTGCAATAAACTCCGCCAGATCAAAACTTGTAGTAAATCAGGGCTGGCAAACATGATTTAACAAGTTATCCATTCAGAACATTAAAGAAATCTACCTCGCTTTCATCTGACTGAGCACTGATTTTATCAACAAGCCTGTGTGGACCATCACAACCTCCAGGTTTTCATCGAGCTGCGCTACAACCCGGGCTGCATCCTGCCCGAGATGGAGGGGCTGGAAGAGTTCATGGAGTACCATGAACTCTCTTCATTGCCAGCTGGCTAGGAGCTTGGTATCTGAACTGGAAAACAGGAGGACTCTAGAATTTATACCATATGTGTGTCAGTTCTCCACAGGATTGATACTTCAGGAGAATTCAAGTCCCTCCGTGCTTGGATTTGGAAATATTATTGTCATTTCATGGGTTTAATGAGGGTTAAATTACTCACGGGATTGGTGTGGATTCCACTGCTCTCTGTGCTTTTGTTTCTTCCTGTTTTCCTGGCAGTCAGGTTTTATTTTGAAAGATTTTGAAAATCTAAGTTTTGTACTGCAGCAGAGAGTTTATGAATAATTGTTCAAGAACAGTTTATTCACTAATTCACTTCTTGGTATCTGCAATTACCCGAGAGGTAGCCACGGCCTCAACTCCTCTAGACTCCCACGCAACATGCCACCCAGAGGAGAGGTAAAACCTTTTCCTCTCAAATGATTCAAATTCTGAGGAACAAAGTAGAAGAGGAAGTCAGAAATGGTGACTGAACTATCACTTCTACATCTACTGCTATTAACCATTATTAAAGCACTGGGTTACAGAATGGCACGGATCTCTAAAATAAGGAATAAACCATATGAGCTGAAAATTAATCTAAGTTTTAAAAATGTTTGCATAACAGGAGCATAGTTCTGTTTCACACGAATCTTTGCAAGATAAAACCTATGAAATGTGCATATACCAAATGCAAATAGTTGAACGTTACAGACGTGTGTTCTTGAAATTTGAGATGTTGACTTTTTCAAATCTATCCTTATACTGTGATTTCTCATCTTATTTAACTGTATGGTTATTAAATCTAACTCCTTTAATCGGATGTAAATCATACAAAGAAAAACGAAAGATACTCAAGCCAATTTTTTAAAACTCTGTTCATGGTCTCTTCCCTTTTTTCTATTATTATTTTTCTTGACAGTCTTATTCAGTTTTATAATTTCTAGATTCATAGATCACAGATTTACCATTTCAGTCTGGATGTTTCCAACTGAAAATTCGGTCTCTCTATGGATTCTCATTACTGATATCCTGCTACTGGTTTGGATTAAGATGGTCAGTATCTTAGCAGTTCTACCAAAATTCTCCTTCTTTACTCTTCTTTAGTAACTACGCACACCAGTTTTTTTCAAACAAGTGCACATGGAGCACATACAAATGATGGATCAAAGTAAATGGTTAGTAATAATAAACTACTGCCATTACAGTATCAACCTAAATTTATAAAGCACGGTTTAAATGACAGCTACAAGTTTTCTGCATTCCAGAAAATCAAGTTACATATTTAAGAGTGACCAAAGTCCAAAATCTGGATTTAACTACCTAATTGTAGGTAACCAAGTCTTAAGCTATCGGTCCAAATGGAAATCATTGCCTGATCTTGATTCACTTACTTTCATTCCCATAAATTTTACTACTTCTTTGCCAAAAGTTCTATTTCAGGTTGTCATGCAGATAACATTCATACACTGTTTTTCACTGTCATCCGTGCGCTCATTATCTAAGGAAAGGCTTTTGATCTTGCCAGCAACGTCATAGAGATTTCTGTATAGGCACTGGCTCTTTCCTCTTCATTTCTGTCCGTAAAGTGAGACCAGAAATCAAATTAAGGTTAATCAATAATATTCCTTACACATTAACTTTGTTTTCCCTACACAGTAATTTTGTTTCCAATAAAAGCAGCTACTATTGGCCAGGAACATTTGCAGTGAGTCTAAATGACGGGCACACATTCCTTGAGCTCTTTGAACAACTATTTTGGGGAGGTTTCTGATTGATCCTATAACACTTCAAAAATTTGTTAGAATTAAAAATGAGATATTGCATTATACTATCTGTTCTTTTTTAAAAAATAAATTTAGATGATTTCAAGTGAAGGTGAAATCTGAAACCAAAGTAGCTTTTGACAAAATTGAACTGAAATACATAGGTTTTCCCTATTCTTTTATCGGCCAAAAATGAACAATTCAAGAGGCTGAAGACAACCTCGGCAGTTTTCATAAAGAAAAGCTTGTTTCCTGAAAAAATTCACTTGGATTCCTGGAACTCCTATTACAAATTAGTGGGGTTTGAGCAGTTAATTTCTTTTATCACCTCTGAAAACGTCATCTGAAGTTATCATAGGTGTGTTAAAAGATAACAAATGTCACCAAAGCAATCTTGAATGGCAGTGAATTTCAGAGTAGTAAGATCTAAAGTACAAATTAATTTTGGTTGCTGTTCAGCTGCTTCCCATCAAGCTGGCTCCAGGAACTCTTTGCTCCTTTGAGATCATTCTGTTCTATTTATTTCTTTTTAGCAAGAAAAGTTCCCCTTCAGTGGTGTTGCTAAAAGTAGATCCAAGAAGATTTATGAATTATTAATAGGGAGGTTTCATACAATCGGATGATAAATCTAAGGGTTATTCAAATTGCTAGGATTAGCACAAGCCAGCTGATAATATTTTGAGATTAGTCTTCCCTGCAGCAAAGACTTTTGCACTTCTATTAGAAAGAGAAAAATGTATTTTTTTAATACTTCAAGAAAGACTTGTATGTGCGGTAGTCTGGCCGTGTGTAACAGTTTAGAAGCAGCGCTCCAGAAAGCAGGGAACTAGACTGGGAACCCAATAGCCATGGGTACCAAAAGGTGTGAAGTCATCTAACTTCCTTTTTCTATATACCTAAAAAATAAAAATAAAAAAAAAATAAAAAAATACAGGAGACACAAGTATGGATGAGGTTTGAGACCGGCTGAAAGGATGAACCTGAATTGTGAGTGTAAGGCTGCAGGAAGAAAGGTCCTGTCATAACATAGTGATTTATTTATTTCCTAAAGGAAATTCTAAGGGGAAGCATCGAAAATCTACTGGATTAGCACACAATACCTGCATTTTAATGCGGAGCTCTGTAGTACAATACTCAGAAATTCAGATAGACTTGCCCGAAAGCCTCACGCAATAAAAACACCTGAAGATTCAGCAATAACCTAGACATGACCTCGTATTTGTGATGAAATACTGCGCACAGTAGGAAAGCTGAGGATACATTTTTAATTTTCCAGTGAAGCCTGCAAAATTGTGAATTGAAAAAGGTAAATTTAAGAGGAACTGGGATACAAATCAAGCTTTTTGAAATTTATCAAAGAGGGGTACCACTTGGCCATTTTTATCTCCCACAAAAAGTAGATAAGATTAGGAACACAGATGTTTTAATATAAAAGTTACATAAGGCCAGGGAGAGGCCTGGGATTTTTTTCAACTTTAAGACACAAAAAAGAAGTCACAGCATATGACTAAAAGTGAAAGATACTCCACAGCTGTTTTTTAAAAGCTTCCAAAAATAAACCCCAGACTCAGCCAGCGTTAATAGGGTCGGAATTTCCATGCCAAGCAGCGATACCAAGGGGACTGAAGAAGAGGGATGTAGTTCTAATGTACTAATAATGACTTGTCTCCTTAGATTTTTAAAAAATGTCAGGCATCCAGTTCTTCAGACTCACAGGAGTCCTCTGCTGCGAGCGGGACAACTTGTACAGCAGAACCAGGAGTAACAGAAGCACAAATGGACTTTATGAGAAGATAATATTTGCCAGACATCCAGCCTTTCCTCATACACATTTCCTCAACTACGTAAGAAGTTGAGGAAAAATCTGATATATCCTTCCAATTTTGTTGTAAGGAAGTTATTTGCATTGTTTCATAAATCTGGTGCACGGCCTGGTCTTTCTGTAAGTCTAACAGACGTCATGGCTTCATACTTCATGGCTCCTTTTTTCCTTCCATATTCCGGCGTGGTGAGTCCTGAAGTCTGTCAGTAGTTTCCTGCATATGTCACGGTAATTTTAGGCTGCTGTTGTTCAAATAAAGGAACTAAGATGAAAGACATATATAAAAATCATTCATCTTCAGGCTGAAAATACTGTTCAAATAATTCCTTAACTGTTCTT
This sequence comes from Rynchops niger, assembly GCA_013400035.1. NCBI lineage: Eukaryota > Metazoa > Chordata > Aves > Charadriiformes > Laridae > Rynchops > Rynchops niger. The sequence goes on from VXBH01005212.1 coordinate 646,532, forward strand.
GCACTTTATTCATTCTGGAAAGCAATTTTCTTCAGTTTGTTACATAAGTGTGCGATACGGGAATAGGCTTCCCTTCTACACTTCTAATGGTTTCCAAGGAGATGTGACCCGCCGTTCTTACAGCTCAGGGTCAGACAGTTTTGGGCTCAAATCTTTTGGTGCTTTAATCCGTTATTATGTTGAAGTCAAATCCATTATGGGATACAGATAGAGACGCTTCTTCTGTTGTGTCTTTCAGCTTTCTCTTTGCTTCTTTTGCTTCTGAGAGGAGAATCCACTTTTGAACCAGCTCTCTGCATCAAGACGAATCCCAGTCAGGCAAAATAAGATTTGGGCTTTTTCAAATGCAGTTACCCCTATGCTTATTGAGTGCATTAACGCGGACATATCTTTACAATAATTATAAAAGAAAAAGAACCTCAGAATACAAACAGGTCGCCCGTGTCCCTCTCTGCAGTAGAGGTGACCTTAATTTTGTTACACGTGTCCTGAAGGGAGTGAGAGACAACTTGCTGGTAAATCTCAGCTATGGCACACCCACCTGCAAACAATCATCATCACTCCGTTCATGTACTAAAAATCACCTTCTGCTTCTCTTTCTCAAACAGAATAGCATACCACTAATAAGAGAGGCAAAGTCAGAAGGTCCCCAAAGGTTATGAAGGCAAAGTAACATTCTTCCTGCCACCGAACGTTTCCTTAATAAGATTAACACTGTCTCTTGCTTCACCCGTACCGGTCCCACCCGTACACAGATTCTGATGCAGAGGACAATTAAGCAAGGGAAGGTCACTCTGCTAATTTCCATCCCCTCTGAAGGAGGTTCAGACACAGTAGGAAACGTGTGCATTCTTGAGAATCCTGAAAATCCCTCCCCAGACACTGTAACTGAACTCTTGCAAATTTCCAAAAGCCACTCTGTGTCTTAATATAATTAGAGCAATCTTGGTATCCTGGCTTCCTGCAGCTGTTCCGTACCACCGCAAGTAACCTGTCTGAAAATTCAGCTCCTTGGTAGGAAGAGAAGACTGACAGATGGTGAATAAATTCAAGGCTAGTTTATTTTTATAACTGGAAAATAACTTTCAGACATCCTGGTGGTCTGCAGATTGTTTCCAGGTCTTTTCTATTTTAATGAAATATAAAATATGACTTGGATTCATGATCGAGCAATTTAATTTTAGCCAAATTGCACAGAAAAGTAAATGCCAGCTCTTATTCTAAACTTTAACCTTCTGAGCCACTGAGACATTTATCTTATGCAAAAATTATTACAATAATACTTTCTGGTTTACAACTGATTTACCAGGAAATTAATATTTGGTTTTATGAACACATTAAGCAGATGGTACCTATTGTTGAAATTATCCCATAGAAGTGCATGTATTTGGACTTGGTTACGGTGTAATGCATGAGACACTTTCAAAGAGACTGGTGTGGTTGGTTTTTCTTTTTTTCTAACAAGTCATTTTAAGTCTATAGCATGCAGCCTTGGAGTTAACTGTGGTGACTCCATAGTTCCAGTAATTTAAAAATGATTGACTTAATCATTTTCCCTCATAAGGTGGAAAGAAAAGAGCAGTATTAATGTAAATAGCTTACATGATTGTTACGAGTTCTGGTCTGTCATGAGTTTCATCACAATCACCGATAAACTGTATAGCTGTTCCAAAATTAAAGTACAGAGTGGCAGCTTCTGGCGTCACTGACGTTAACACTCAACTTCCCTTTAGTTTCTGCAAAGCTTTAAGCTCATCTTCAGATAGAAGTCTTGGAGCTATGGAGTATCAAATCAATCCTATATTCCCTAAAACTTTACACACTATTTAAGGACAGAGCAGGAGCATATATGGCATTAAATAGCATCTTTGCCTGCAGTGTCAACAGCAGTCTTGTTGTTGACTTTGTTCCACTTCCAAATTAACAGATACAGAAAATGGACCTGGTACTTGTAAGGTAACTGGGGACCCTGTCACCTTCGCAGGTGAAGAAAGACTAGAGAAATCACTTGTGTATTAGACATGTCTACAAGCCGCCTTTTTATTTCCATCACGTAAAGTCAAGCAAAAGCTGGAAATAATTTTTAAGAACAACTTCACACTTAATTTAACAAAATCCTACCACTGAAAGCAATGGTTAAAGAAACTATTGCTCAACTCGATGTGATTGTATACACACCTGTATGTAATCTGATCCTTCTTACACACACACTAAATGCAACTTTGTCAGAGATTTTCCAAGCTATATGACTAAAGCTAAGGTTCTAAAACCACCTAAAAAGAGGTCAGTGGCCTGATTTTCAGAAGTGGTGATTCTGCCATCCCTTCTTAACAGCTTTGCTGCAGAAATATCAAAGCAACTAGATGAAAATGTTTGTGCGATTTAGTCAGAAAAATAAGACCTCTGCGAACCACTGAGTGCTCAGCAGAGTGGAAAATCAAACTAACAAACCAGGTATCTAAATCTAAACACAAGAACTTGATTTTAGGCACAGATCCACGCCTCCTGACTTCTGACACTTAATCTCATTCCAGGCTTCTCCTCTGCTATACGGAAAGGGATCCAGATACAGAAGGCAATTCAGATGTTACTTAGACCCTGTCTATCCTAACCAGAAGGGGACTTAATGAGATAGGTAGATGTTCCTAATTTAGGTGTCTCGATTAACTGCCTAAAGTTAAGTTGGATAAATTCAAACTAAGTTTGGAAAATCTCAGATGCACTCTCTAAACTAGAAAAATAAATTCACTTAAAGGTGTTGCACTTAACGCAAATGTAGGAAGATCCCCAGAAGACTTATAAAAGCCCATTTTAATTATGATTAGATGCAACAAAAAAAAAATGTAGCGTTCACTCTGTTTCAAAGAAGATGTATAAAGCAGAAAATCCCAATTGAGTCAGTCCATAAATTTGTGGCGATTTAGTGCAACCTCTCAATATGCAAGTGATGGATAAACCACTGAGAACCATTGACCTGGAAACCTGGAATCCTCTGCTCTGAAGTGGTGACAGGCAGCCCGCTGAGGAGGTCGGGCAGGAGAACTGGCAGGAGCCCCGGCAGGTTTCTGATTAAAAAGTCCAGCTGGAACAGCTCAGTCAAAAGCTGAGGCACCAACACACAAATGACCGCTGGGAAGTTCTTTTGTGCGTTCTGATTTTCGTATTTACAGGACGCAATATTGTTTCTGGCTTACGGAAGATGGCATGCTACTTCAATTAGACAGGACGCATCACAAACCACAAGTAGTAATCTATCGGAGGAGCTTTTAAATCAACCTGGCCTCTCCTCAGGATAATTATTTGCAGACACATTTAGCTGCAAACTAGCTGGGTGCGCGCAGGCAGACTTCACTGGATTCAGTGGTATCTCCAAGTTTCTTGACAGTTCTGGGCAGTTTCTTACAAGTTACTGACAAACATAGTGGGTACCTAAGACAAAACATCTTGTGACCAGGTGCCCACCTGACTCTGAACCGATTCTCCTGTAGCACACAGTGGTCCCTCGTCTGAGCACAAATCTAATGAAGTTCGTGTTTAGTTTCTGGTTTAACACCTTTGCCTGCATGTCCTCTGCAGCAATTAAGGACTTGCAGTGTTTAGGTCCTCTCCTTAAAAAGCAACTCCTTTTTTTCCCAGGACCAGATTGGTTTTCTGTGAAGCTCTAGAATATGCTTCTGCCATCAACCACTGTAGAGCTTGCAATTCTCACTTTCCCAGGATGTTTATGTCTAAACACTTATATTTTTTTTAACTTTTTACCTGTACCTAGACTGCATTAGAGTGTGTCCTTCCTAGAAGTTCAAAAAAATACATGCTTAAATACAAACTCCATTTACGCTGAGATGGGTATTCCAGGCACTTTGCAGCATCAAAGACTTACATTCTGTTGTCATTAAAGCTTGGGTATTCACATTCTGCTTTCCTTTATGTCCCCGAGGAAAAGCAGCTATTGTTTATCTCCTCAAATGAGAAATACATTTGAAGACACAGAATGATTGTCACACCACAGCACCGAAGAGGGGTGAATCATCCTTAGTGTATCAGGGAAAGCTTTGTCACTGGCTTCAATAGCTCAGGAATTTTCCATCTGATCACTTCATTTCTTCATTTACTTTATACACGGTAATAATTGGCACAAACCACCCTGTGAATGAAGGCCCACTAAAATCAGCTGTGAAACTCCCAATGATTACAGCATGGCTTGATTTTGACACTTGAAACAGCAATATGAAGCAAAGATTCAATCTTTCATAGCCTCTGGTGAGCTAAGTCTGGACTTGAACAAGAAATACACCATAAAGTTGTATTCCCTATCAACTCCTGGAAGTAAGGCCCCTCAGCAACGTTAATTTAGCACTGAAATTACATTGTCTTTTCTTGGAAATCTCTGTGATCTTCACCATCTGTTTCATGCGATAAAATAAAGTTGTTGATTTGATGCTGTATCTTCTATGTCAGAATAAAGGCCAGTTCCAATTTGCATCAAGTGGCAAAAAAAGAAAGAAGTAATTATAAATTATAATGAAAACAAGCACATGCTTTTCCACATGTTAATGATGCAAAGGTAGCTGCGCTGGTGTACAGCTCCAATCAAATTCAGATCACGTTAGTTGGATTTTTCAGTTTCAGACGAGTACGGCTGTAGCAAGCAGGTATAGTAAGAGCTCTAATGAGTTTCCTCACCACATAAAAATTATCCGGCAAGCAGCACAAAGATCACTCAAATGAAAACAAATACTCAATAAAGCAGATAACTGACTGCAATCTTAGTTAATAAGATGGCCCCAAACTGCCCTGCAAAAATGCCAAAGCAACTAAATATAATTGTTTATCTTTGTTAGCAAAGGAAGAAAAACTTCGATAATGTTCTGGAGAACTTCTATACTGTTTTATGGGAGCCTGAAGTACTTTAAAAACAATCAACTATTTTATGTTGCAGTTTCTGGCTTGAAGTTTTATTTCAGCTTTGAAACTGATGGTTTATGATCTAGAGTCCTTGTTATCCTCTGAACCTGTCAGCATCAGCTTTTATTTTCTGTGTCAAAAGAGAACAGTAAATGGGACACACTGATCGCTAACATTTTTTAAAAGGTCTAGTAATTGTTATCTGAGGATATCCTCAGCTAAACTCACAGGCATGCATGTACACACATATATATTCACAACCACAGTCTAATGATAATACAGCAGATTTACTATATCTTTTTCATTATTATCGATCTCCCCCAGATCCTGAGATTAATGATCATGGAAGCAATCAGTCAAATAATATTCCCAGAATCTCTCTGTAGTCTAAGAAATATTTTTTGAAAATCAAATAAACAGAATACTCCAAAGTTCTTTCTACAGTGCTTTTTTAACCCCACTCCCCATGGAAAAGTCTAGAATACCACACAGACAACAGAAATCCTCTGGCCAGCAAGGGACTGCACATCCCATTGTGAATCCAGCCAAGTCAGTATTACTCTATCCATAACATTAAACATTGAGCTTAAATGCTTTGCTTGACCAAGACAGAAATGGTCGACTACTGAACCCTGAAAGCACAGCGGAGGGAGCGTCCAATGTGCTTTTCAAACCAGGTTGTGGGAATTGGTTACAAGGGACAGAATATTTAGTAGTTCTCCCTCACTGCGGCCAACTTAGGCTTCACCTTTCTGTTGAGTCCACCAATATATGTGATGGGATAGTGACAACGACTGTTTTTTGGAATAATAGCTGTGTTCAAACTATGCCAGCTCAATTCACAAATCTATATCTAGTTAGGTTATATAGATAGTTTTCTAAATGGCATAAAGTAAGATGTCATTGTAAAGAATGAAGAAACGAATGCTTGTTACCTCCTTAGTAACACTGGATCACATAAGGGTCTCACTTTCTGCAATTCCTGATTCCACATCCTCCCTGCTCTTTCAGGAAGAATGCTGTTATATAGAGTTATTTTTAAGTAGCACTTCTATTTAAAATTAAAAAAAAAGAAATCCTTTCTAATGGCAGATTTTTGCAAATGGGTTACTAATAACTGAGCAGTTCCTCCTGGGAGTCTCAAAGCAACTGAGGGAAGTGAAACACCCTGGTCCCTTTGACTCTCCAACAGAGGCAATTACCCCAAACAGTTTCCCACAGCTTCTTCCCAGAGCGAATTTTCTTTTTTACAAATCTTCTTAGGGTTAAGCATTGCCATGTTTGTTAACATAACTTCTCTATACCAATGAAAGCTCCTAGAAGGGGATTTAGGCAGATGCTGACAGATGAACTGCTGGTGAACTCTCAGCAGATTCAGAGATTTGGATAAGTATATTAACGTCGATCCTTATCTAGACTTCGTGCTTCTTTCTTCCTCACCTCGTCAACAAACTTTCAGTCCTCCTTTCTTCCCATTTACAATTCCTCGTTACCTTCCCACACGCTGACCTGTCCAACTCCCTCCTGGACCTGCCGCCTTAAAGGGAGAAGGCTGACAAGGAAGCTGCCGTGGGGCTGCCAGACTTCCTCACTTCAGCAGGTTTTCCATCCTCAAGGAAAGTGATTCGGCGGGTTATTCTTCCATTTCATCCCCCCTCCACCTGATTTTGACAGGACAGTGTAAACCCACTGCTACATCTCCCAGGCCTCTCACCTCTAGGTTTTAGAACTAAACAACTAACACTTTGAGACCTAAATGATCCTTAAAATTGAAAAAGAAAAGACATGCCAGGCCTCCCAATCAGGACAGAAGCAAAGCAGGAAGGAAAGAAGAACAAACCACCAAGGACCACAAGAACTTCCTCTCCAGCCTCTCCCCTGCTGGGGGGAGGAGGAAAGGACTGCACTATCTTGGATGCCAATTCAAGCCTATTTCTCTCAGAAAGCTAAAATCCACAGATACATCCTGATGATGACAAAGAAGAATACTTATTTTGCTACATATGGTATGCCTGGTACTGTTAAACATCTAGAAAAAACTGTTCTCTTTCTGAAATAACCTTTGGAGCAGAAGGTAATCCATCAGGGTAACAGCAATGAAAAATCCATGAGTTTAACTTCCTCATTGCTGGCAATTTGAACTGAAACAACTCAAAGAATGACCCTCATGCACCTCCTGGCTCTTGCTGAAGGAGTGACAAAAGGAACAAGATGTGACATAACATACAGAGAGACTCCCAAATGGACACTCATCAGAAAACTGCAATTTCTCCAGGAATACATAATAAACTTAAACTAAAAAGAATCTTCGTGTACTGAATCAAAGCACATCTTCCAGTTCCTTTCTTCTTTCTCTCACGGAGTGCTAAACCCCTGATTACCTCCAAACATCACAAAATTAGAGGATTTCATTTTTATTCTAAGGCAGATTGCCACTGTCAGAAATCCCAGTACCACAGAGCGCTCTGTTACTCTGTGTCAGATGACACCTACACTCGGTTCCTGTCATTGATTTATTCTGTCACCTTGAAGGAACCCGTTAAATGCTCCCTGCCTCAGTTCCTCCTTCTGATACTAATGTTTAATTCCAGGTAAGCTCTTTCACCAGATGTTGCAAAAAAGTGCTATGCAATTAGCTGATATTATAACTAGCTCTCACTAATTCTTTTATATTATGTGTCTTTTTATAATTTTAGATGGATTTTGACAACCATGCACAAAAAAAGGTATACTTTCTTGACCTAGTTCAGCCTCAGAGTAACTGGTTTATGCCTCACACCTACCTCTAGAGTTTAATTTCAATATAAAGTATCTCTGATACAATAGTACTTACTTCATTAATAATGGATATCAGCAAATACATGGAAAAAAATGTTTGTTTTAGAGCTATGGGTATCATGTTTCTAGCAAGCTTTCCTACGATCAGGAACAAATAAGCTGCAAAAAGTGGACAAATATTAACAGCTCTGAACTCACTTCCCAAATTGGAACTCCACGCCAGCGCACAGAGGGGGCAAATTCTGAAGCCAAGACTCTTTGTTGTCTGCCCATCTGCCCTTTCTCTCAGGGTGGAACGAGAACCCAGCAGACTGTAAAAGCAGATCTGCCTGAGTTTTCCCAGGTATTTCTGCTAACACGTAGTCTTAATCTGCGTCATTCGTAATATTTCAACCGGGGCACAGATGGGATCTATTGGCATCTACAAAACTGCACCTATTGAGAAGAGAATTAAAATAGCAAGAGATCTAGAAGCCGTCTGGCGTGTTGCTGGTCTATCCTGCAATACTGTGAAGGAAAGAAAACTGCAAAACATTCCTTTGTAAAGGAATTAAAGGAATATGATACAGAGGCATAAAAAAAACCAAGAGCACATGATATTCCAAAGGAAGTAACATGAAATTATATCCCCAGCTGTGATAATATTAGTATAGTGACCCGTGACTACATACCCAGCAAACTGGAAGTTGTGATCCTAACGATTATAGAGAAAAAGGTGCTGAAGCAGAAAAAAAAGAGGAGGAGAAGGGGAGATAAAGTACTTTTAAAGCAAATCTAAACACAATATTTATCAACCCACCTGCTATTTGTTTCTGTCAGACCTGTCATTCAGTGATTTTAGATGAGAGATTGGAAGCAATAGCGTATGTGTCTGCTGGTGGCAGCCACAAAATTATCATTCCAGAAAGCGGTATCTCGCGGGTAGGAGAGAATCAAGGGAAATGTTGTTGCTGAGGCCTGAAAATGGAAATAAACGGGTTGATTTTCAGTTACTCTGCATGCAATCTTCCATGACAAGAATGTTCGAAGGCATTGAATGTTTAAAATGAGACACATTAAAAGTGGCAAAAATTGGCCCAAAGTTGGTCCAAATCTCACATGTCTTTTGGAAACCCTCATTTACACACATCTCTCTTGCTTCAATCAGTTATTGGAGGCACATGGGGGACGGAGTTTAGTGCAAAGGAAATTTAACTTCAAATAGCTGTGCACTCCCTATATACCATCTCCTCTGTCCCCAGTGTAATTTATTGCAGCTTCAAGAAATGATCTAATTTTTGCTTCCTGTATTTCCCTATCAAGCAGAAAATTTCCACGCCGTAACATATTTGAACAGGCACCACTTATATGAGAGCCTGGAAACAAGACCTGTTTGTAATCCTTTTGCCACCTTTCTCACTGACATATTACATAGGAAAATTTCTCAGGGACCCAGTACACATCACTAGTAAACGGATTAAAGGAGTGTTATTTAAACTTCTAAATTCAGTATGCAAGAAGGAGAATACACTAGTCATCTTCTCACTTCACCATGTAGAAAGATACAACAGTAATACCTGACATATTTCTTTATACAAAGATACTATGGATGCATTCCCACAAGCCAGAGTCAATACATCAAGGCACTGGAGACAGGAGGTATTTGGGTACCGACTTTCTTTGTCTAAATAACTGGGAAGAATTTTTGCATAGCAGAAACCTGGACTGGTAGACCTCAAAACACTTCTACAATATAAATATGAAGTAAGTGAAGAATATTGAAAGAATAGGTTTATGCTTCCTCCCCATTGCCCTTCCCCTACTCCCAAGTTTACAGAAAGTTTCTTTCTGTCTCCTTGCATACCTAACATACCTCCTTCTGCAGACCTAACTTTTACACTGGGAGTATCGGTCTACTCTAGTCCCACTGGGAGGTTTCATTGAAGTATACAGTCCGGGACACAATGATTTTTAAATTAAAAGTCAGAAGTTTCATTTACATATATTTGCTTTGCCAAACACTAATCAAATATTGAAACTAAGCATGGCAAAACAAACTTGATACTTGTGGATACTATGTCCATCCTTTACGTAGTGTATTGTGTCCTGAGCAGGAACAAATTTCTGCGCTGGGAGAAGTCCTGATAAAAGCAACTTTAACAACTACAAGCTAAATTATTACCCAATAGGTGGTTATTTTATATCCTTAATTCTCTCCTGAGGGCAGGATTTCCTCAAAGGAGAGAAGAGAGAGTGCAGATCGGTTACTGCCAAGGTAGCAAGGGAATCGGACGTGACCCCAGGGCATGAGGGCAGAGGCAGGGGAAGGGCCAGGGAGGACACCGGAGCCACCAGCCGAGTGAGGAGAGCCACATAAGGGAGGCGCTGCAGAAAGAAAGGAGCAAGGGAGGTTTCTCAGCGACTCACATCACTGAAGAAAAATGTTTATGGAAGAGTCCATAGGAGCAGCAGCGGATGGCTCAGCCATGTGCAGAAGGGGGGGCCTATATCACGTTCGAAAAAATGATCCAGGGGGCCTTGAAAAACTCGGTGTTTGGGAGAGCCTGAAGGGTCTTTCTAACGTTTACATCCAAGAGATAGGATCTAACTTCCATGGACCATTTATCTTCTCACTGAGAAGTACTGACTTCATGTGTAGACTCACTGTTTTCAGTAAGTTCGTAATAAAGTCCTTTATACTTAAAATCCACCAGTTACACAGAGACACAGTTTAGGGCATCAAACAGGACCTCTGTGATGGTCTGCTCTGAGCTCCTGGATTATACAGTCATAGGGCTAACCTGCATTCCTGCATGAAGCAAAGCATAACATTTAGAGGAAAAGAAACCCCACCCTTCAGTTTAACCTGCTACCTCTCCATCAATAGAGACCATCCTTAGTGCCATATGTATGGCACTACTGCCGCTGTAAAAAATGTTTCACCGTGAGCAAAACATACACAACGCAGCCTTGAAGAAAAAAAGGCTATTTAACTTCATTGTTCCATACTCCTTTGTTGATTAATTCCTGGGTCAAGTGCATTTATTTTTAATATATGCACACACGATGGAAGTCATTTTAACGCATTTGAAATGACTCATGTTCTTAAGAAGGGCTAGAGGGATCTTGTAGACGTAATTAACATTACAAGAACCAAGTGACAATGCTTGAGGGCGTAATAGGAAACAATGTAGAAGAACTGCCACAACAAAGCCAAAACAAAGCTACTCTGTGCAATATGGTTTCTTTAAAATTGTGCAAGAGAACTATTTTTATGTACAGTCCACACTAGGGAATGAACGAACTGAAAGCAAAACACAACTCCACTGCCCTTAAAAAATACGTTTTCAGTAAGCCTGTGTCCACCACCCGCTAACAAATATTTCTACTATTTCACAATAATTTCTACCCAACTGTTTTAGGAATTAAAATGCATTTTTCATCACATTGAAGATGGTCTCTAAGCCACTTGCCTGTCTGCAGCAAATTGAAGTTTGGAGCCTCTAAAGTTGTTTAACTGGCAACTGCTCAAATGAATCGACACAATTAGCAGTTAAAGTATGTGTAATTAAAAACAAAGGAACTATTTTCCTGGAGGAGTCATTTTGACCTCATTTGGTACCGCACTACTTTTAGTCAAGCACTGTATCAGTTCAAGTTAAGGGAAAACTGTAGAAAAGCGATCAATAATCATTTTATTAATAAATGCATAACCCTTTTCCCAGGTTACAGTTCTTTATGGATATCCTTGCAATTAACATGTTTGCTTGAAGTTGTCTTCAAAGATGAAATGTTATTGATTCAAATTTTTTTGGTGTCCCATGATAAAGGCAAACAAGAATCAAATCAGAAATGCTGTATGGCGTTCATACAACAGACTATGCATTAAAATGTCTGAAATGAAATGAAAATGTTACTTTCAGCAGAAATAATTATATACTATTTCAGGACTCTTAGAGAAACCTTTGACTTACTGTTGCCACCACCAAAAAGAATAAGTCCTTCTTTGAAATCCGAAGACAAAAGAAGGATGGATGGATTCTAAGTTCACTGGAAAAACAAGCAAGGAAGTAGAAGGTCAATGCTTCCATCTTGTTCATAGAAGACTCAGAAGACCCAATAACCAATGGAGACTCACATGTTCCCTCATGGCCCAAGGTACGCACACCACCTTCAGAGAGAGCATCTTTCTCCTGCTTCCCAGTCTGCTGTCCCAGACTTTAAACAGCCAGTCTGGTCCAGGGCTATAAAAGAGAGAGAAAGGCCAGAGATTTACAGGGACACTGACTGGAGAACTGCAGAAGCTGGAACAGCATCACTGCAGAATGATGTGCAAAAAAAAAAAAGATGTTCTGTCAATACAGAACAGGACAATGACTCAGAAAATCCAGATTCCCTTTCTAGATGTGTAACAGATGTCCAGTGAAACCATTAACAATTATCAGACATATTCCTGCACCTCAGGCTCTCATCGGTAAGGTGGGGATAATACTCACCTAACTCCTTGTTCTCTGTAGGGGGAAATGGCTATTAGCATGTTTGCCATGCAGATGGAAGCCCGGCCAGACCTTAGCTTGGAATATCTTTGTGCTACTGTAATATAATAATCAAGTGCAAAAGACGTGTGAAGTTTCAAAATTAAATAGGCTCTCACAGAGGATAACTGAAATAACACAGCAGCTATAAGGCAGAACAGACTCCTTTATTAATCTGATTTTCTGCATAACAGCTTAAATTGTCTGCTGCCATGCCATTGTTTTTAAAGTAAAGTAGAATTGCAATGCCACACAGATTGCAAATATACAGCAATATTCATGTTCTACGAACTCCTGCTGTCCACATGAAGACAGTAATCCAGTTGCTTCTGCAAATTCAGTAATCAGACCAAATGCATATGTAAGAAGCAAGGTACTGTCGGATCGGTGCTCTGCCTGAATTAATCTTCCAATACACTGATTAGCCAGCTGAGTGCATAGTCAATAGTATGGTGATGAGTGTACTGTAAAATTTGATGAAGAACAGACTGTACTATTTTACTGCCTTTGTCATAGATATTGGGAAAAGAGAGATTTTACATGAAGCTATTTGGTAAAAGTAGACCCCCTGAATATTATATGCATATAAAATGAGGTAATTTTCCTAGTCTCATGTAGTTTTGTAATAGCTATTTGATAGGACAACCAGCAAAAGAATTGCTTATTTCTTAAAAGCAAAACAAAACTGCAGACTGCTAAGAGTACTTCTGGAGATCTCACAGCCAAGCGGTAAAACTAACACTACCAGGGCCTGCAGACCTTTTGTTTTAGCAAAATATGCCCTGTTTCAGTGAAAAGTGCTTTCAGATCACTCTGTGACTCAGGATTCTGCCGAACTGAGAAGTAAATCAACCAGGGAGTAAGTAGGTTTCTACCACTCTGGGCACCTTTTTTCCTGCACATGGAGCTGACATTAGTCCGTGGGCTACTTTCCTGAAGGAAGATATTGTCTTCACCTCCTAACTTGGCTTCTTCTAAAACAGAGCAGACATCCCTGACAATACACAAGTAGGAAAACCTCGTATGTACACACCTCACGCTGGAGTTCTTGATTGCGCATTTCTTACCACTGTGATGACATGGAAGTCTAAAGGGTGACAGATACTATGAATACTTACAGGAATATAATTTTAGATGAGTCTCCTTTAAGGAAGAAGTATCTATTTTTAAGTAGATGAAATACCAATAAGTGTGAGATTACTGGTTTAGACTACAACAAGTCAAGCCCTGCTACCAAAAAACTTTTAATGAATGGAAGGGCTGGTTGTTTGGGTGTTGGGGTTTTTTACCCTGGTTTCTCATGAATAACCTTAAACAAAGAACAGCAGCTCCCGACACATTAGGCTTTGTTTGCTTGCCACATGCTATTTTATGTAGACACACTGGTGCCACATCAAAAAGTCTACAGGCTTGTGAAAGGAAGGAAGGAAGGTAGCCAGGTGGTTTTTGCTTGCAGCTCTCTCCCGTAGGTAAAGAATAAGGAGAAGTTGGCTGACAGGGGACCTTGGAAACAACCTTTCAAGTCTTAAGTTAAAGGGACTGAACTAATCCCTCCTGATTTCCCTTTGCTGTGTGAAATTATGCAGTGGTAAGCAGATTCCAAATTTTATAATGCCCAGGATGTTAGTTAGCATTATACTCTTGCTACATTATACGCTGGGGTTGAAAAAAGTGCCTTAATATATATTTTTTAAAAAGTAATCTATTTTCCAGAAGCTATACAGTAAATTGTACCTGCTTCACAAAGTCTTTACTGTTTCCTCCTCTTCTGCTGCAAGATTATTTCCTAAATGTAATAGCTGAGATTTTAATGCAATTATTTTTTCTTTATGATAACCTAAGATACACTAATGTAAAAATGATACAGAGCTTTCTTTTTATTGGGTAGTTAGTGGGAATTTTTACTACTTGCTCATCATTTCCAATCCTAGCTTTTTTAACTGAATCATAGCACTATGAAGAAATGGGTCTGACTTTACCTATAAAGTTCCAGAATCCTTTAATTAAAACCCACTATTCTGGTGTCTGCTAGATATCCAGGGCATGTTTCAAGCCTGGAAAACACAAAGGAGCAGGAAAGATATCCTCACCGGCTGATTAATAAATTACTAGAACACGCTGGCTTCACAAATGCAGAGGGGTTTGTTATGTCTTTCTGCTTTAGAAGAAAGGAGAGAAGGAGAAAAGCAAAGATTTCACCATCCCTTTGAATTTCAACATTCTCCAGTGTCACACACAGGCTTTCTTGCTCTCTTGGTCCTTTTGCTTCTGAGTTTGACCAACTGCAGCAAAGATGGGGAAGGAGTGGGCTCCATGGGCTGATCTCTCATGAGGGTGGTATTCATCACCCCATGAACTGCATACTCAGGAGCCTTCTGGCACCTCAGAGATTTTCCCATTCTCTTTTTGCAGAAAACTCAGACCATCCACATTTTCACTCGAGAACATCAGTGACTGCATCATAGATGTGAACGTGACAGTCAGGACATTCACCCAAAACAGAGAACAAGGTTCATCGCTGATCTAGCATAGACAAGGTGAGCACTCAAACTTGATTTTTTCACGTGTTATGCAAGCATCCCGCCCATTGGAATAGTTAGCGCTCTTTTATTTTAATAGAGTATATGCAGTAAACCTCAGAACTGCTTCTAAGAAAAGCCTATTCAGAAATTGTACGATCTTGCACAATAGCAAGAAATTTTCAACCAGAAGCCATCAATCACAACAGAGTTCCCACCTGTGTGCCAGCAAAATATTACCTCTGCTTCCTAAGAGAAGCTGCTGCCTTCATGCAAAAAAGCGTAATGCTTCTGCGTCAGTTCCTTCTCTCTTTGTGGTACAGGGGGAAGAACAGGAAAATTATAAATTTTACATGAGTTGATCCATTGAAGCAAAAAATGGGAAAACCAGTGTTCACTAACACATCCAAAGACTGTTTAAATGAACTCTTATTAAAGATGCATCAAATTCTGGGCAACCTCTATCTAGAATATTTGGTCATACTTTTTTATTTTTGGATTATCATACTCATGGCAAGAATCTTCCATTCATGTCAACACCGGCTTTATCTTTGATCAGGTCTCCCGGCCTGAATGGAAATCATGACCAACTTAAACATCTGGTTAGAATCGGGTTCTCTTTTAAGTCACAAAACTGCAAGTAGATGGTATTAAATAAATTTGTAACATTGTGTTTGCCATACTGGTAATTAGCACTTGTAAACATCTTTGAAGAGAAAAATTGAAATTCTTACCTAAACATATAGCAGCAGGGATTACAGCTATCTTCCACCCTAAATTCAATAAAAATTAACTTCAAAATATAACCCTTTTATGACTGTGGACTTCATTTACTCCAATACAAATTTCAAAGACAAAAATGAAAGAATCTCTAATGTGGGTTTTTTTGGAAGTTAGAAGTAGAGGAGATGCTGTGATTACAATCTTTTTTTAAATAGGAACAGATTTATTTAAGCAGCAGCATTTGATGACATCAGAAAGCAATTAAGCAAAATTGACGGATAAAAACATGCTTATTTATCATTTACACTTGCAGATAAAAAACCAAACTTGTATCTGAATTCATATCAGAGATTTCAAATCATGGATGTCTGTTTGCCAAGTTTTATCTATTTTAAACCTTATCTTTATCGATCATTGTCCCTCCTCAATTAATGAATAACTCCGTTGTTTCACTGAAGATCTTCGAGTGTAGCATTTGGATTTTAATCACTCATGCTTTGCTGACTGAACGTTTCAACTCACCCATACAAAATGAATAAACCTCTGTGGACTTAGAAAAACATATTTAAATTAAATAAAACTTACAGTCAAAATAGTCTTGCTGGTTTAAACCCTTGATTTAAACTAAATAAAATAATTGGCCAATTGTCAAGCACTCTGGGACTTTGTTAGTTTAAAACATGTCTTACAGTGAAAGAAAGTCCTGCTACATTCCTCAAAATCTGAATACGACTGTTCCAAACCTTGGAGAATATTCCAGAGGTGTAAGGGCGGCAGAATCTGGAATAAGACCGCAGGATTTACTGTATATACTACATACTATTTTGTAGCAATCTCAGAACTCCTTAAAACAATCTTTACATTATCCCCATATCATAGACACAGGGAAAAACAAGGCATAGAAAGATCTGAGACACTGAATCAACATCAGATCTGGGAATATCCATCCTGCAGACTTGTGCCCTGACCAAAGGCCAACCATTGTCCGTATATTCCAACCCAAGAAATGGAATAAAACATGAAGTCAACATAATTATCTTTACATAGGCACTACCGTGATTTTCAAAACTAGAAGAAGAAAATATATTTCTCAGCTAACAAGTGTCCTGTAGATTAAAGAGAAACCAAAGTCTATCAAGTCTATCTAATTTCAACTATTCTAAATCTAATCTCTTCCTATCTCTCTCCCTCTTCAACTAAAGAATAACTGAACTCAGTGAAGATTTTACAGAATGTAGCACTTGAATTTTACACATTCATATTTTCCGGAGTACAACATTTAGCACTCTACCTCATGACTGGCAACAGAGAGCAAAAACGAGTCAGCATGTGTAGTTTATCCTTCTGGGGCTACGATATCCTATATATAAACCACAAGTTTCTGCTTCTTGCTATGGAGACACTGTTAAATCCAGTGCAGGTACCATCCTACCACCCAAGGCAGAGTTTAAAGAAAGTCATCTTCTTTATGGCACCCTCTACAATCGAGCCCTTACTTTTTTCCCTGTGTATGGACAGGCTTGATGTTTGTGAACAGGAAACAATGCTTAAAGAATATTTAGCTTTTAAAGCATACTGAGCCTATGAATGAGAAAGTTTAGCAACATCTCTTATTACTTAATCAAGAAGGGACTTCTCTTTTAAAAAGAAGAGACTTCTCTGCTCTTCAGAAAATTGTAATATCTGTCTCAGTTTTCTCCTCCAAAATGAAGATGATGATCCTTGCCTGCAACAAAGAGCTACTGAGAGCATAATGGGATACGTCTGAAGCCCTTAATAAAAAGTGGCGTGACTCGCTTCTCTAGAACTACTCGAATACATAAAACCTTGAAAACTGGTAGCAACAAGATAAATTTTCTTGCATACATAAGACTTAAATGAGACGAAGCCAGCTCAGCTGCATGTCTTTGCATGCACACACACTGCAACAGAAGGAATTTCTACTGTCCACAAAGTATCTGAAATTTTACACTGCTTTCCACATTAACTGAATTAAACTCTAGGCTAAGCAACGTTTCTCTGCTAGAACCAATGAAATAAAAGGCCAACAGCATTCTGGCTTGCATCAGGAATAGTGTGGCCAGCAGGAGCAGGGAAGTGATGGTGCCTCTGTACTCGGCACTGGTGAGGCCTCACCTCGAGTGCTGTGTTCAGTTCTGGGCCCCTCTGTACAAGAGGGACAGTGAGGTGCTGGAGCGTGTCCAGAGGAGAGCTACCAGGCTGGTGAGGGGTCTGGAGACCAGGTCATATGAGGAGAGGCTGAGGGAGCTGGGCATGTTTAGCTTGGAGAAGAGGAGGCTGAAGGGAGACCTCATTGCCCTCTACAACTACCTGAAAGGAGGTTGGACAGAGGTGGGGGTTGGCCTCTTCTCCCAGGTGAATCATGACAGGACCAGAGGAAATGGTCTGAAGCTGCAGCAGGGGAGGTTTAGGTTAGATATGAGGAGGAATTACTTTACTGCAAGAGTGGTCAGGCCCTGGAACAACCTGCCCAGGGAGGGGGTTGAGTCACCATCCCTAGAGGTGTTTAAGAAACGTCTAGATGTGGCACTTCAGGGCATCCTCTAGTAGTAGAGATTGTAGGTTGTTTGGTTGGACTCAATGATCTCAAAGGTCCTTTCCAACCATGAAGATTCTGTGATTCTGTGAAATTGCATTCTTTCACTTTGGTACAAAACGTAGCCTATAATAGAGAATAGTACTGTGCATGTATTATGCTGATAAAACATGCCAGACCTGTTTTTAATTAATTTCATTTTAATTTAACTGAATTAAAATAATCCATGCAAGCTCTAAATCTGTTATCATAATGATATAAATCAGAATTTATCCTACTCAAGTGAGGGAACTTGTGCAAAATCTAAATAAGTTAGATAAGAATCAGGACCACCAGATGTTTATTATCATTGAGAGTTTTATGACACACAGTCCAAACTAATTTAAACTAATGCCCATGCTAAGTATTGGGCAGTGCTATAACTTTCTCATATTTATAGATCTAATCAGACCTGGGTATAATTTTCAGGTTAGTACCCAAGTGAAGAGCCATATTTTAGTGAAATAAAGCAAATAAAGCAAACTGTAATGTAAAGTATTAGCCACCTGCTCGTTGAGAAATTATATATCACAATACTTACAAGAAAAATTAATTCTTTGACAGATGGTAACCTCTTCCAATGAATGAGTGGGAAAGTTGAGATCTTAAGAGTCTATGCTTAAAAGCAAAATGAGGTAAATCCCCTTCATCTGTTCCCCTACCGTGATAGGGAATACACAGGTATGTGCCTGGGAAGGCAGCCTTGCATTGTTACAAACGGTTGATTTTCCCCAGCTGGGCAGACACTTAATGCTATCCTGTTAGAACATATATTATTACAGAAGATGTTCTTTTCAGCTTTCTAAGCTGACATCTCAGAGCATTTAATAAATCAAGCTGCAAAGGCAGTGCCATTCCAGACAGAAGTCATTCTTACGATTATTTCCATACTAAATTTTTTGGTGAATATATATTTTCATTAGGGAAAGCAGCCAACAACTGTTAGGGAAATGAAACAAGGATGCCTGAATGAGCCATTTCCCAATGAAAACAATGTAGGAAACTACATGGTGGCTGGAGATCCTTGTGTTGAAGTAGAAAGTAAACCTCTTCAGGCTGCAGGAGCTCTGGAAAGCTGGCACTATCCAGCAACCTGTGCAAATGGGAACATAACCTGCTGTTCCTAAACCTGACTCCCAGATTCATGCAGAGCAGAGATGTCAAGTGACCACTGATGGCATTAAACGCTTCTTTTCAAAAGAACATTGCTGCTATGGGTAGATAAAAGAAACAGCAAGCCTGCAATAGCATCATCCGGCATCTCTCAGCAATAATAAATTTCGGTTACAGCATCACTCCAGCTCCTGATCACTGGCAGTGTGCTTTACACATGGCTTCAGTAACTAAGTCGTCTTTCTCTTGTGTATTTGCTTCAGTGAACCACAAAAACAAACAGGCTAGAAATTACAGAACAGTAAAATGCAACAATCTCGCTTTCATTTAAATCAATGAGAACGGATAGCCTAGTGGTACTTGGTAATACAGAACCTCAATTCAGCTTCTTAATTTTAGTTTTTCACAGTAAAAGATGAAAACAAAAGCCTTCGTGTTAATTAAATCTTCAGGTCTAACAAAACAACTGATGACCATTTTATTGGATTTTCCTGTGTGTCCTAGGTCAAAACAGCTCCGGTTTTTCTCCGGTGTGGATCCTCTGTTGTTTAATGAGGGCTCAGTTGCAGCCTTCCCCAGCTTAGACAGCTTCTTTCTTCTACCCAAGATCACATTTTCACAGAACTTGTAGGGACTTAGTATCTTTGAAACACCTCAACTACTGTCAGAGTAGACTGAAGCTGAGAAATGGGATCATAATTTTTTAGGTCAAGAAGAAAAACAAACAGTATGACCGATACTTCCATATGAGAGCTTTGAACTGAGCAATCCTTAGCCTGCTTGTTCATATTACAAATGCACTAAATTTCTCCCAAGTAGTTCTTCTCAATATCCCGAAAAACTCAGCTCCTCTGTTACCAGACTTCATTGCTCAAGTGCCTTAGAGAGCGTTCCCATCTGGCATCATCCTCAGATTGCTTATTTAAATGGGAATACGTACACCTACAACACACGTGGCCAGCATCTATAGCAAGATGAATCCTCTCCATTAACTGAGAGAATCTGAAACCATTAGGGAAGCCATTTTCTGAGGATTCTGACTAAAATTTCACAATCTGCAAATCAAATGGCTGTTTTTTTTATCGGCCACTTTATCAATTATTTTGATCTTGAGGCTTGACTTCTTTAGTCAAGTAACAATTCAATTCAAGCCAAACCTAAATGTACCACAGCAGTGTTTCAGCATTGGGAATGTGCTTCTCGTGTATCTCCCACTTTCCCCATGTATCATACCTCGGTTTGTACAGCAGAGTGGTCTCAGAGAGCGCTTGGATCCTTTCCAGTTGATCTAAACGAGGAGACAGAAGTCTAGGAGCACGTCCAGTGCACTCCCACCCATGGGACAGCCCTCAGTTAATTCGATCTAAGGCTGCTGAAATGTGTACAGCATAAACGTCAGATCCTCAAGATCAATTCTTCTGCTCTCCAGACCTGCTCCTACTGCATTGCTCTACTTGTTGCTGTAGACCATCCCAATCACACAGAGTTAATACTCTGGACAGAACTACGGGCAACCAACTTCAGACAGTTGAGCTTAATTTGTGTATAGAAAACTTTCTGTCTAGGCAGGAGACAAATCTTTTCAGTGATCCGTTGTCATAGGCACCTCTGCCAGGAACCGAGTTTATCAGAAACTCATTGAGCGTTCTCTTCAGCCACTCACAGAAGGCTGCAACGGCACTTTCATTGAATACAATGGGTTTTGGATCAAGGCTTTAAAAGTTAAGAGCACACAAGCATCCGCTTGTGCATACAAAGTTGTCTGCAAGGCTGACAATTTACAATACAATCACACTGAGAACTTCTCCAACAGATTTGATGTTTCTACCATAAACCATTTTTGATTAGTGGGACTAGACGTTACAGCCCACAGAGAAAAGGATCTATTACAATTAGGGAGGGGTAAATTATTAGCATTTCATGTTGTGAAAGCAATCTTCATACAGTGCTGTTTTAGCTTTCAGTACAATCTTTTCCACAGGCATGAGATATTGGAATTTCAATGCCGAATAAATTCTGTGAAATACAGCAGTGCTCTGCAATATGCAAGCTTTAGACAGACGATGTATTTGGACACACTGGCCACCTCCATGCGTTTCCCACCTGTCCGGCTGATGGCATGGAAACGGGAGTGGAATACCAACCAAGCCAGGTAACTGAAGAATACTTGGAAGTCTTACAACACACTGCGGAATGCTCTGGACACCTTCGCAGTTGGATCGGTCTGCCTTTGCATGGCACACGACGACAGAAAGCAGGAGCCCCTCAGGCAGCCAGTACAGTATGAACCCACTATCAAAGCAAGGATTATTATGGGAGCTCCTCAAGCATGAAGCTATGCCCACTGCGGATCTCTGCTGTCTTCTCCGGATGCTGTTCCTAGAATTCTTTACAATAGTGGATGTCAGCAGAGCTATCTGAAGCACAAATCAATTTAGGGTCTGACCTTACTCACCTTATTTCTTTTCAAATAATTGATCTTACATCTGTGTACTTACTTCTACTTACAGAGACAGGATGAATTTCTAAATCTACTTTTAATCCATGAAAAATTATCCCCTAAGGTCTGTGAATACTTGGGAGAATGTTTTACAACTCTCTACAACTTTGGCTTTAATGTTAAAACAAGACTGATGCTGCATGCCTCCTTGCAAAACAGCCGCATCAGCCAAATATGCAAAAATGCTCACTTATGGAAAATGCAATAATTTTTAATGCCATTTTTAGCCATCACCAGTTTCTTCTGCAGTCCCCAGTAATATGGAGTATGAAGCCTTTTCTTGATATTACTGCAGATCTCTCCTCACATAAACTCTTATCATCTGTCACTGGTAAAAAATGCACAAGCAGGAAAAGATAATGCAAATACTGAAACGCTGTCAGTTAAAATGCTTAAGAGTGCATGCTTCGGGATGATGAAAAAGCCCTTTTTGTATTGAAACTTAAGTGGTAATGTTCTAACTGGAAGAAGAACAATATTTTTAATCCGTGCTTGAAAGATCAAATTAAATCTGCTGCAGTCAACCTTGGTAGGGCTGTATCTATCAGAGACAACTTTTTCCTTTTACGAGAAAGCCACAAGTCCAAAGCTACTGGATACTCATTTGTCTGATTTTCTGCAGATATTCCGTGAGCTAGGGCAATCATTTCTAGCTCGAAAGAACATCCCAAAATACTAGGATACTACTCTTGATATACATTCCATTATTTTCTTGAATAGAGTCAGATTTCAACAACATAATTTCAAAAACAAGCTAGGCACAAGTTCACAGTACTTTTTACGATAATGTATCAGTGCATTATCTTACATCTTTCAGTTAGTTACAGTCCTACCAGCAACATCACTGCAGTATTTCTGGCGCCATGGTTGTTCCCACTACAAATTCCCTATTTTACAGGCATTAAAACTCAAGTATCTGGAATCCCATAAGCTTGAAACTTACTCTACAAGCTGTCAACTCAAATGCAATATATTTTTCTCCTCCCAAAAAATGTAATTTAAATTGGTTCCACCATTTTTCTTTATAGAATCTAGAGAGGGGCATGAAATGAACATTTGACAGCTACTAAGAAAATACGTGTTCTCAGAGAAGCCAAAGAAATCGCAGCACTTTAATTCACCGGCTGCTAGTTGTTTGCTGCAATCTGCTTTTAAATACACTAGCAAAAATATGAAATATGTATTATTTTTGCTTTACACAACAATTACTGAACATATTATACTAAACATCATTCAAATTTCCTGAGGTACTAAAAAAATGTATTTGAATTCTACCATTTTTATGCACCTTCAATATATGTAAAGTGTCTGCTGAATACAAAAGCAAATATATCAATAATTCCAATGAGCTAAGAGAAGTGTGAAAAAATGCAGAACTACAGTACACATCACAAATTGAGGTGTTCATAGCAGCCTGGTGTTCAAACCCCTCTGAATTTAAAACCCAAGTCCCTTCAAATTCTCAGTTAACAATGCTGGGGAATGTCATGTGAAAAGAGAAGGACCAAAAAGAAAGAGACGGGAAGACAAAAAAGAGTGAACCATGTAAAAAAAATCACAAAGGAGGACCTGCTTCAAAAAGAGGGAGCTAGACCCAAAGAGGATACGGAGAACCCAGAAGAGGCCAAGGCCATCGATCTCCCAGCGACTGTGGAAGTTCCTCTCCATTCAGCTATTCCTGAAATTATAAGATCAATATTTCCCTCCCCAGTTCCAAGCAACAAAAATTATGCATGCTGTGGAGAGACAAACAAATTTTATTTTTTTTTTTCTGCTGGTATTTAAAGGAGCTGAGGAAAATGTACAAAATGCCTGATTCATTGACTGCTTAAGTCAATAGGAAGAGTTCCATTTGAGGTCCAAAGTGGCTTGCGACTTCAGATGTACAAGATGAAATTTGTCACGTCTTGACAGATAATTGACTTTTTAGATTAAAGCTACCATGTGTTTTCATATCAACCTTACCAGCTGCACCAAGGAAAACCTGACAGTCTCAAAATAGATATATACCAATTCTTTACTTCTTTTCATTTTTCCTGTTGCTCAAATACAGACATCCCAATGTCCTCCGTGTGCCCAGTACTTGATGTAAGGGATTTTAAAGCAACTAAAAGGCTTATTAGAGGTACCTTACCTCTTGATATACACAAGAGATCCTCATTCCTTTGAAAAGAAATGCTATGACTAAGACATCATTCACAACACCATAATGGAAACCCATTGCTTAGACCCTAACTCTCTGCGCGACATGCAGAGTGTCAAACAATGGAACACATGAATTTGCGAACAGCATTAGTCATCCTTACCCCTCGTTCTGCTTTTTCCAGAAAACCTTTTTAATGCCGAAGTTGTCTCTCAGTTCTCTCAGAAGATAATCAAATAATTAAAATCCTCTTTCAAAATTCCAGTCTCATTACAACCATACGTGATATTTGCCTCTTTGGGCCATTTCTAAATCCGTCATTAAGAGAGCAAAATGATTACTAGACTGTCTAAAAGCATGTGGGGAGTTATTTTTGAAGCTTGAAAAATGGGTCTACATTTCAGCAAAGAATGGCAAGTATTTGACTGAAATAGTATTTGTAATCATAAAACCATGGAACTTCAGAGAGTGCACAATGTATAAAGAGCAGAGCAAGAACGCTGCACTGAAAAATTAATGAAAGTGAAACAGATTGTTTTCTTTCTAATTAGGAGCCGGGGTTGAGGAGAACAGGAAGGTTTCACTGAAGATTCACTACAGGGAATTCTGCTACATTGCTTTTTTTGGAAATATTTCTAAGATCAAGGATGCAACACCCCAGAAATTAATAAAATAGGAAAAGAGGAAAGAAAGGAAAGGTTTCTGTGTCTCTTCACACAAAAGGCTGACGTTAAAAAAAAATCAGCCTGCTTGGGTTATTAAATCATTGCTTGGTGAAAGTGCAGTATTATGAATGCTATAAAGCACAGGGAATATAGTCATTCCATTCAGATTTAACTAATTTCTTTTGCATTCTGTGGAAAACAAGGTACGATACAGACCGTTGATATATTTTCTTGAAGGTTTTGCCCTTGGACTTCAGCTAAGGTAAATTCACTAAAAGGAGAGGAAAGGGATTCTAACTCCTCTGGCCAAGACCTATATGAGTCTCCAGAGTTGGAGACTCCACCACCTCTCTGGGCAGCCTGTGCCAGGGCTCTGCCACCCTCAAAGTAAAGAAGTTCCTCCTCGTGTTTAGGTGGAACTTCCTGTGCTCAAGTATGTGCCCCTTACCTCTTGTCCTGTCGCTGGGCACCACTGAAAAGAGCCTGGCCCCATCCTCCTGACACCCACCCTTTAAGTATTTATAAGTGTTGATGAGGTCCCCCCTCAGTTGTCTTTTTTCCAGACTGAAGAGACCCAAATCCCTCCATCTTTCTTCACAAGAGAGGTGTTCCAGTCCCCTCATCATCTTGGTACCTCTCTGCTGCACCCTCTCCAGCAGTTCCCTGTCCTTCTTGAACCGGGGAGCCCAGAACTGGACAAAGTACTCCAGGTGCGGCCTCACCAAGGCAGAG